>VWZK01008561.1:321125-428844 GCA_013396935.1 Baryphthengus martii | reverse complement strand
TTTTTGTATGAAAAAGTTTAAGATGGGGGGGGGGGGTATTGGGAGGGTGGGGCTGGAGAGTTGTGAAGTAAGTCAAACTTTTGTAATTCAGTATCTTTTCGTAAAGATTTAATGCATTCCCAGTCCAAATACAGGTAATGGGTTCACTGAGTAAGACACTGAGCTTCATTTCACGTATGGAATGGAGTGCTTATGCACAGAGAAACAACTGTGGCATGTAGCAGTCAAAGGAGCCATTTTTCGTAGTAGACTTTATGATAAAAATGGAAGGTTTAATGTTCACTGTCTAAGCATAAACCAAAGCTTGGTGCTTTGCTCTGTAAAAGCATTTGTTCAGTTTTCTAATCTGTGCAATTAAAGCTTTGCTCCTGAACAAACTTACATACTGGCCACCAAGGCCCATAATTATGTATCATATGTGTATATTTTAGGCAGACATGGTTATCTGTTGCCTGTTTTCTATGTTGTCACTTTAATTTTTATTTTTTTTTGTACAGGAAGGATGCACTTACTGAGCTTTACTGTTCAGAACCAGCAATCAATCCACACCTGGTTTCTTGCTTAGCTTAGCGAGTGGGGCAAATGTGTACAGCTTGTTTTCTTTGGATGCCCTTCTGGAGAGACTTACCAGTTGCAGTGATGCTGTCTTTCCGAGGTGAATGACAAGGCAGTGATTTCTTGCTATAGATCAGTTTCACCACTTTAACCTGGTGTAACTGAAATGAAGAGCATTGTTTCAAGTTTCAGTGAAAGAGCTGAAAATAACCAAAAATCTGCATTAGTAGGTGCATCTAGTGATTTTCACTTTGTATTAAATGGTTTTTATGTGTACACTGTGTTATTTGATTTAAAATATATTAACTTGTTAACATTTCAATGACTGTGGCTTCTATATCTGGATTTCTTCTAACTTATTAAAATACAGACATTTGGCCTTTGCAATAGTACAGTCCTCTGCTGCATCTGTCTTCTGGGGACAGGGGCCAGCACGCTGTTCTTAGGGTGAAGATAATTGTAATTTTTCTCACATACTATAGAGTACAATTATTTTAGTGTGGTACGTTCTACTGATGCTAAGAACCAAGAGCACTCCGAGGACAGTAAAAGCAAAGAACCACTTTTCTAGTTTTACGACATAATATACTGGGCTTTCCTACTCAGTTCTCTTTGTGTTTCTTCCCAAAATATGCCAAATAATATCCCACACTGCATTCGGTGGATGTTAATTTGATTTTTAGTTTAAAGATTGTAAACTGACAACCCTGAACTTCTGGTTCCTTGTCCCATTTCCACGCAAGCATGGCTTGCACTCTTGGCAAAGGTCATGCTGTCACTGGACGGTTCTGGCCATGCTAGGAGATGTTTCTCTGGGGAGCTGCCTCATACCACAGAAAAGCTGAAGAAGCCAGATGCTGCTATCTGCCCAGATTGGTTTTGTAAGTTGTATAATAAATTAAGAGGAGGGATAAAAGCTTCTTACCATAGATGGGACTTTGTTCCACTTGGAGAATGGGGGAGGAACCCCACACAACTCATTAATGACCGGGAATTGCAGACATTCTAGTATAGCACAGCTGTGAACGGATGGTGATGATCAGTATAGATTAGGGCCAAATTAAAGATGGCAAATAAATGTGTGAACCACCATTAAATCTGTTGTCTCACTATATTTAAGTGTTTTAGCATGTATCCAGCACAGCACTGACCTCTTAGCTCAGGGGCCCCTAACATAAAATTGACATGGACCTGTTGGAGCCAATGCAGAGGAGGGCCATGAAGATGGAGTGCACCTTTCTTGTGAAGACAGTCTGAGAGAGTTGATCAGCTTTGAGAAGAGAAGGTTCTGGGACACCTTATAGCAGCCTTCCACTACCTCGAAGGGGCCTACAAGAAAGCTGGAGACAAAGGCATGTAGTGATAGGACAAGGGGTAATAGCTTTCAACTGGAATAGATTTAGATTAGATGTAAGGAAGAAATTATTTACTGTGAGGGTAGTGAGGCACTGGAACAGGTAGCCTAGAAAGCTTGTGGTGCCCTCTCCCTGTTCAGTGTTAAAGGCCAGGTTCCACAGAGCTTTGAGTGACTTGGTCTAGTGGGAGGTGTCCCTGTCCATGGCTTTGATGTTGGAACTAGATGATCTTAAAGTCCTTTCCAACCTAAACCATTCTATAATGCCATTAATATGCTAATAGATTAAGAAATGGCAAAAAAACTGTTTGTCTAGTTGGATGAAGGATCTCCAGTACTCCCCAGAGCAGATTCTTGAGATGGAGAATTACAATAGCATACGCCAATCTGTGTGAAGTAAAAGAACATATTTTTAACCAAGGCATAATATCAGTTACTACCGGTTGTTACCATATTGCTTTTTATGTACCACCTGTTTCTATGTTTTGCAAGGGTGAAAAGTTTCTGCTGTTTCAAATGTGCTTCAGGTCTTTGTTCAAGCCAAGCGGCTCCTGTCAGGTTTGGCCAGGAGCGGAAGAGCACAGTGCCCTTCTATATGCCTGTGTAGATGGGAGTAGTCATCTCATAGAACCATGTTGTTTAATGAAAAAAGCCATTAGCTACACGAGAAGAATTATGCATCTCTCTGCTTGATAATGTCTTTGATTATTTTTATGCAACACAAGTGAAGGAGCAAGTGCACTTCTTTTGAAATTAAAACCTCTGAAGCTTATTTAAGAGGTGTGTCCCTGATACCCAGCATGCTGACAGCGCAGGAGGAGCTGCAGCGTGGTGGCTTGGAGGGTCATTCTGGAATCTTCCTGCCAGATCGGGTGATGAGGCAGCTGGTGGGGGGCTGGGAGGCTGGGGCTTAAGGACCGGCGTGTGACTTTTTAATTTGTAAATTCCTGTACATGTTTGCAGGGGGCTGGGCTGGGCTTCGCGCGGGCCGCTGCACTCAGGCCTTGCTCTCCCAGCTCCGAGGAGCAGAGGCTGCGTCCCGCGGCACCCAGCCCTGAGGAGCCGGCGCGGCAGAGGTGGGACGTGACAGGCCGCGGCTGCGCCGCCTTGGGCTGAGGGGAGAGACGGTCTTTTTTTTTTTGACTGGAAATTCTACTAGTGGCCCCTATTGTTTCAGTCGGTTCTAATGCAGATTTCCTGAGGTCTTGTGTTTGAAATCGCATCACGCCAACTGAATGGCAGTAATCCCACCCGTCTGCCCCAGGTGACAGGGCTCGGGGTTATGTGAAGTGCGAGCACCCTGCGGCTTGGTCTCTGGGGAGGAAACCTTTCCGTGTCAGATTTTCTCGGTAATTGCGTTTTCTGAAGTCGTAATGCACTGCCTCATCCCTCTTAGAGCTTTGGCAAAGTACCGACTTCCATAAATCGCTGACCTAATTAGTCGTGACAGCTGTTTGTTTAGCCGGGCCTCTAATGCTACCAGAACTACTCTTCTGAGACCATCTTTTCAAATACAGGGTTTGTTCAGATCTGAAGAAATACCTTCAGAAATACCAGCCTTCTAGTACAGACTTTGTTGTGCTTGTGATGGTCATACTGAATATCTGGGAGGATTTTTATTCAGGAGTCGGTAAACTCACAGATTGAGCTGTTCCCTGGCAAGCAGGGGATTAAAACAATCTCCTTAAAACTGAGCGGTGTTATTCTGTAAGTGCTAACTGCATCTAAGAGATGTGTTTCGTTGCAGCCAAGCTGAACGTTCCTTTGGAAACATTTCTCTTTCCCGTAGCGCAGCAGTGCTCACACAAGGTAAGTTTATGTGGTAAACTTGCCAGTTTTCTACTGCTTCTCTTTACAAAGTCCTTCTTTTGCTTGCAAATCTGAGAGTTCTGTAGCTTCTCTAGTATAGCAGAGGCCTAATTGAGTTCATCAGAAAGCTGCCATGAAATGCTCTGTGAAGGCAGTTAGTGTGCATATGCTAACATTGGTAACTTAGTTCAGAGGGCGTTTGTACTTTTTAAATGACTCGTCTGCGTGCCACTGTGGTTCATAGTACACAGTGATCTCAGATTCATTTTGGATGAAACTGAACTGGAATATGTGCTTCAGCAATGTACCTGATGTGCTGCAGCTGCTAAAGCAGCTCATTTGAAGTACCCCCAGACATTTAGTGTGTAGGTGCTGGGTCCCTCAGCACTCACTGTTTCGCTAAAAATCTGCTCTTACTGGGCCATCCCACTTGTCAATGTACTCATAAGCCTAGTATGTTGGGAAAATGGGACAAAATTTCAACTTTTCACTAGCAGAATTGTTTTTCTGAGTGGGTGGGGGAATTACCTCATATTTTACAAACAATGCTATTTTATGTAAACATGTCAAGATGCAAATAAGTTTCACAGGAGGATACTTTGGAGACAAACCTTTCTGAATAAAACGTTCTATCTGCATGCCCATTTGTTTTTGTAGAGAGAATTCAGAATTCCTTTAATTCAGAGAAGCATGGAATCCTTGATAAATGTGTTCACTCACCAGTAGAAGAAAAAGTCCTAAATCTTCTAAAACGTAAAATGTTTGAGGAAGGTTGAATGTTAGGAAAAACCTCACTCCTCAGCCCTTATGCTGCCGAATGACCAAAAAGTGTCTATATTAAGTAAACTGCATTACGCCAGAAGTAGAAAACATGCTTTCTGAGTTTGCACTTGGTGTGCTTTGTGCTCATTTAACCATAGATAGGGTGATTAGCCCACCTCTGGGTTTGCATATGGACAGGACCTGGTTACAGTGACGCACTTCTCTGTGTTTGACATGTGAAGGTCTGATTCTGCTTGTCATTGATTCTTAGAAATACATCTTTCAATCAGAAATTTGACTGGGCCTTTCCATATTCTCTCTGGTTTCTTGTCAGTACTCCCCCTGAAGCATTACATCAGCAACCGTGTGTATAATACAGCTTCTACCAGTTTCTGTACACTCGTTTCCTTGAGGTTTGTTCTTTGCTGCTTGTTCTTTGCCTTCTATTTCCTCTCTTCCCCTCTCTTTAATTTTTTTTTTTACCAGCAGCCATATCCAAGAAGTATTATTTGACCCCATCTTGCCAGAACATCCCATTCTTGGTCACTCCTTATGTATTTCTTGGAAGGAAGCCTCTGAAACACGTTAGGAAAAATTTTAAAACCTCCAGCTTGGGTTTTCCCCAGCAGTGTAAGATAACTGAGTGCAAAACTTAACTCACAAAACCTCAACGTGTGTGTGTGTATAGTTTTCTCTGCACATGCATAGGTGTATCTGTTTATATAAGACAAATTTGATACATCCACACTCCTACAGCTTGCCTGGGCAAAATTGTGTCAGCGTTAATCGTGTTAGCTTTCTAGCGAGGCTGCGTCTAGGGGCATGCTCTTCTACATGTATAAGAAAGAAGGTCTCACCAGTTAAGAAATTGTCCGTGTGCTGGAAGGCATTATTCCTGAAGATTAGGAATGTTGGTCTGTGAACACACCTAGTACATGAATGTGCATATTTTCATAGCTGTTTTTTCAGGTAACTTAAATTCTGTTCATTTTAGAGAAGTTATTGCTTATGTTGCTGGAGATTTTTCTGGGGGTGCTTTTATAATTTGCTGGACAAACAGCATTTAACTAGATTTGACTTTGTAGTCAGAAGCCAGGAATAAGCCTGGTAATAAAGCTAATAAAATGCTGGTATTTAAAATAGCTGTTAATGCTAGGGCATGTGTAGGTGAGGGGATAACACACATACCATGTGACCCTACGTATTTCATGGAGGTGTTCGTGAAGTACATCACGGGGAGATTTTTATGTTATCAGGTGTCTATTGTAGGCATAATGTGAGCAGTCACCCAAGCTCTGTTTCCTCTCACTGCTTTCATTGGTTTCTGATACATAAACAAAATGCCTCTTTTTTTTTTTTTTTTTTTCCTGCTGGCAACAAACTGCAGATCATTAAGAAACAACTAAGTCAGTGACAGCTGTGGGCAGAACTACCAGAGAAAGTCTGCAGTGTGCTCCATAAGCTGAACTGTATTTTTCCCTCCCACGTGAAGTGACAGGCCCTGTATGAGCTTTCTTTTACTCCCAAAGATACCGCACTTTACAAAGCAAAAATGAGTCACAGACATAGATAATGTAATTGGTCATAGAAAACAAATATACCCTACCATCATCCAGTCATGATATAAAAAATCTAATTAGGAGAGATTAGTTTAATCTGTTAGAGCTGTCTTTGCGTACCTCAAAGCAGCAAAAAAAAAAAAAATCCATTTTCTTAAAATGACAGTATGTTTGTTTGCTGAATAAAATTATTAAATTGTCTGACTGCCTCAGACAGAGTTGTAGTGCTTAAACACAGTCTATGGCTGAGCAGCAGGAGTGCTAATTTCTCAGCTTTGCGCTGCCGTTAATCAGAGTGGACTTGCCTCTCTGGCTTTATAAAGCCCTCTTTTTCTCTGTCGCAATTACAGCAGGGTGAATGTCAGCTGTGACATTAACATATGTCCAACAGAAATTAGATCAAAGCCACTTGTGAAAGAGGAGGTTGCCGTGTCCTGCTCTATGAAGAAAGCCACGTTAGTCAGTGGTTTAGGTGACAAATGTATGTCGAGGCTTGAAGGAGCTGAGCTGGTGCTGGGAAGGAAGCAGTGGGCCAAGTGCAGCTACAGCGTGCTCTGATGGAAACCGAGCCATTGTTACATTCAGTGACACCAAGTTTCATGGTGGGTTCTCAAAGTCCTGTGAAGGAGAAAGAAACAGGCAAACACCGCCATGTGATTTTTTAGGGTTTTTTAATAACGAAAGCTGGATCGGTGCTCAACTTCTGTTTGGAAGAACAGTCACAAGGAGGCAGCTCATGAGGGAGGCTGCGATAATGCTTGCCCGGAGCCACTGCCCGATGTGAGCACTGGTGAGATTTGCTGTCTCTTTCAACCCTTACAGATGAATATAAAGAACTCATTGCTCATTCAGTGCTTTTTTGCTTCTGAATCTGACCGTGCTACTTGAGGGTAATTTATGTTGGAGATGTGAAATGAGCAATAGTATATAACTTCATTTAGTAAGTACTAGTTCAAGTAAGAGCTTTTGAAAAGCTCTCTGAATGCATCTCCGGAGGTGTGAGTCTGAACGTGCAAGTTCAGGCTGTGTTTAGCTTAATGTATTTCTGTGTGAGTTTGCAGCTTACTGATGTTTTAGAAGTTTTAGAAAATATAAAATTGAAGACCAAAGGTAGTGATGTATGTACTTTTGTGTGTTGCTGTTTCTATTAGAAAGTGATGGTCCATGAAGAAATATACTGAACTGTGTCTGTATTTCTGCACTTATAGATGTTACACAAAAAAACTTTCCAGGCCAGTATAGCAACAGCAATGACATGAGTTTTGTCAGAATAATTTGTGAAAATGAATGGGATAAAATTTTTTGTGCAGTCCTGGTTTGTCTAGAAAACCTAGAAGAAATTAAATTCCCAGTCTCTAAAACTTTGAATCCAATATAAAAAATACTTGTGTCACCTTGATGAAACAAATAGAGCTTAGAGAAAGTATTGAAAATTTCATGAACTAAGTTTTGAAGTAGTGGGCAAGACTTCTGTCTTCCCTAAGGCCATATTGGCAGTCATACGGTTGAAACAATCTGATTATAAAGTTATCGAGGGTGGTACTTGTTTGTCAAGATAATATTAAAGAATTTGAGAATTAATGAATGCATTGCACTGTTCTTAACCTGATGGTAATGAGGAAAGCTCTGCTATGTCAGTACCTCTGAGGAGCTCAGGCTCTCCAGAAGAAGCAGGAACATACTGTAGGTAAACATTAAATTTGTAAAACAATGACTTAAATACTCAGTTGAGAGAAATTCTTGATAGCTTTTGATAATAAGGTGTAATTGATATAGTATAAGCAGGATAAGAGGACAGTTTACTAACTGCTATTGACAATCTGGAGGCTGGGAATGTTCTTCTGAATGTCCGGAATGAAGTCAGGGAAGAGCTATTCTTTGTTATTGGCAGCCAGTCAAAATATCAAAACTTACTCTATAGGTTGCTAATTTGCTTACCTCATTTCTAGGCCTCACTGTTACCTCACAAAGTAAGATACAGAAATACCTGATTCACTGCATGACTGTCTTCAGTCTCCTCTACTGTCAGCTGAGAAATAAGTAGTTAACTTCATTCCTAACCCAGACACATTTTGTGTTTCTAGCTGTAACACTAGAGTATGTGCTGTCTAGCAAGAAGGTCTAGAGCATAAAAGCCATCACCATGTTTCTCTACTGAAGTGCAAAAGCCAGAAGTTAAGAAAAGGTCTTTTTTTATTACTTCATTGTTTAAAGATATTTTTAACCCTTGGGTTTTTTCTTCTGATTTTGTCCTGGAGGCTGTAAAATGGAATTAAACTTTGAGAAATTAGA
This sequence comes from Baryphthengus martii, assembly GCA_013396935.1. NCBI lineage: Eukaryota > Metazoa > Chordata > Aves > Coraciiformes > Momotidae > Baryphthengus > Baryphthengus martii. The sequence continues at coordinate 420,513 of VWZK01008561.1, read as the reverse complement.
TATATTTTTTAAATGTAAAAGTTACATTAATTTATTTCTACTGTTTTAAAATCAGTATTTAGATTTAGTAAACTGTATATTAAAACTAGCAGTAATGGCTGATGAAACCAATTCTTTCACTTTCATGTCTGTTGTCAATGATATGTATGAGTTTTCTTTCTGAATGTATGCTGCAAATAATTCTTCCGTATTATAATATGAACTGTTAGGGGGGAGGAAAAAAAAAATGATAAAGTAAAAAGTATATGCTATTGCTGTTTGGGGTTGTTTTTTTTTGAGTTGGGGCTTTGTAAGAATCTTCCCACACTTCAATAGTATAGTGATGATAGAATCAAGTTATTTTTGTTGGTGCTTACAATCAGCCCCCTGGAAAGGAAATCAGTTCCCTCAAAAGGAAAACTAACAAAACACAGATTTTCCTATGTCATATATATGTCACATCCCTTGAGCGTGTTGTCGTGAGGCAGCAAGCATGTGCCATTCTGAATAGTAACGGTCGTAATTTACATTAGCTTCTTAATGAAAAACTGAACGAACGATTGGTAGGTGTGTGGAGCTTTTTTCCTGGTTTTAGGAGGGGGTTAATATCGACGTTAATAAACTTTACTTTTTTGGAAATTGAATTTCTCCTAGTGCCTCTGCTGTTTCTAATTGCAGCTGTCTCAAGCCACCACTGATTTTGTGAGCAGGGTGCTGCCTTTAAAGAATGAAGATAGATGTCCACCATGACTAATCACTCGAGACGTTTATGTACCTCCTGAGCTCAAGTGGAGTACTCGGTACATTATTGCTAGGTACTGTTTTTATCATGGTCCTACTCCATTATTGTATTATAGTGTTTTGCTCTACATAAATTAGTAGGGCTTGAATCTTAACCACACAATTCTATGTTAGTCTGTCTGAGTAATGCCCAGATAGGAAACGATATTTCAGGATTGAAAATTAATTATTCCTTATTTATTCTGTGCTGCTACAGTATTTGAGGCTTATCTGTCCAGTGTCTTCTGATTGCATTATTTCAGTTTGTTTTTTTCCTACACTTCTGTCTCATTCTGCTTAGAAATCTGAATTAGACCGCTGAATATAGGTTTAATATAAAGGTAAGCAATATACGGTTTGGACTCAATGATCTTGAAGATCTTTGCTAACCAAAATGATTCTGTAATGCACTGTAACACATCTGGTGAAGCTCTTTCCTTTAGGAAAGCAAAGTTCATTCCCTTTAGCTCCTAGTGAAGGTTTTATAAACAAAGCAGTCTGGGAAAATACAAATGTATTCTTGTTCATCCTGAGATTAGAGGTGATTCTAAAATGTATCTGACAAGCAAAATGGAATCTCCCTTTAAGTTTTATATGTTGATTTTACTTCATGTTTTAATACTATAACTTAAATAAATTGTCTTAGGCTGGAAAGAAAAATACTATTAAATTTTAACTCATTTAGCATAATCTTAGCTCTGGTAATCATTCCAGTAGTCAGAGCAATTCCTTTGGCATTTTGTGCATATTAATTAGGTTGTCTGTCATTGAGTTACTCCTCTTATAAGGAGTATCTCTCCCCATCACTATCAACAAATGGCATATAGCAAGGCTTAGTGTATAAAACCTTAACGGTTAAATAGCAATCACAATCTGGATAACTTTACTGACCTTTTTTTTTCCCCCACAGTTATTGCTCTTGGCTTCTTTACTACTTACATTTTTAATCTCAGAAAAATAGCCAGATTTTCCAGAACAAATGCTAACAGCTGTTTTATCTGGCAATCCTAATCCCATTTATAGCCCTGTGCTACAAATTTTCTTGTTAATAGTAGTGAAAGTTAGAGTGGTGCAGGTATGTCATACATAGGGAGAGATTTAGGAACATTAGCGAAGACTCTCAGTACTCTAGGGAATCACTCATTGACATAAGCTCTTAATGATGGATGGCTCAGTAAAGATCCAGGAGGAAAAGAGGCCAGGCTGTGGGTAAGCTACAGACTTGATGCCCTTGACATGAAGGCTGGAATTTCCTTTGACAGCTGTTGCAGAAAGATTACGGTGTCCATCTGGGGTGTAGAGAAAGGTGAGGGGAGCTAGAACAAAACTGGTTCTTCCTCATTTGTTCAGCTGCAGGATTCATTCTTCAGAATGAATTCTAGCAGCCTTCCAGTACCTAAAAGGGACTTAAAGAAAGCAGGAGACAGACTTTTTACAAGGGCTTGTAGTGATAGACAAGGAGTAACAGCTTTAAACTTGGAAGAGGATAGATTTAGATTAGATGCAAGGAAGAAGTTATTCACTGTGAGGGTAGTGATGGGTTGAAATAGGCTTCAAATTCTATCAGTGTGAAGCTAGATCTTCCAAAACAAAACAGGTTCTCTTCTGCATGTCATGATGCATGTCAGGATTCCAGTATTGTCTTTAAGACCGTTTTTCTACCTATGATGTTGGGCATAGTCACTGAGCTGTGTGTTAATTTTATTCCTTTTAGCTTTTATCCACTCCAAGTGGGAGGCTTTCACACCCCAAAAAGCGTATGTCTTCAAACCATCAAGTGTTAATCCATTTACTCTTTACAACAACAGTAGCTTTTTATAGCTGGTCTGACTGCTTTTGGTGCTATGTAACTTAAACAATTAGAATTGATGGAGTAACATTGAAAACTGCACAAAAACTGATGACCTGCAAAATATGAAAAATGCTTCAGGTTTCGGTATCATTAATTTTGCATAGATATTCTTTCTGCAGAATAGTTGTTTTGTTGTTTGATTCCAAATAAGCAGCACAGACAATTCTATCTAAGTTTGGCCTTACATATCCTATTGCAATCTCTTCCACGCCCAGTACGTCAGGAGAGCTCTGCATGTTCTTTAGAATCTCTTTCTAGCAGGATTAGTGAGGGCTGGTGACAGCCTTTTTTCAGTGCTGGCCACCCCCTCCCTGGTAGAGGTCTAAATTTCTTTTCAGTTCATAAAATGTGGACTTGAGATGATTTTCTGAAACAAATAATTATTACAGATTTTTATCTAATACTTTTAACTAATGCTTTCTTGACACTTCAGGCCAAAATATTCTGACGTGTTTTTCAAACCTTGTCTCTTAAAAATCAGACGAAATCTCCTCCACTTAATAGATTTTCCAGAAACAAAATTCTGGAATAGCAGCAAGAGAGACTCAACAAACCATCTAATCCATGAGCAGCTTTGTGTGTGTGATCTTGACAGAGATTTCAGTAATCTCCAGCAATGGAGGCCCCACAGCCCTCCCATGCAATCAGTTCTACTACTTCACCATTCTAATGACTAGAAAGTGCTTTCCAGTATCTAACTTCCATTTCCTTTTCCAAACAATCCCAGTTACTCGCTGTTCATGAAGAAACTACTTTTCAGTCATTCCGTTCCCATAAAGCAGCTATAAAGTTGGAAGTTGATACAGGTAGGAAATTCAAATAGTTTGTTGATTTTATTAACAATTCTCTGTATCTGGTATTTATATATGAAATTCTCTTTTTCCTTTTGAAGTTAAAAATTCATGGTGATTAAAATGAGTCATGAACCTATAAAACAGAGTGTGTACAATGTTTTAAATTCTATTGTATCCCTACTAAAATATAGTGGGAGATGATGAATTTAAAATCACCAAAATATGAGATCCTGTGGTTTTGTTGTTTGCTTTTTTTATAAAATGATACCAAAATGGATTTGCCTTTACAAAATCTATTCCAGCCTGTGTTAATAACTATACATTTATAGTATGTCTGAATGAAAAACCTTATTCTCTCTTTATCATAATAACTAAACAGTTTTATATAAACTGAGCTCCAGTTGCAAATCCATCTTATCTCGGAAAAAGTAGTTTGAAAGCAGAGATTTAATCTGATAACTGATGCAACAATTAACTGCTTTCATGACTTGCAAGTACAAGTTAAGAGCTGGATTCAGCGTTAATGACCTTTTTTCATTCAAAAGAGGTGCTTTTCCTCTCTATTGCTTTTTGAGGCTGATAAATGTGTCACAGGAAACAGCCCCCAAACAAAGGAAACCCATGATTTTTCACGTATGATACTGTATCAAGTGCAAAATGAAACGGTGCAGACAATGAAAGGAACTGATCTCTATGATAACATAATCTTAAAATAAGAACAGAAAGCAGTGACTTTGCTCTGAGGTCTAGTTCAGCTGTCAGCTGAGAAATGGCAGCGCGTCCTTTGCCACAGGTTAACCAGAAGTATTGATGCAGAAGAATGAACTTCTTCAGGCAAGTCAGACTTCTACTCTGGAAGAACTGGATTCTCCGGAAAAGACAAAAGGTGAAGTATTAGTCCTTGGATTTCAACTTTGAACCATGTACTCCACTAGATGAAGTGACTGGTACATTTATCAGTGTGTAAAAATCATACATCCCTCAGAACCACCTGTGATCTTTGCATGGGCCTGCTTCTCTGGGATCTCGTCTGGTGCAGTTTGCACAGCTGCTCTTTACAGACGAAACATAGGATGCTTGTATTGGAGTTTTCTATGACAAATTATATGGTGTGTCAGGTGTATAATTGTGGGTAATAATATTTTTATATTTTCACATTAAAAAAAAAAAAGGTGTTAGAAAATATCATGGGCACCATTCAGTTCTGGGATGTTTGATTCCTAATTTTAGATTGCTCCTCACACCCAACTGCCCTTAGATATAAATCTAGTTAGGGCCCTAAAGTTCACACAGATTTTATCTTTTTTAAAATGGCTAAATGACATAGGTAAAGTGAAAATCAAGAGAAGTATTTTAAATCCTTTTAGACCCTCTTAGATCTTATGATGCTTTGTCTTAGAACAAATGTATCTGTTACTTTTCACCTTATTTCGTCATTGCTCTTTTTCATTTTGTTTTTCTTTAAGCCAAATTTTCTTAGAGTCAAACAAAGCTTCAGCTGGGGTCTTGGTCATCTAATGCACTGTACTTACTTCTGTCCAACAAGGAAGTCTCTGTGAGGTCCTATACAGATAGACTGCCTGTTTCAAACTAAAAATAATTTAAAAGTACATTAGGGCATCTGTGAGGCTGTAACAATCACGCAAACAATTTTGCCATAATAAGAGATCAATAGGGTCAAAATGAATGATAGGGTGAGTGGAAATGCTCACCTATGCTGACCTAATTGTAGTCATTAGGAATAACTTGCATGCTGAAATTTCCAGAATCAAAGGATTATCTGATTTTCTTGCTAGACAAATTGAATGTCCTTTCTTTCATAGCTGCCCAGCAGACTTTCTGCCACAGTCTACATTGCCATCAAGAGCTGACGTATATAACGTTGCCTACTCAGGATTTAATACAGGATGAAAGGCACCAATTCATACCTGAGCTAAATTACACCAAGTGTAATGTCCCCCTCTTAAGATGGCCAATAAAAATAAATAAATAAATAAAAGACAACAAGAAAATCCACGTCTTTCAGGTCTTCAAATGTGTATAGTGGGAGAATTGGAAGCCACTGTTTATTAATTTTTAGCAGAGGAATCGTTATGTAATTCTTCCATATTTTCACCGTGTGAAATACTGGTTTATTTGGGCAAATCTGCTCAGACATGTGACCCAAAGTGCCTGCTTGGGTTTCAGGAATTCTTTTTTTTCTTCTTTATTTCTTTCCTGTAGCATTTTCAAGCATGCTAAGTTGATGTTTCCTAGTGTTGCCAGAGATCCCCTTCTGTGATGATCATTCCTAGTTCATAAGTACAGTGATTTAATCCACAACAGAGAAATATTTTCTCTATTCTGAAGAGTAAAACATTTTACAACAGAGTAAGAAGTAATTTCCTTTTCTCAGTATATAAACCTATCTGCTCATTTGTCCACACAAGGCAGCCAAAACAAAAATCTGTAACATCAAAAATAGCTATAAAATGTGTTTTGTGAAAATCAGTCTATTTTATGCTAACCATCATGCAGTACCACAAATGGAGGCATATCCAATCTTCCACTCAAGTTCATCATTTAGTCTAATCTAATTCAGAAGAGGAAAGACCCCATTACAGAGTTAACAGTCGATCCACATCCAATTTAAGCTTGTCACGTTTATATGATCTGATCACTGTGCCTGGTCCATTACAGCTCCATCCGGCTATTACATTTCTCTGTGCACGTTGCTGGGATTTCTGGCTGTTTATCTTGTGGTTCCGCAGGCTTAAGGGCCACACTCTGATCCTTCCAGTGAGTTTTGAGACACCCGTGTGTCCTCAGGAAAAGGATCACAGGAAGGAATCAGAGGGCTAACAGCACTTGGTCCATCCTTATCGCATGACACGTTGTGCACCAGCTTGAAAGAAAGCTTTGCTTGTGCTTTAGCCTTCAATCCCTTCCAAAGTAGTCAGCTCAGACAGAACGGACTTACTGAATTCAGGTGTGAGGATTTTATATTTTCTGGGAATTAGGTAAGAATTGGCATCTGAGCAGTGACCCAAATTAACTCTGCAGTAAAAGTGACAACCAAGGAGTCTTCCCAGTTCTTACCCCTCTGAGTTTATGGGCGTGCAGTGCTCGTCCCAAATGTCTTACCAAATGGATGGCAAAGGCTGTTGATCAGACCTTGTGGACCCCTGCTGAGCAGGGTTTGTAACACTGTTTTCTGAGCTGTGCACAGCAGCTGTCAAAAAGAGCTGTGCGTTGACTGGTTTCAGTCTCTTGACAATTGTCATCTGCCCTTTGCTGCTGGTAAGACTTTGGCTTTCAAAATGTTAGGCATGCATAGATTGCTAGGTCATGGTAGTTCTATTTTTTTTTGAAAAAAAAAGACCTCAAGAAAACAAATGTGAAGTAAGAAATGGTTGCCTAGTTTAAATCTTTCTACTCTTATGCTGTCAGCATAAGCTGTGATTAACTGAAGCTATTAGACAAAGTTATAGTGCAAAACACAGGACAGCTCCAAAAACCTGGTCTTAATTATACTGTGGAGTATTTTTTTGCCCTTCATGGCTCAATTTGGAAAAAGAAAAAACCAAACAGACATTCACATATGACCCCTCTCATCTCTGACTCTGCTGCTGTGCGCATTATTGTTACATATTCAGTGCCTGGTCAGGGAGGTGGGAGCAAAGGGAAGGAGGCAGGGAGAGCTTTCCTGTGCGTGTGCTACAGCCCTGGTTCCGGAGAGAGTTTGTCCTGGCTTCTTGTAGGGAAGAGAAAAGAAGTGCCTTGTGGCTGGACACAAAAATCCCATAGCAGGTCCTCAGAACCCAAAGCCTGTGTCACAGGATCAAAGGACTGTAGTTTCAAACTTCTGCCAAAACACACAGTGGCAGTAAAACAAACTGAAACACAGGAGTGGAGGAAGCAGACTGAAAACCAGGCAGGATGTTGCTCTGTGGTAAAGCAGTGCCCTTGATTTTCTGTCATGGCTGGGAGCTGCTGACTGTTCTAAGTGTATTGAAAGATCTGGGCAATAAAGTGGCCTTTGATGGGGACTTCTATGCTATTGAATAAGGTGTTTGATCTTAATGTATACATTTCTACCTGTATTAGAAAATTAATAATGTTGAAATGAATGATGACAAAAAGAAGCAAAAGTAAAGATCAAAGAATGTAAGCTGATGCTAAAGTCTTTTAGCTTTGAGTAAGCACAGTGTGCTGATGGCCTGCTAATAAAGCCCAGCAATGCAAAAGTATGAATAATAATAAAAAAAGCCCTCTAGTCAGTTAGTGACTCTATACATGGTTCATCTGTAAAAATTACTTCGTTTATTTTGAACTGGGTTTTTTTTCTTTTGTTCTCCAGCTTCGTTTTCTGGTGGAGCTTGTATGGCCTCTGTCATTATTTCTTGCCCTTGTCTGGCTGAGGAAGATTAATCCACTGTATCGCCAACATGAATGTAAGAACACTTACAGTGTTTTCATGCTCTGACTTGTGCTAGATAATGGCTGGAAGTGCTTGGAGAGATACTGGGATCTGTTTGCCAAGTATTTCAGTTGAAAATAGCCATATTGCCTATATTGGTCTTATTTTTTACGTAATGAAAGAGAAACCTTCATGATTTCATTGCATTCCTTCTGTAGTGGGACAACCTGTCCTCAAAGCAGCAAAAACACAGGCTGCATTAGAACAACACCAAACATGTATGTTTTGTGTTTCTGTACTCCAGGTCACTTCCCAAACAAGGCAATGCCATCTGCAGGAACGCTGCCATGGTTACATGGCATCTTCTGTAACATGAACAACCCCTGTTTCCAGAGCCCAACCAATGGAGAGAGTCCAGGTGTTGTGTCCAACTACAAAAATTCCATGTAAGCAGAGCTACGTGTGTGAGTCTGAATTGCGGTACTACAGGCCTGCTAGGCAATGGCTAATAGTCTGCTCTTGGCTCCTGTTGAGCATTCATGGCCACAAATGACGTGAGTGTCACGGTTTAGGGTCAGGGCAGCCCACTAGACCTATAACAGATGCTCTCTGTTAACCCCCCTCCCTCCCCAAAGGGGAAGAGAAAGGGAATAAGGGAGAGAGACATCAATTGGAAAAGGAAACTAGAACAACTTTAATGAAAATGAAAATAATAATATGAAATATATACAAATATATACAAAACCAGTATCAAACTCAACCCTTGCTGATGGCAATTACGTCACCATCACCACTGATGTTGTGGAGCAGGCACTGGGAAAGTCCCAGCCAGGGCCCAGCAGCAGACGGGAACCATGTTCAGGAGCTGGGTTCCGGTACTGGACTCAGGACCACTCAGATCAGGATTGAAGCAGAACAGACAAAGTCCTCCTTGGATGCTGGCCATTGAAGAAACAAGCAAGGACTGAGAACAGGAGCAACTGAGCAAGGGCCCCCAGCTTTGTACTGAATACGGCAGATATGGGATGGATTCCCTTGTTGATCCATTTAGGGTCACCTGTCCTGTGCTCCTCCCTGCAGGTGCAGCCTTTCACTTTCTGCACCCCCAACGTGGCACACAAGATCTAGCAGCGGCCTTGGTCTGTATACCAATCCTTGGTAGTAACTCTAAACATGGAGTGTTATCACTGCTAGAAGCAGGCACTGCCTGCAAAAACAGGCTGCTAGCTTCATAAAGTGCAGGTAGTTAAAGGAACTGAGCTGAAAAGGAAAATCACCGAACAGAATTATGATGTTCTCACTCAAACCAGGACAACGAGAAAGGATGGGGTATCTATCTTCAGCCTGTTTAGAAAGATCCCTCCGCACAGAGAGGTATTTTAAAGAATTGTTCTATAATGTGAATGAAAAAGGAAAAGTGAGCATTTAAGAGGACATTGGGGTGCAAATTTTCAGTTCTAGCACATCAGTTTCATTCCAACAATAGTCCATAAAGTTGAAACAGAGCTCATGATGGTAGGTTTAGGCCTTTATGAGAAAGAGTTCGGCTGTGCTGGTCTCTAGGGAACATGTGCTGACTTAATAAGATCCATCCTTTCTATTGCCTGCTGCTTCGCAAATGTCTCAGGACAAATCTTTTTGTTATAAGAGTATGAAATCTCTAAGCTTTCTTTTCTCATCACTTGAGTTGTCCCTTCTGAAAGAGAGCTCTGATGAAGTAGCAGCAAAGGAAAATCTGCTCTGCCACTTATGTAGCACCTGTTTTGACTATATACTTGTAGGGTGTTAATCAGCATAGTAACCTTCAGATAATAAGCTTATTGACAACATAGAGTGGGAAATTTCTGGACTGTACGTGAAAAAAGAGCAGTGGGAGTGCTTTATTGCATTACTCGTTATGCCTGAGTCGTGAAAGACAGCATAGTGGACAAAGATCATTAGAGTAAAAACCTCTTAGAATAATATAATAAATGCTCCAAATCTCCCTTCACAAGTAGTTCACCTTGGAGCATCCAATGATAAAAAACCATGAGCTAACAATGTCAAGGCCTTTAAAGCTCCAGTCACACGAAAGTTCATAGATTGGAGTTAACAGTATTTGACATTTTTTTTCCCTAATGAACATGATTTAAAATAGTTAACTGCACTTTTTTTGTGGGGTACAGAAAAGCTAGAGGGTTCTGTTTTCTATACATTCTGGCTTTTTTAGGTTGCTTATTACAGAGCAATCTGTCCCTTTGTGAGTCAGAGTAAATTCAGTGCATTGCAGAGGAAGCAAATACATTGTGCTTTCTGAAAGAATTTAGTCCTTCCTGTTTGCTGTTTCCTGTAAGCTAAAATAAGTCATGAGGACTGAGGTATACCATTCCATGTATGGAAAAACAGAACACTGTTGAAGAAATGTAATGGCCGCCCCTGTTGCTAATAAGAATTTTTTTATACTCATTTATAAACACAGGGCCTGATTCCATCTGTGCATGAACTGAATGTTCTAACCCATAACCAGTAGGTGAACAGCTACCTGTGACATTTTGTCACTTCAGTTTTCCTGCCTCTCCTAGAAGTGTTTCTAAGGGACCTAAATACCACCCTTACACTGGAGGGGATTGAGCTGGGAGACAGAGGATGATTCTGTGGCTGAGAAGGACTGCATGTGCCCAGAGTGCCCCATCCAACTGCTGGAGCTGAGCCTGGCCCAGAACTAGAGCAGATTTGCACCACAGCTGTGAAGTCAATGCTGTCTGAGGGAAGGTCCAGTCTCCCTAGCAAGATCAGCATGGCTAATGAAGAAAGTGCAGTATCAGTATCCCTTTTAAAGCTTCTGTGGACTTCCAGATCTCACAGAAGCCCACACCATCTGAAATTTCCCTGTTGTCACCACAAAACTGAACTTTGCATTTCCAGACTGACAAAATAAGTTGTTTCCTTCATTCTTAACATAAAGTCAGCTTTGCTTTTGTGAAAGGTTCTCAAGAGTCATCAGACTTAAGTTATTATTGTTTCACAATTTCTTATTTCAGCCTTGCAAGGGTATATAAAGATGCTCAGGAGCTCTTACTGGAAGCCCCTGAAATCCATGACCTTGGCAGAATCTGGGAAGAACTGATCATTATGACTCAGTTTATGGAAACAATGAGAACTAATCCTGAAAGAATTGCAGGTAATTGTTTTGTCTATATCCTTTAGACTATTGAATTTTTCCTTCTGAGAGCTGACTAGTAGTTACTCTACAGACTGACATTATACTCTATTTTACATGTGGCTGTTACCCTACTTACTGTTGAGAAAGTAAGTTAAAATGCATTCAGTGTTTCTAACACATTTCATTTGAAAGAAGCAATCAGCTCCATTCTACAACTATCTTCCTTAAGTAACAGTAGGCAAAACTCAAAACACAAAACCATGGAGGTATCACCACCCGAAGTAAAACACCTGGAAGAAGATATTTCATTAATTATTATTACAGTAGAAGCAGAAGCAGTAAGAAAGCCGCACTGGAAGATGTAGAGGAATGGAATACATACTAGAAGCACAACTCAGAGGAGAGCTTAGAGACACTTCGTTTCAAGTGTTAGCTGAAACAGAGTTGTAACAGTGAAGAAGGAAACCCTTTGTTCTTGTTTTGATGATGTGTTCAGGGAGAGAAGGCATTGCGCACTTGTTAGGAACAGGATTGCAAATTAGATGACTCTATTATTTTTTTTAAATTAGTTTTTCCTGAAAACAATCCTGGGGGCAAATAGGAAATGCACTAATAATGTTTGGGTTTGTTTTTTTAGTATTTGGACTTCTAGTACAGAATTTGAAAAGACACTCCTAAAACTAAAGGCACAAAAATGCACTGGCTTTGAGAATTGGTCTGTCCCATTCTCAAGTTCTTTACCATAAAAATAATACTCTTATTAAAGTAAAAGATTCACTTTCCATGTATTTTTAATGTCTATAAACCATCTGATACATGTGCTCCACTCTCTTATCAGAGGTTTCTAACTGGAAGTAAAAGGGGGACTATCTCATTATAAGTAACAGTGAGACAATCAAAATGCCCCAGAATGCAAGCAACAAGGACCTGAGTATAATCCGAGCTGTAGTTTGTATACAGCTATGGAAACCAAACTTGCCTATTTAGATTTGAGGAAAAACATGACATGTCATGGATTTGCAACATTGCTAAGGGACCATACCCCATGGTTTGAGAAGTTGAGTATTACCACCTTTTTCCATACAAAAGAAGGTATGGCAGAATTGGCTATGTAAGTAGCAATCTTAACATAAGATTGTCATAGCTGCAAAGTTGAGCAATGAAAAATTAGCAGATGTCAGAATTGAAATTGTTCCTTTTCCTGAATCATTAAGCCTTCCTGGTCCCATTCCCCCCTTGCACTGACATATTTGACAAGACATGTTCCTGTAGTGTGCTTTTTCCTCCACAATGCCTGGGTGCCAGGAAGGGCATCAGTGAGAATATGAGAGACTGGCCCCTAATACTCTGGTGTTTACTGCTTAAATAAATACATGGAGGAGCAATTGAAGAAGTTGTTCTTAGCCTCTGCAGCCCTATATGCTTATATGCTTATTCCAGGTGGAATTTTGGAAGTTAGTTGGGTTGGACTAGATGACCTTTAAAGGTCCCTTCTAACCCAAATCATTTTATACTTCTATGATTAGTTGTCAAACTTTGGTAAGACTCTACTTAACTAACAGAATGGAGACACTCAGCGGCAAATTTGTATGTTTATGTGGAGATGTCTAAAGGTCCATTCCCAGTGTTAGTATGACACATGCTGCTCCTATCAGTTTCAGTTGCCTGTTCTAAAAACTGCAAGAACTGGTGCTTTTCAAGCATTCCTTACCAAAGGTTGTTGATGTGATGTGAACCTCCTTTAATAAAGGCTGTAGTATTCAATGAACATGAGCAACATTCACATTGTGAGCTTTCACTTGAACCATACTGAAGTGAGGCAGAATTCACACTGACACTGATTTGCAACAGAGGCAAGTTAAAAAAGATTGACACTGTTTGACTTGAAGAGCAGCAATGCTTTGAATATTGTTGTAGATGGGATTAGGGAAATCTGACGGCTTCTCATTGTGTGTTCGAGTTAAGTGGACAGTCTCATGGCTTTGCCTGAAGATTTGCCAGGTTTCTGTTTAATGGTTGTTAATCTAGGTTAATATGATTATTAAACTACAAACAATTTATGTTTCTCCAAGGAAAATTATTTTTTTCTCATGAAAGGTTTTCAAGGGACCGTTCTTGCAATACTATAGAATAAGATGAAGAGTAATTGACAGCAAGTCAGTGTGAATAGGTTGACTAAAGTTATTTGCACAAGACCCAGAAGAAAGGACACTAAATAACGGTAACACACTTGAATCTAAATATTCAAACAAAGCATTACCTCAGAAAAAAAAGCAGAGACTTTCAAATGCTATCAGAGATGCTTTCAATGCTTTCAGTGCTGAAGTTCTAGTCTGAAGCATCTTTGAGAGATCAGATATGCAGAGTCGGAACACCCAGCATTTTCTGTTGATCATTCAAGGGATTAAAATGATTTTGAATTTTGAAAATAGTTTGGGACCCCATTAGTAACTACTAAGTATATGAGCCAAAGCACAGGTTTAAGCCAGGGTATGAGTTGTTGTTTAACTTCCTTTGTTTGGTGTCTCACTCATCTCTACACTCCTTTCTTCATCCAGGAAGAGGAATACGAATTCTAGACATTTTGAAAGATGGAGAGACCCTCACTTCCTTCTTGCTGGAAGATGCTGGCCTCCCAGATATGGTTGTTTTCCAGCTTATTAATGCTCAAGTACGCCCTGAACAGGTGGGTGGATTGTAACAGCTACCAAGCTGCTACGTGGAATGCAATCTCCTAAATTATACATGCAAAGTAGCCTCAGTGAAGGCCTTGTGCCCAGAATACCTGCCGCTTTATAGATTGGATTGTACAACTTCTGGGGTTTTTTGTTGGGTTTTTTTTTTGTGAATCTGGAGGAAGAGGTGCCTGTTTTGTCTTTTTAAAAGCATTTTGAATATATATGAAAAACAGATACTTGGTTCGATACTGGTTTTGCTCCCAAATAACGAGCGTCAGGAAGTGATACTGCGAAGCAATGCATCTATCTCTGTTATTAAAGATTTAGCTTAAAAGCATAAGGCAACTGTGCATCAGGACAGCAGTCCTGACGAATAGCACCAGGGAACTATTTGAGTTTCTTAATTTAACAATGTCAGTAGAGTAATATGGTGCCTTTATGGCATTGCCTCATATGAGTAGGTGGGAGTGGAGAAGCAGACCCACCTTCTTAGATTCTGATTGAATAACAGATCTGCTCAGAAAAATCAGTGTGAAAACTGCAAGTCAAATCCCTCCTGAAGCAGCTAAGCAGATGACTGCCTTTGACCAAGTCCAGGCTGTCTCTTCCTCTGCACGTACTGGTGGCTGGGAGCTCTGTGAGGAATGTTGTATTAATGAATGAATGTTGCTGAATCAGAACTCTGGAACAGTTTCTCCATTGAGTTAGTATGTGGGTGGAAGCAAGTGAATAATTGAGGCTGAAAGACACAATTCCTCTTTTTCACTGCCACATAAAACACAGATACTGGAACTGTGTGTGGCCAGAAAGAGGGAGGGCATTAATGAACTTGCATGCCGTTCCTTTTGTTCACCACAGGTTCCAGCTGGTGTTACTAGTAGCCAGATTACTTGTCTGCTGTATTCTTGGTTAGTACCAGGGGAAGCTCTTCCCTCTCCTCACTTTGTCGTGAAGAAATAACAAAAGACCATACCAAACTCAGTGTCAATTGATATATCGTACTTACTTTCACATCTCTGTATCACCTGAGATGGTGAAAATTTGCTTCCTTGCTGTTTGTGACAAGAATATATGCAGATGTCCTGCTGGATTTCTCTGTCCTTTTTCATCCCTAACCTCTTCTTTGTCAGAGATTTGCTGCACCAGAACTGTGTGCTGCCGTGTTAGTCTATTAGCTCCTCAGTGGCATTCATTCATCTCCTGTTAAAAACTCTACCAGTGTATGCAGGACTGAAGTTTCCAGCACTATCACTGAAAGTATGATCGAAACCTGCTGGAACATAGGGTCTTTCTGCTGTACTGTCTGTGCCAATGTAGAAAGAGATGTAGTTCTCTTTAGGCTGGAAATTAAAGAAATCTGAATATCAGTTAGAGGGGAAGCTGGAGCAGATCTGGTGTTCAGTACCACTTTTGCAGTCCTCCATAAAGTTTTCTTGTTAGCAGTAATAACAGGGATACAAGACCATCTCACAAAGGCTGATATACAACTGTGGGGAAAGAAAGTGCTGTGAATGCTTCCTCCAAGAGCAACTGAGGCAGAAAAACTAATCTCTTAATTTTCAAAAGACCACAAGATAATTATTTTCAATAGGAATTGAACACTTGATCTCCTACAGGAAATAAATCAATTCCTATAGACCTTCTGGATAAGTAGGTTGCTCAGACTGATCTTATGGTTGGTTGAGGTAGAATTTGCAGAGCCATCACTAGAAGGTAGATCTGTGGTCGTCTTAATGCTCAACCATGATAGTCATCTCTAGTTCTTCATGCCGCTCTACGCTGTGTTTGCCTGCTTATTACACTCTCTCCTGGCTCTGATGGCACAGAGCTGATCAATCTGAAAGCAACTTGTTTACAAGAGCCTGACTGTTGCCAACAGCTGGCTGCAGATCTAGGTCTGAGCCGCTTGGGAGTGCAGGAAATGACACACAGAGCTGAAAGTTAAACCTGATCAAACAGCCAACTAGCTGAAAAAATAATTTGGACTTCATCTTGCTAATTTTGGCCAAATAGTGACACATTGATTTAAAAAAAAAAAAAAATAAAAAAAAAAATTTTTGAAGTTTGCCTCTGAGGGCCTGCTTTTTTGAGTCATTCTAAGATAAGGATAAGAGACTGATGTTAAAACACAATAAGAAGCTCAGGAAAGACTGGCAACAACCCACCCTACCGGAAAAATTGGAAGGGCGGAGGTTTGATGTTTTTCTAATCCCATCTGTTTATGAACATTCTTGAAATGCAGTTACAGTTTGTAAATAACCTCACGTTTTGTCTTTTTTTTTTTTTTTGTGTTTAATCTTTCACAATGATGTTAATGTCACAGTTTCCTCATTTCACAAGTCAAAACAAGGTTCCCAGGCTGCCTCCCTGTGCATCTCGGTTTCATTGCAATTCACTGTGGGTGATGAGGGCCGTGCCAGATTAGGAGTATATGGTTAAAAAATGCTGTGCTTTTCACATGCATCCCCAGGATATAAGTGACTGAGCAAATAAGCAAATTCTTTCACTGACATAAGGTCAATTAAATCCAGTTCAAATGTTCCCACTTGAGGGAGTGCAGAGATATTTGATTTTGGAGGAGTTCTGTAATCCAGACTCTGTCAGTTCTATCACCTCCTTTGCATTTGGCCTCACTCTGAGCTGCCCAGCTTGTGTTAATAATGCTTTAGATGGCTACAGCTGTACTCACCATAGTGACAGTACCTCTCAGATACTCTTACTAGAAATTCATAACCATTTTTAGTGTCATAATTACAACACATAATCTCTCCGCAACTCAGGTGGGTTTTGTTGTTTGTTGGGTTTTTTTTTGTTATCTGGAGTTCCGAAAGCTGAAACTCAGGGTAGTCATGGTAGACAAAATACAACGTTGTACTAGACTTCTCTTCCCCTGCCCTTTCTATTTGGGATGTTGAATTTCCACAGCCACACTTGCAGGTTTTTTTTAGTAGCTTCTGACATCTGAAACAATTAATAACTCCTCAAGCTTGTATCCACTCTCCAAAGCATTTAGGGTTTTTTTTCTCATTCCTCTGGGTTTTTAAACATTTCTCTTTACAGGCACCACCAAATAAGTCTCAACTGCAAACTATAGGAGATTTGCAATAGAAAATTTTGATAATGTTCAGAGTCATTTAGGTGGCCTTGTTAATTTGCTTAGATAAGAGCACATTTATTTCCTATGTCTGACCTTGTTTAGGAGAGGTATGTTTGTTTTGATCCAAATGTCTTAGACTGGAATATTTAGAAGATTACTTTTCTGAAGAAAATTATATACTGTGCAGATATTTTTTTCTATGCAACTTATTAAATCCATTTAACCTAATGATGATATTGTTTCAGTTCATAGTTCCTGTTTGTCTGAAAGTCTGTGTCCATCTCAAGCACAGTAGGCATTTATAGTCATCACTGCTGTGAGTTTCCTTACAATTTGTACTGTGAAAGGAGATGGACAGAGGATGGGAACAGTAGTTTAAGAGCAATTTTCAGTGCTACATTTTGCGTATATTGCCATGTATTCTGACCATTATAAAGCAAGTATAACTGAATTATAGACTGCAAAGAGTATTCCTTTACAATAATGCAAATCCCAGGTAAATGTACTGATTTCTATCGAGTTATTCTGCGTTTACATTGATATAACTATAAACTAATCTGTTTCCAGTGGTCAAACAATAAAGATAGTAATTTTTTTGTTTCTGTCCCATGTTTATATTAGAAGTGGTAGTCAGTAGATTGTGTGGTTTAACGTGAAATGGCTTTGTGAAGCCTGGGTCTATGCTTGTGCACAATGACAATGGTTGATGGCTGTAGGGAAGCATTGGGGTGGAATAGTCATAAATGATATGAAATACTGAGGGAAATGAAGCTTGAGAATTGATGGAACCGGACTTTTTGTCTTAGAGCAACTGACAGCAAAAATATAGCTAGCTTAAACAAGAAAGATAGAGCCACATGGCACAGTTGATTGGTCCTGGGAAAATACTTTCACATAAGCTGTAGCTATCCCTCCTTAACCACAAGGATGAGAGGCATCAGGTGTGCTTAGGTGAAAAAGAGAAAGGGAAGAAGGCTCACAAGAGCTTTTGCAATGAAAGGAGGAATTGCTAATGAGAAGAGGGAAAATGTGGCTGAAGACAAGGTGATCTAGCATAACACGAAGTGAAGGTTCTTCAAGAGCTGATGCTTCACGTGATCACATCCTTTTGCCATTCATGAAAATATTAGCAAGGGCTGATACCAAGGTGTCCATTTTTTTGATAGACCTTTAATTTGTTCCTGAGCAGTATGAAGTTTCTACAACAGTAAATGAAACATTGGTTTTGGTTACAGTTTGCCTACGGTGTCCCTAACTTGACTCTGAAGGATATTGCTTGCAGTCAGATGCTCCTGGACCGTTTTATTATCTTCAGCAGCCGAAGAGGTCTCCCTTCTGTGCACAAGGCCATGTGTGCCTTGTCCCAGGAAAGCTTACAGAGAGTGGAAGATGCCTTGTATGCAAATGTTGATTTCTTTAAGCTATTTCAGCTGGTAAGTATTAACACAATCATCCTGCTTTGTGTTGTCATTTTTTTTGGCTGATATTTTATTGCCCTTCAAGAATTTTCTTTGTAATGCATCACCAATGTTCCAAGTGGCCTTTGTTTATTTACCCCTGCTAATGTAAGGTTATGGATGTGTGATTGTTAACCTACCATCAGCAGGGCACTAAACGCTTTTGAGTATACTCTGAGATTAAACTAATGGAATTCACAGTACAACAGAACTAAAAGATTCAGATGCAGTTATAAAATCAGCGTGTGTGGAACTATTATCTTGTCTTTCCAGTCTGCGTAGCAATACTGAGGGTGGCAAGACCTACAGCAACCTTGCCAAGGGTTCTGAAAGTGCAACCCATCCTGTCTTTGTTCCATCTAGCATGACAGAACTTTATGCTGAAGTCAATGCCATGATGCAGCTTGAGTTGGGATAACCATGTCAGACTTTCTTCAAAAATAAAACAACCAAAAAACCCGAAACTAAAAAACAAACCAACCAAACAAATGGTACTGGCTTTCATCACTCTTCCTATAGAAGCTTTCCCTTGTCCAGGTTCATTATCATTGCCCTTCCTTGTGCTGTTCCACTTTCTACTGTGACTTTCTTGCCATAAATTAACCACAACTTCAACGTTGGTTCAGTAGGGAGAAATTATATGAGTTTATATAGTTATTTATTTGCTTATTATTTTATTATATATTTAAAAGTAATAATATGACTGTATTCATATATATAAATATAAAATGGCATGCTGATGGCTGTTTTTTCTTTGGTTCTCTGTTTTTTTCCTGATATTTTTCTAAAACTGCATTTGGATTCTGCACACTGAGCTGGTGCTTTCAGAGAACAGTTCATGAAGACTCCGAGATCTCTTTCCTCACAATAGCCAACTTAGAGCCCATCACTGTGTACATCTTTTGTGTCTGTTTTCTCCGTGATCATGACTTTGCATTTTTCAACAATGAATTTAACTTCTGTTTTTCACTTTGCAACTTAATGTCATGAGACACATTGTCAGTTTGCCATATACGACAAGCAGGCTGTATGAGCAGCTGCTAGAATTATATAGAAAGTATTGATATGACTTTTCTGCCACTGCAGTGTAACATCATGATTAATTTAACATGGATTTTATTCAGCTCCGTGTTGCTCAGAGCTAGGAACAGAGGATACCAGATGCTTTAATTGACACACCAACCAAATTACTATTTGATTATTGTAGCACTGGCGATCATTCATTGTGCCTATGTGATTTTGTCAATCCTGATAGGAATCTGTGGTCAGCTTTTGAAAGCTGTTATTTTCTGCTTCTAAAAATATGCTCAGAGATTTTTATATATCTGATGCTTGCTGAAGGTAGCAGAGAATTAATGCTACAGTACTTCTAAGATTTTCAGGTTTTCAGCATTTAAGGACTTCATGTGAACGTGCATACCGCACTGCCCAGCTTTAAAATAAAGTTGCTAACATGTCATGATATTGCTGCCATATCAAATAAAATAGGAAGATGAGATTTGATGAAGCAATTGTCCGTGTTTAAACAAAAACAGATTTATATGTGAAATAGGAACATCAAGCTGAAACCAATATCTGGAGTTGTGAAAGACTGGGGGTTCAGGTGCCAGCTTATGGTCTAGTCTGTTTCTACAAGAATTGTGTGCTAAGACTTCCCCTGAGTATTGGAAGTCTGCATGTTGAAAGGGTATCCAGAGCCTGATTCTCAGCAGGTTTTACTGTACACACAGCTGCAGAGAAGAGAGTTTGTCTTTTCATGATGCCCAGCACAATGAGACTTCAAGTTGGTAGAAGCTTTCCCACACTCACATCACTATAGTTACTAAATAATAATTTTAACAAATTTCTTTGGGTTTTGGTTTTTTTTTTTCCCCAAGGCATAAGTCCCTCATGGAAATCAAAACCCACCTCAGTTACTCCTCTTAAACTAAAATGTAAACTCTGTGTAAACACTTCTTGCCACAGTTGTTTTTGCAATATGCTTCTTCACCACTTCAAAATTAATGTTTCTGGTTGAATTTGTCATCAGTGTATTTGAGTATTTACGTGCATAAACATACATGAGCACATGAAGGGTTTGAGTGTATATCCTCTAGGGGATTTTGCCAGAAATAAAAGCAACTCACATTTTTGATAGTAAAGTAGAGACAAAAAAAGGAAGACTCTTCCTTTACTGAATGACTGTCTCAGCCACAGCAAGGAAAATGAGCCTCTTTGGAGCACTGCTGTTCTCGAACCTATCTAAGTCTTATTTGAAGTTCTTTAAACCTTATAAATAATTGAAAATAAAATTCTTTAGTACCTTATTGCCATTTTGGGTGCAAGTAAGCAGTTCTTCACTAAGCATAGACACATGTTACTGAAACAGCTGCTTTGATACTTCACCACATGCACTTGATATGTAATCAAACAGTGTAAATCTACACTCAGTTACATATGGAGAATGAATCTTCATTGGACTTCTAAAAAATCTGTGTGAGTTTTAAAACATGCATTAGAAATACCTGTATATTCAAGACTCGGGTTGTTTTCTGCACTCTTATACTGTCAGTCACTCTGTACTTCATGGTCTTCTGTCTACAGTTGTATAGTATAACCAGTCACATACCGGAATTTGGTTTTACAGAGCTCCTTATTTGAGTAGGGCTTGTTTTAGGATGGGCAGCTAACTGTGAATTCCAGAACTGGGCCTTGTGTTGTAGGAAAGAAACTCTTTAATGTTTATGCTCTTCCTTTTTTTTGTAACACCATATTCACTTTCAATGGATATAAAAATAGTTGGGTAAATATTTGAGGAAAGCTTTCATCCTCCTCTATACTTAGGGTCAATAAACATTCCCAACTGTGTGCTCTAATATTTAGGTCAGATGAGAGTGTAGTTTGTATATAATGTCTGCTGATCCTGTCTTATGTGGGCTGCTAGAGAATACGAACTAGCTGAGTACAAATTTGCTTGTTTTAGGAGATTTCTCTTAAGACCTGATTCATACTGAATACCTCCTGCAAGAAATAATATTTAGGAACAAATGTGTATTTTTGCCCCTATTTGTCTTTTCCTCTGGCTACAAGCAGGAGTTTCTTAATTCCATATTTATCCCAGGCTTTTCTCTGATTTGCTTCAGATTGTTTACCATACATGTTGCTCACAGTTTCAAAAAGGCCAGGTTAAGGCAAGCACTCCAAGAATTCTGCATAATCTTTGCAGAGACTGGTTCCCCTTGGGGGACAAAGGAAAAATGTGATTTGAAGCATTGTGAGTGTATACTTCTGCCTGAACTGCAAGTGACAGATCAGAACATGCTAACATAAGCTTTTCATAAAAACTCTGGCCTTTGTGATTCTCTGCCATGTACCTACACAGTGCAGCTGTCTTCTGCTTTCTTAACCACCTACTGACTGAAAGGAATGGCAGGCAATCAGCAGGGTGTATAGCTACACAGTTTTGGAGAAGCTTTTTTAGAGGCTTATCTCATAAATATTACAGTCTAGCTATCTAAAAGTCCAGCTTTATATTTTATTTTAATACCAGAAGAAATAGATGCCTGAGAGAGCCTTGAATGCTATCTCTAAATCCCCATGTGATTATTTAGACAGCTGACAAAGGATACAGTGATGCAAGGGAAGTTGTATGTGTCAGCATGCCATGGTGTCATCTGGTTTTTTAAGAAGCCGGTGATAACTAAAGCCTTAACTTCTGCTGGAAGGGCCATTTGGCCAATCTGCAGGAGCCTGGAGGAGTAATGGTTTCTGTCAGATTCAACAGTCTCCAAAATCAGGAAATCTTTCAAATGTAAAGTACTACTAGTTATTTACCTCCATGGCAAATGGGCACTTGTGTATCACAACCTTTGCTAAATTCAGAAGTTGTCAAGAGTCTGTACTTGTCACTGGAAGAATAGCCTCTGTGAGAAGCAGCTTCTCAAAAATCTCAGTTCCTGCGTTCCTCCTCCATTTTTGCTCCTTTTGGCATGGTAGACCTAGATAAGAATAACAAATCTCAAGTTACGTTTTCAGTGGCTTCTGACTGTTTCAGCCTTAAATAAGTAAGAACACTTACACAAGCTGCTCTGTGAGTTTGCAGGTGAATACAGGGTTTGTAGCTCCACAAGAGAGGCTTACAAGACTCACTGTTTTTATTTGAAACAAAGTATTTGAACTAAAGAGATGCCAATTGTTTTTTCTTCTCTCGGTTTAATAACTGTTGTCTTGTAGAAACTATACAGAACTCATCTGTATTTGTGATATATTCACAGCTTCCCACTGTGTTGGACAGAAACTCACCAGGTGCTGACCTGAAGGCCTGGGGAAGGGTGCTATCTAATGTCTCCCAAGCAGTGCAAAAAGTAAGTGGTCCAATGATAGATGGCATTGCTTTTCTGAATAGTGTATAGTCCTCCTTTTCCTTTGTTCTTTTTATGTTCCAGTTACCTGCTATATCAGAAGGAAAACGACTTGTTTGGGAAGAGCTGATTCCTTAGAAATTAATTCTCTCATTATAAAATAAATTTAGGCATGAGCATTAGCAATTATTTTTCTCCAGAAAAAAAAGCATGAGAGAAGAACTGAAAATGGTGCCGGTTACCAGGACAGAGGAGATAAACACATGAGGTTCTGACTGTATCCAGGCTTTACCAGTCTGTGCACAACTGAGACCTCACTTACCTCCTTTGAGAATTGTGATTAACAAAGTCTTGTCTTACTGCAGCTGGCCAGGAAGCCAAGCGTTCAGGACCTTCTGATGGTTCTACAACCATTGGTACAAGATGGAAGGCCAGAATCCTTAGGCCATTTGGTGAGCTCCCTATCTGATCTTTTCTGTGGCTACCCAGAAGGAGGTGGATCCAGAGTACTTTCCTTCAACTGGTATGAAGATAATAACTACAAAGCTTTCCTGGGGATTGACTCAACGAGGAAGAAATCCAGTTATATTTATGATAACACAACCAGTAAGTGTTTCCACCAAAATATTACAGGGAATGTAGACAGCTGAAATTTATGTTATAATACCGCTGTTGTTTTTATGAAATAACATTTTAAAGCAGTTGATTCAGGAAACTAGAGACAAGTGAAATGATTTTTCTTCGCACTTACTTCATAGCTGGAAGCAGAGAAGCCCAGGAATGGAGAACTGACAGAAATTAGTTTCCAATATGAAGGCACGAACATGGTTGTCATCATCATGATTAGGACAGTCCCTTTGCCTTATCTTCTAATATATGCTACTGATATCAGGAAGAACTAGAGGCTGCTGAGGAAGGTTCAAGAGAATACAATGCCACATTCTGGAATTACTTTTCTTCAAGATAATTTTTTTTAATCTCTCAACTTGATTGATGGCCTGGAGCACCGGAATTACAAAAAAATATCTCCTTTTAAATAATACGCAATTTGATACATGGCAGCTGATCTCTTCCTGCATAAAAGTACATATATTTTGTTTTAAAGATCTTCTACAGCGTACTTAAATCTTACATAGAAAAGATTTCAATTTACCGGTTAGTGTTGCTTTGATTTCCTCACTTGTCTTCTTGCTGTTTTAACAGGAGAGAATACAAAGAGGAACCAATTTTACCTTTTCTACCATTCATTATTTTATCTTTTTATGTCCCTTTCTATTTGTTATTCAGTTTTTCTCTACACTGAGGCCACCAGCATTTTTTTCTGTACTAACAGCCATATTATAGCTGGTAGTAGATTTCTATGTCCCTTCTGCTATGATAGATGTGGTTGCAGGATTGCAAAGTACAGGTGAGCACTTTGCCTATAGAGGGACTCCTGCCTTTCGCTGTTGGTGTTGATACTTGTCTCTATTTATGTCTGAACCTTCAAAGGCCCGTAAAAGGCCCAGTACTCCATTCTTCAGCCAGGGAACAAACTAGTTGAATGCTATCCAGGTAAACTAATTCATAGTGCAGGAGTCGGAAGTGTTTATATTAAAATGCTTAGCTCCTAAATTATTGTAGGGTTCAGTTCTGAACTGTTCTGAAGTTAAGCATTGAAGCCTGCTGAATCTCCAGTCCAACAGTTTATACTGTGTAAGAATTGACCACTAATAGGAGAAACAGTACTTTCATATCATTATCAACTACAATACAATGAGCTAAGTCATTAGGACAAAAGCAATTAGAGCTCAAAATTGTTCAGTGAGATCTGAGCTGTGTAGTTTTCTTCCATTTTAAATACATTATGTAACAGCAACTTCCTAAATGGTTATTCATTTGCTCTTCCAGTTTCCATGGTGTCTACTTTACAACTCCAGTACCACTTAATAGCCCTTTCTATTCAGATGTTGTACTTCTACATTGTAGAATGCACTTAACCCATGCAGATTCAAAATGCTTCAAACTATCTATATTACCAGTAAAAGAATCCCTGCAGGATGTTATGTATGATAGGATTTGAGTAGGCTTACATAAAGACTGTCTTTCTTTCTGTCTTTAGCACCCTTTTGTAATGCATTGATCCAGAACTTGGAATCAAATCCTTTAACCAAAATAGCCTGGAGTGCTGTGAAGCCCCTGCTGATGGGAAAAATTCTCTTCGCTCCTGATTCACCTTCTGTGCGGCAAATCCTTAAAAACGTAAGAAGTTCTGAAATATAAAAATGTGTATTTCTAAAAAAATTTCATCCTTAGAAATTTCTTTATAAAACAGTGACCTCAGACTAATCAGATTTCCTTCTCAGAACTCCATTTGTATTGATGGTCATCATGTTTAAAAAAGAGGAGACAGATCTTCACTGATTCACCCCATGAAGCACTATGTGCTTTTTCCAGCTCAAGAAGCCGTTTGTTGGCGTGATTCCACATTTACACTAGTAAAAATAGTAATGCTTCTTTATATTTTACAAATGCAGGGACATCAGCAGCTCTGTGCCAGTAAATATTTAAACGGGACAGCTATGGGGCTTGGATGGACTCATTGAGACCTAACACTGAGAGATTACAAACCAATAGCATTATCATGGTTTAATACATAGGCGTTGAGATGATAAATAATTTTCATTTCATGAAAATAGGATGGAGCCTGACATCTTCAGCTAAGTTCCTGAAATTGAATGAAATAAATCTGAGTAGTTAAATCAAGGTCTGGTGTGACCTAGGTTTTGGCCACCTCATAACCAGCAATTTGTTTCCTCTCAACACTTATATAAGGCACAGAAGAATTGGTGCTTGTAGTTCACACAGGAAAACGTCAGACTTACAGCAGCCCAACATTTCAAATCTTAACTTATATCTGAACTGTGACTTCTTCACTTGCCTCCCATTTATTTATCAACCTACATCATCATCTTTCTTTTAGTTCCTAATGGAGAGTAGCTGTCGAGTGGAAAGAGATGAAGAAATTGTTCTACCTAAAACCTCAGTATGTAAAGGAGTTGACATTAGCTGGACTTGATGTGCACTTGTTTTTTATATTACATATACAACAGAACTTTGTTCTAAGGAACTTTGATTCCAGTTGGATTATTAACATTGCTGCTATTTTAACAAGTTTGTTAAGTATTGAAAGTAAAAACTACAACATTTGTAAGTTAGAGGTTTCACTGTCACTGAATGGCTCATACTGGATCATAAATTCTGTTTGTTTATCTCCTTAGCTATCTAATACTCTTTCCTGCTGTTTTATTCCTCAGGCAAACTCCACTTTTGAGGAACTTGAACGCCTCAGACTGTTGACCAGAGCTTGGGAAGAAGTAGGACCTCAGCTGTGGTACTTCTTTCAAAACAGCCTGCAAATGAATATGATCCGTGTATGTAGCTTAGTAGGGATCCTCAGTAAGAGTAGCCTTTTGCTGTCCTTTGTTTCTATGTTAGATTAGACATTTATTACGTTTATCCTCTTGCTTATAAGGAAACAATGCAATTAATAGTCAGGAATAAATTTCTTTTCATCCATTCTTTAAGTCTCACCTCCAGTTCAGCTATGCAAATGTCCAGTTATAAAATTAATTCCTTAGTATACTCTCTTGTACTACTTCACAGCTCAAAAAGAGCTATGGAAACAGAAAACTTTCTAGCGAAACAGGGCTTGTGAAGAGAACCATTGCAGTGATGCTGTCCTGATGTGTTTCCTCAGGATTCGCTGAAGCACCCTACAGTGAGGAGCTTCTTGAACAGCCAGCTGGGTGCTGAAGGCTTAACTGCTGAACACATAATCAACTTTCTCCACAATGAGTCTCCATGGAACCGGGAGAAGGGAATGGCAGATTTTGACTGGCGGAATATCTTCAGTGCTGCAGACCGAGCTCTGCGTTTGCTCAATCAGTACCTCGAGGTAGGGTCAGATCTCCCACTGCTGGGAATACTTGTAGAGAATATCTTAAACCAGAGTAGGGAGTACTTAGGGTCTGTGGCAATAGACAAGGTTAAAATCATAAGACTTCTTAATTTCTTTCAAATTTCATCTCAATATTAAAAGCATAGTTTTAAGATAAAATAAACTTATGAGAAGTACAAGAACGTGAATACTTATTAATAGGAAAAAAAACCAACCTTCAATTTGATGATTCCCTGAACACTATATTCAAAAGATTGGTTGAATGTCTGAAGATACTTTGATTCCAAAAGGTAGAAAGTAAATGCAAAACCTCAAGGAGATGAGTTTTTTTAAGTGCTAATAACTCACAGGCCACTAATTTTAGCAAGAACCAAGACCAGAGAAACAAATAGTTCTTTGGTAAGTTCCCCCTCAGGTTTTTAAGCTAATGCTAATGCTTCGTTAGCTTATGAGCCAAGGCAAATCTAGTGGACCCTGCAGTGTTGCAGATCAACTCCAAGAGTTAAAAAAAACTATTGCTGTAGGCAGTAATATTAATACTTGGTAACTCAACACTTAGCATCTACCATATGAGGGTCAGGACCTTTATAAAGATGAATGACATCTTACAAACATCTCAGAGAGAAAAGTAAATATTTAGATATTATTTAATGGTTAAATAAACTGAGCCTTAAGCTCAGAGAG
Organism: Baryphthengus martii; assembly: GCA_013396935.1. Lineage (NCBI taxonomy): Eukaryota > Metazoa > Chordata > Aves > Coraciiformes > Momotidae > Baryphthengus > Baryphthengus martii. The sequence continues at coordinate 393,371 of VWZK01008561.1, read as the reverse complement.
AAAATTGATACTAGCTGTAGGCAACAGGACCAAGTTTAGCTCTCCTAATTCCAACCCATTTCAATCTGAATGACCACTCATGCCCTTCAAGAAGGCAGGAACTAAGAGTTTATCTGCCTTCCTCTAGCTATTACAAGAGGGAACAATAAAGCTTTTGCACAAAGCTCTTCTGATTTTTCTGATGATTTTTTTGCATCATGTTAGCAGAACTACTTCTTACTCAAGCTGAGTGAAATATATTGCCTACAGCAGGTCAGTGCTGGAAGATCCACAATATCAGGGCAGTTACTGTACTTAACTTTGTGTCCTAAAGTTCTTTGTAATGAGCTCATTCTTTTAAGTCTGCTGTTTACTCTGAGTTGTTAGCATTTGAGAATGTTTCCCGACTGTGCCAAGCACAATGGGAACAAATAGCTCGCTTTCAGGGACAGCCTACTTCTTATCATAGTATACAATTAGGAGAGGTGTGCTGCCTGCAATTGTCTTTGGAGACTCCAGATCTCTACTGCAAGCTGTGGTGCAGCTGAGAATCCCACAAATTATGCAGTAGCTGCTCATCCTCACCACCCCAAGAATTTCCTGTTCTTTCCTTTCATGGCCTTAGGCCACAGAACAGCTAAACTGTTTTGCGAAAGCTCCCTGCTCACCTCTTTATGCTTACTATTTTCTGGTTTTATCTTCCAAACCTCCTCTTAGTATTTTATTTTGGTTTCACCATCTTCTTTGGACCATTTTAAATTGTTAAGTAATATCTAGGAGAAGATCTGAAATAATCTTCCCCAAGTAGTTGATAAATGAATTTTGATATAGTGAGATTTATGAATGCACAAGCTGTGTTGCAATTCACTGGAAAAAAGCCACAGTAGAGCATACAGCCTTTGTTTCACATGAAAATAATGTTAAGAGAAAGAAATTCTAGCTTTTGGAGGTAGATTACCATATAAAATCTCTGTTCACTTCCACATTGTAAGAATTATTGCGACACGGGTGTCTTAGCCTATGTTCTTATACAAGCTTCAGTTTCATTCTGCTCACACAGATCTATAAGGGTTTGTGTTTTCTGTTTTGGATACTTGCTCCCTTCTCAACTGGACCCCTGGATAGGAGCCTATACTTCTTTTCAGCCCAGTCTAGGTACTGTCTATTCTGCAGAGAAAATCTAAAGAAAATCAGTTGTCTGTCAGTACTTTGCCAGTGCTATTCCCACAGATTTCTCTGGAGAACTACAGGAGTTCTTCTGCAGCTGCAACAAGTACCTTGAAAATAATTTCTTTTAACAAAGAAACAGCAAATAATTCTCCAGACACTACAGAAACACAGTTCCACAGAAGGACTTTGCTGTGGAAACACTGACACTTCGGAAAGAACTAAACTGAGTTCCAGAACTCAGTTAACTAAGCGGGGTAAATGTATCCTCAACAAATTAATACAGCCTTAGCTGTCAGTCTAATTTCATTTCTTTTCTGGCATACAAGTCAGGAAGATTTTCTGTCTTCTTATGCTTTCTGATATGAAATTCTTGAGAATGAACATTTGCAAAACACCAGGAAGAGTAAAGCTACAAAATAATGGAGTTATCAATTTAAGCACCATTTTGTTTTGCTGCCAGTTAAAAATATTTTTTCATATAGATTATGAGTTATTATGTATTAAAGTTTTAAAGGAAACAGAGCATGATTTATCACAGGGGAAGGTTAAATAAAAGAGTCTTTAAGATGTCTGCTCATTAAATAGCAAGTTACTGATACGAGCATTTTAACATGGAGTGTTTTTATTTATTGACCTGCAAGAGATGATCAAGAAGACAAGATCAAACAAGTTACACTCCTGGAACTTCATAAAGCAAAGTAATTTAGTCAGTATCTTCCCAGTCCATCAGGAGGTTAAGTACTTCTACTCTGTGGTAGTGTCTTGCCAGTTCTGAAGATTGAAGCTAAATATGCAAATAAAAGTCTATAATTTTACAGATAACTAGAGACAGAGTTCGTAGTGTTCACAGTCTTCTTGTCGTACAATGACTGCTAGGAAGGAGTTAAATGGGGGAATATGAAGGACTTAGATTTTGATGCCTTGGTGTCTTGCATAGAGAATGATAAGAATACATTTCACAATATTCATAAAGACTGAAAAAGAAGACTGTTTGCTGTGAAGGGCAAGCTACATTTTATTACTGAGATAGCCAAAGCGTGTTAGTTTAAGCCAACAGGTTAATCACATGTCAAAATTTAGTAGAGACACAATATTATCAGTAAGATCAATTGACTAGTTGACTGGCATTAAATAGAAATAAATGCCTAAATACCTCAGAGACTTTAAGATCCACATTTATGCTCTGACTTTCCCAGCGCTTCACTTGACAAACTGCTTTTCAGCTGAAGTCCATGGCTAATGTGCTTTTTTTATGGATCAGTCATCCTTTAGCTACCTGGTGTTCATTCAAGCACTTCTAGGCTGAAAAAAAGGCCCCAAAACCTGAAAGAGGATAATATTTTGACTCAACTGAACTGCTAAAAAGCTTTCCCAGTCAGATTTATTTTACAGCTGAGTTAATTTTTATCTCCTGGATGCAGACTGTGTAGATAGTTCCCGATACTGGGGCCTTGTGTGTGCTGCAGCTTTAACCCTTTCAATCCAGATGTTTGCCTTCTTGAGGGAACCTTCCAAGTGTAGTCCAAATGGTAGAGTTTCCGTGGCTGGGTGGTTTCAGTGCCTTAAATATATTTTAAAATACATTTTTTTTTTTCATTCTATCTAATTGGTAAATGTGGCACCGCAGGCTTTGGCTGAACCTAGTACTGGCTGTGCGTTTTGTACAGGTATGTCTAGATTTGCTCTGTTATACTTAAAGCAGGAGTTGCTGTTGCAATTTAGTTGCCACTCTTGCGTGTTTTCTTACTCATCAGGATGGACATTTCTTGAGTAGGGAATCCTTAAATATTAGGAATAAACTGCTTTCAGAATTATTCCATCCACTCACAGCAATGCTAAATCTGAGGTTTACATTTCTTTTTAGGGAGAATGATGTTTCTGAGCTTGTCCTGATAATGCTGTGTCTTTATAATTAGACTAAGAATGGGGAAGTTTTCAGGAAGGAGAAGAGAGTCAACTTTTAATAATTCCAGCATAAGCTTGTAAAGCTGAAAATAGCAACTACTTCAGATGAACCTACCTCCCTTTTTTGATTTGAACCACTGATGTTTGCTTTAATGCATACATCTTAGTTTGTTCCCATATGGTTTTTCTCTTTGTGATTATTTGTAGTGCTTGAACTTGGATAAATTTGAAGGCTATCTTGATGAAACTCAACTGACTCATCGAGCCCTTCACCTCCTGGAGGAAAACAAATTCTGGGCTGGTGTGGTCTTTCCAGACATAGAGCCTACAACCAGCAGTCTTCCACCACATGTGAAATACAAGATCCGAATGGACATAGATGCAGTGGAGAAAACAAATAAAATCAAAGACAGGTAAGTGATGGCTCCTTCTCAGTTCTTGCCTGCCATATGACATGAACATGAGAGAGATAAGGATGTTAGAACCTGCATTGGATGACATGCAGGTTCTGTAGGAGCTGTATTCTCCAATACTTAGTATGTAATGCAGTGCTGAATTCATCTCCGGTTACCAGATACTGACACAAGTTTTATCACCCATGTTGACAGTTAGGCCTGGCAGTGGGTAGGTGCAACTAGAAAGTCTGGGCTCAGAATCTATTTGGTAACCTGCTTAAGTTTTCAGTTGGCTCCATTACTGGAAGAGGCAGACAAGGATATCCTCCATGGATTGTGACCCAGCTCACTTCCGCCTGGACAGCAGAACTCTGCTATTCCTTCTCAAGTCCCCCTCAAATAGACTTACTTGAAGGTATAGCAGAAATAATTTTTCAGGAGTGTCTACTTAGAGGAATGTAACGATGTCTCATAGTTGTAATGCAGCTATTCCAGTTTAATCTTCCTGTATTCCAAATACAGGTATTTCTATTCTAGTAGTTACTCTGGTACATGATTAATTTATTTACGCTTTTGGCCAAAATTGCTATTCTTTGTCAGTATAGAAAAAATTACAGGAAACGGAAGAACCTTCCTAGTCATCAATTATCTCAATGTGATCTGACAGACCAAAATCTAGAAAAGACAACTCCAGGCAGTGCTCCTACAGTTTCAGTAGCTAAGAATTTAATTTACTTATTCCCCCTCTTCCCGAAAGTCACTTTTACCCAAATGATCTCCATGTGAATTTTCCTTTGAGGTACTGGGATCCTGGTCCAAGAGCTGATCCTGTGGATGATTTACGTTATATCTGGGGAGGCTTTGCATATCTTCAAGACATGATTGAGCATGGGATTATAAAGACCCAGACCAACACTGAAGTCCCACTAGGAATTTATCTGCAGCAAATGCCATATCCATGCTTTGTGGATGATGTGTGAGTAAAAGCAGTTTGTCTTAATTCTGATGAATACTTATATAGCTGGGTGCTTTAAGACTCTCAAGCACCAGTTCCAACCCCTGTCCTAAGGCATTTATACAAGACCAACAACTGAATGGATTTGTTCTTTTCCTTATCCTGTCATAATGCAGACTCCAGAAGCCATCTTTGCCAAGATTCTATCCCTAATCCAAATCCTGGTGTTTGTTGCATCCAAGCAACCAGGGTCCAGATCTAAAACGAACACACAAAACATTGCTTCCTTAAAAGCAGCAATTTTCTTCCAGTTTTGCATATCACACAAAATGCAAAAAATAATCTGAGGTTTTTGGACCTTACTTTTCCAGCCAATAACAACCACCCAACCTAAACCTTTTCCCATTGATTACTGTTGTCAACAAGGCACCCCAAATATAACACTTTGATCCTTAACAATGTCAACTCTAGAAATATCACTGTGATTACACAAGACTCAGCAAAAATGTGATCTTTTAAAAAGTTTTAGTAACTAAGCCTCATGTTGCAGCATATAACCACTGCCTGTAGCAAAACTGAATATAAAGCACAGACCCATGTTAGAACAAACACTGCATCCTTCAGTTAACTCTGCAGAATCCATCCAAGTGTAGTAAGCTTCTTTTCCCTAATTACATCTCTAAAACTCAGCTTTCTTTATATCAAAAGAATCATTTCCTAAAGAAAAATTGAACAGAAAACACTTGTCGCAATGGAATTGGTACCTCTCTTGCTATCTCTGAAAGTCTTGAAGTGTCAAACAACTCAGTCTCTTCAAGTCTATTACCAAACCCTAACCCTAGACTTAATCATATCTAGATATACCCATACCCAAAGCTGCAGATTTTGGTCCTTGAAGACACCTACACGTCTTGCAGAATCCCAAGACAATTTAGGCTCTTGAAACTTTCTTTCCAAAATCCTAACCGCATCCCTAAACAGGATTCCATTTATAACTACGTGACTATTTTCTGCAGTCAAACTGGATATATGGCATTGTTTTATGTTAACATCCACCCTTTTCCTTCCCTTGTGGATTCTACAGTTTTCAATAGTAGCCTGGTGTTCCCTAACCACCTTCTCTCTTATTTCTGTCTATGGTTTTTATATAAATTGACTATTTTTTAGCTTAAATCTCATACAGATCTAGCAAAAGATTCCAGGAGTGTGGCTGCAGGTCGTTATTGCAGGCACTAGGAGTATCCTTCCTTAGTGAAAATCAGAATAACGAAGGTAAAGGAGAAAGAGTTGGTTTGTTGCTTTGTAACAAAAAAGAGAGACTGTGCTCTGGATGTGGAGGTTTCATGGCTACATGAAGGCAGAGGGGCTGTGTATGCTGTGGACCCCCATTGGCACTGCCTGAACCAGCACATGTGCTCCAGATTTTATGAAGTGGTGCCTCTTCCCTCTTCACAGCATGTCTGCTCCAACACTGCAATCTGTGCTGCTGCAGCTGTCATGATATACGTTTCACTCAAAAAAACCCAAACAAACAAAAAGCAGCACTCCAGAAATCATTTCATAGTTCTGTCAGTGTGCTCTGTGCAGGCCAGTGCTAGTACTTCAGATAACGGCAGACTGCAGACATACCTCATTTGACCTGTCATTTCCATCAGTCATTATGTATCGGTCTAACAAAATGCCACCCTGGCAAGCGTGCTGTTTATTTCTTCCCCACTGAGGTAGAAACGCCATGTGTGCAAAAGTTCTCTGAAGCCTGTAGCTACCCTACACCGTTCAGGGCTGATATCCAAACGTAGTCATTGTCTCTGCAGAGAGCCTGCTGAAGTGCAGCAAGCTCATCCTCACGGCAAACATGCATATTGTGCTACACATGGCCTGGTGCTGGGTTATGTGTGTCCATCAGCAGACACATTCGTCATGGTACACAAAGGGCCACCCCCAGCAGCCTGTCCCAGCACTATCATTTTGGAAGTGCTACTATATCAGATAGTCCCAAGACATTCTGCAAGTCATGGTTTGTATGAATTTCAGCAGCCTTGCTGGCAGCATCTGATGCTTTTAGTGCTTTTGCTTTTGCCAGTGAATCTTGGGAGCATAAAAGTCAGTGATACTCTCGGATTGTTGAAATTAGCATGTCTTAAAACTATTCTTTATATATCGTAGTAAAAGCATTACAGCAATTCATTGTGGAGAGATGTGCTTTTGTGAGCCACCACGTCTTGTAGCCTTCAGTAACCCTTAGGACCTCTTTGTAAAATATAAATAACATTTATCTTTCTTATGGGAATGCAGCAACCTTTAGTTCATTAATATTGAGATTACTTGTGAAGTTCACTAGCAACTAGTGTTATTGATGTTCAGTTCCATGTTTAATAAATGCATTCTTCCCACTCCTCCTCCATTTTATTCTTGCTTTTCATCTCAATATTTTTCTTTTTTTTTCCTGCCTAAATTTAATTCATTTCTACCTTCTTGCTTTGGTAGCTTCATGATTACCTTGAACCGCGCCTTTCCCATCTTCATGGTGCTAGCCTGGATATATTCAGTTTCCATGACTGTGAAGAGCATAGTGCTGGAGAAGGAAATGCGTCTGAAAGAGGCTATGAAGAACAGGGGAATAACTAATGGGGTGATTTGGTGCACTTGGTTCCTAGACAGCTTCGTCATGATGACTGTGAGCACATCCCTCCTCACGGCACTGATTATGGTAAGGATTGCCACTCTCCAACTCACTGCTGCGCTTGCACTGCTGATACCAGTTTGCTTTTGAGAGCGAATATTAGCCATTCACAGGGACATGTGAATGGCGGGCTTGTTCTGATTGCAGCAGGTAGCACGCACATTCTTCTAAGCAAACTTCATGACAGCATCAGCACTTGGCAGAGACAGAAAGATAAATTCACCAGTAAGATTTATTGTGAGATCCCCCACAGAACGATACATCAAGCTCATTACTCTGTGTATTGGATTTCTCCTCGACAGAGACAGATCTCCCAATAAATAATTGTTACTTTAAATAGAAGGGACCATGATATGAAGAATTTTAATCTTGTAATTCACAGTATGTGATTCACTTACAGTGTTCAGTGCTTGCCTGCTTAGAAATTACGCCACTATTACAATGGAAGAAAAAACTGCAAGGACAGAACTTTCAGTTCAGCCTGAAAAAAAACCACCACGTTTTGCTTGTGTGACTGCAAATTGCTGTAGCTTTTTGTAACTATTCAGGATGATTTGTATGTTTCTCTTAATCTTTGTTATCTGAGAACCAAGCTCCTCCTAGTTTCTATATTTAGTTATATAAAGCTGTGGCATTTCTGATGTGGGGAACTGGTATTGGTATAAATGCATAGTTAGGATTCAATCTGCTCTATCTTATCAGCCTGCCCTGGTGAGTTGTTCTAGTTCCTTGCAGTTCCATTAATGTTTGGGTGGATAGAGAAAGCTTGCTTTATTTGCTGCACTGATTTAATTAAAAATCAGGAGCTAGTTAATACCAGAGAGGAATGTGCTTATACCTATAATTCGCTTCCTTTCCTGGATTTCACTGTGCCAGTGTCAGGCACCGTTGTAAATACTTTCTTATGAGAGATTCTGTCGCTGTTCATAAAGGAATCATTCTCAGAGGTCCAGTGGGATGTTGCAACAATGTTGAGACCAATTTATAGCCTTATAGACCTATTTGAACCTTATATAAAGCTCAAAACAAATTTGAGACTAATAAATGGTCTCAGAATCGGTTTTAGTAATAATTTGCTAATCAGCAGCAGTCCATGCTCTCTTCTTGAGAGGGAGCGCTTAATCTGCAAAAGCTCTAAGGGAGAAAGGTCAGTAAAAGTTCACCCAGTGGGTTGATTAGTACATAAAGATCTCTAGGAGACTGTGTTGGATTCCCCAGCTGTGCTACCTTCTGGAGTCTGAATATCATTTAGATGTAGAAGCTTTATAATTTTTGTGTTGTTTCGGGATTTGTTTTTGTTTGTTTTTTTTAAATGCGTTTTGCCAGGCTTCTTTACATTGTCTTTCCTGTACATTAAGCAAGTGGACTGAGGAGAAGATGAGATCAATGAAAATTTATTATGATAATTTTATTTAAAATGTGTGAGCTTCCAAGGAGGTGCATTTTGCTTGGAATCATTTGCTTGTTAAGATGTGACAGAATGTCTGTATTCAGTCAGTTACGATCTTAATTCAGTCATCAAATATGAATGTGAACTCCACAGCCTATTTTATTAACCTGAAGTCGCTATCCAGGAGCAGGGATAAAATTAGATGAAGGATTTGTTACTGTAATGACCTCGGGTGTTGAAATGTTACTGCCTGGGAGAGTTACAAGTCATATTAGGTAAGAAAGACTGATTTATTCCACATTACACATTTACATGCCAATGACAATTCTGATCTTTTCTGCTAGTTCAGAAAGTGGCAATACTTGTAAATTTTTCTGTTTTCCTTTTGCTTACAGCACGGACAGGTACTACATTATAGCAGTCCGCTTCTCTTCTTCCTGTTCCTACTGACATTCATCACAGCCACCATAATGCAGTGTTTCTTGTTCAGCACCTTCTTCTCCAAAGCAAATCTGGCAGCTGCCTGCAGTGGAGTCATCTACTTCACCTTGTACCTGCCCCACATTGTCTGCTTTGCCTGGCAAGACCGCATGACTGTTAAAGTGAAGATCCTAGCAGTAAGCCTTTCACTGATTATACGGTATCTTTGGGTACAGATTTTAGCTGCCCTTCTCACTGTGCGTGTGTAAGTAGCAAAGCTTTGCACACCTCTTCCTCTCTGCTGTTTGATTTAGAGAGGGAGGGAGACCTCTGAATCTCTCTCAAATAATTAGACACTACAAGTAAATAAGCCTTTAGCAGGCCTAGTGACCAAGAGATATTTTCCTGGCTTTTAGAAAATTCTGTAGAATTTGTTTTATTTTTTGAATGTTAGGAAATTAGCATAAAGTTCAAAAAGTTTTGAACACTTCTTTGTAAGTCAAAGCAAATTTAACTTCAGATATATTTAATAAATACAAGGACAGTTCTCATAAGGGGGACAATTATTTTTCTCATATACTATAGCCTAGTTAACAGGGTAATATCTAAGAATGTGAAGACCTCAGGTTCACATTCCTGCTTTACCTAAACATAGAGTTAGGATTTGAATCCAAATGCCAAAGATATGAGAAATATCTTCCATCTAAGGAGTTGTAGAAATTCTCCATGCAATGCTTCCTTGTTGGTTCTCTTCCATTACAAATAAGATACCTAATTCAGTGGAGCTGGAAACTTCTTGCTGTTTTTTGAAATGGAACCATGAACTTACAAAATTATGCAGGCTGATTTTTCTGTTGCCTGATGAATCAGGAAGGGGAGTGGGGGTTTGAATCCAGTATCCCCATCTTTGCTGAGCATTCTAACAACATAGGTAGAAGAGAAGTACTTCTTCTCTTGCACTAGGAAGTCTAATGAAAAAGGAAAAAGAGAACAAAACACTGCAAGTCGTAACTAAGTGTAAATATGGCTATGAATCAGCTTTCTCAACTGATGTACTATACAGTTTTAGTTCTACCAATTAAGGCAAGTGCGAAACTTGATCCTGTCCTTAAGTTAGGAAATGAGTAGGGTAGACCTCTGACAGGTCTGATGTGGGAAGAAGTCTTGAACACACAGTCTAAGCATAAAGACAGTGTTCACCCTAAAGTGAAAAAGGAGAAGTATGTAAGAGAGGATATTTGCTGCCCAGAAGCCATGAATATTTTTCTCGGTTCCTGATACTTCTGGTCTTACATTTGTTGTTCAAAGGTTAGTCTCTGAAGAAGAGCTAATTACAAGGGATGACAAGAGGCAGGATGTGCATGTGTAGGGGCCCAGAAGGAAAAAAATAAAAATTTTAAGGACAAGAGAAGTGATTGAACAATGAACGTATTGCTGAAAACCAAACATTTTTTACTTAGCACACTATGATAATGCCTCGCTAAGAGCTGCTGTTGGGATCCCTCTTGTCCACCTCATTTTCCTAATGACATTCCTGGCCGAACTACGTATCCTGTGAAACAGCACTGTATCACATTTTGCTCTGGTTTTGTAACACAACATCTAAGAGAATGTTTGGATACTATACTGATTTATTAGTTTGTTGTGTGAGAAACAGGTAGCAAACACACCAAGAGAGGGTATGGTTGTGGTTTTTCTTACCCTGAGCATCTTTTACTCATAGTGGCCCTGCCCTGTACTCGGGAAATACTTTGTTCTCCGAGATAGGTAAAGGTGTACACTGCAAATTTCTAGATGCATCTATAGTATTTTCTGAACAGAGACATTATTGGAAAAAAAGAAGCAGGGAAGGTTGCCTAGTAGCTAAAGAAAGTACAGCCATGGTTGGATTCAGTCTATTATGGCTAGATATTGCTTAAAATTTGCTGCCATTCAGAGAGTTGAACATCCTAGTCCAATATAAAAGTGAAACTACTTTTCCCTGATCATTGTTAGGCGTTATCAAGTTTTAAAGTCCGGTTCCTAATGGTTGTCTTTTCTGTGCTTTCTTTACAAAATATCCCTCTGAGTTGAATGTCATTTTTCTTTTATTCCAGAGTTTGCTTTCTCAAGTAGCTTTTGGGTTTGGTACAGAATATTTGTCACGCTATGAAGAGCAAGGTCTTGGCCTACAGTGGAGTAACATCAGAACCAGTCCCTTGGAAGGAGATGAATACAGTTTTGTTTTTTCAATTAAAATGATGCTTTTTGATGCTTTTCTCTATGGAATACTTTCTTGGTATCTTGATAATGTTTTTCCAGGCAAGTTGATTTCCAATTCATACAAAGTAGTGGTAGTTGTAAACTGTTAGTCTAATCAGTCTCCAAATATTTCTCTGTCAAAAAAAGGGCATTTGATACTGTAGACCCTGAGTCTTACCCAGTATAACATTTATGATTTATTAAGGGCTTTTGCTTTTCTCTCTTTTCCCTTTGTCCTATTTTAGTCCTGGAAAAGAGGAAGAAGTAAGAAGGAGGGTGTAATTTTTGGTCCTGTTTCAAAATGTAAATAGAAAATAAATCTACAAAAATATCACCTGTTAAAAGCCAGTTTGTGTACGTAGTTTTCTTCTGAGAAGTTTCAGCCGTTTCTAGTGAAAATTTTTGAAAATTTTGAAAATACAGAAATAACAATTCTAGTTCACATATGTATTATGGCCACATTAGGCCAACAGTTTTGTAAAGGATGGTACAATTTTCTGAAACGTATACTCATGTCCTAGGCAGCTGTGACAGTTTCTGTGTGGATTTTATTTATGAATGGGAATCCTGGTTCTAGCATGAGTTCAGAAACTGTTGGAGTTTTTTGTTCTCAGTTACAAAGTTTGGGCACTTACTTTGTGAGAAAATGGTTTGTCCATGTACTTTAAATGATTAGCTTCCTTCTTATTGAATATTCTTACAACACAGTAAGTGGAGATTCTTAATGATGTACCGCTGTACGAGCAAGTGAGTTTTCTTTTCATTAATCTATTACTCCCACATGTGAACTGCAGCTCCAGAATGTGTTTCTTGGCAGATGGCTATCCTTTTGTTTGTTTGTTTGTTTGTTTGAGTGGTTACTTAGAATTTGAGATCTTGCAGATTTTTCTAGCTGTGAAGGAAAATTATTGATGGATAAGGTAAGAAGGTGGTTGTCTGCACACATCGCTTATGGTAGTTAATCCAAATGAAGAAAAGATAAGGATTATGTTAAATGAATTTGTTTGTGTCTGAAGATATTTTGCTTCAAAATTAAAATATGACCTTCAGTCTGCTTTCTTTTGTGTTCCTACCAAGGTGAGCTATGCTACACTAAATTAATGCCTTTTCATTTTTTAAGAAATGTGTCCTCACAAAGTTTAATGCAATTTTGACATGCTTATTTTCAAAGCTGATTTACAGTAACTTTCCTAAAAGTTCCTCTGTGGAGAAGCCAATGTTACGACTCTGTTTATTTAAAAAAAGAATGGACAATGTATTATTTTCATGAACACAGCAGGAATTAAACAATAGGAGTTTCTTTGCTCATAGATTCAAGTTGTTTTTTTTTTCAGCCAGCACTTTACACAAAAGTAATGTCTCTCAGGGGCTTCTATTCTAGCTTCAGCTCTGAGTGTCTCCTTGGGTGTCTGCTCCTCTCTTTCTATGGAATTTCTCAGAGCATTTCTCTGTCACACACATGCAGACCTACCGGCAGAGCTACCAAATCAATGCTGTAGTATTTGAGCTTACTGTATGAATTCCTCTGAACTATATGTTTCACCTTCTGCTCAAGTGTTTTCTGCAGCCAACCACCCACTGGTGCACTGGTCCTTTGGCTATTTGAGCATTCTGCTCCATAACGGAGTTCGCTTGTATGTTGCATTCATCCTGAATGACAAGCAGTTGTTTTAGCTACCACCTTCAAAGGGCTATAATCCAGTCCACAACAAGTGCAAGGCAAACTGCTTATGGATGCAGACAGAGCATTCGTGTGCATTAATGGGAGTACAAGAGGTTGCCTGAAACACAGGGTGTTTTTGATGTCAGAAATAAGCAGGCACTTTCATAAACAGTGATTTTCAATATAGAAAAACTTACCATATTTCAGTGAGCAGTACAAATTCCCTTTGCTTATTTTGAATAAGTAGCACAAGGCCAATAACATCTGGGCTCACAAGGATGTCAGTTTTAAACATGGCAGCTCAAATCTCTGCATTCTATAAATCGATATGATCCAGGAAAGCAATGTTGACTTGCACTAACCCTGTCCTGGCTTGACAAAAACTGATAATATTACTGTACTTTCTCTTTTCAAAGCAGAATTAACCTGTGACCAAAAAAAGCCCATTTCTTCTTAAGACAAGGATTACTCTGTTGTCACTTTCCCTGCAAGGCTATGTGCTGAAATAACAGCCAGAGTCTCTTTTCTCATTGCCAGTTGTGAATTCAGGCCCAGATTAAGAAGCGTAAATATAATAGGCTTTTGACTCATCTCAACCCTAAAGTGTTCAGGGGGCCCTTAAAAGAAAATCCCTGAGTGAGGCTGGTATCCCATCTTAAGCAGTCAGGGTGTACCTTGACAGCCACTGCTTGGTTGGTGAGGATTCAAATTGTCCCCATGCAGGGAGTAGTGTCATTCTGTAATTAAACCACATTCTACTTAAGAAAAAGTAACACAAATCAGAGCCTGTATGCTCTGAGTGTTTTACTCCTGTCCAAAATGAAAATAAAAGAGTGCAAATAAAATCTGTTCTGTCAGGTACTTGATGGATTGATTGACCTTCTGAAAAGCAACACTAGAATGACAAGTGTTTATATTTATAGATCAGACTTTGCCTAGATGAATTTGTGCCTGCTGAGGAACGTGTTTTATGAAGTGCACTTCACCTACTTATTTTTGTTTTAGGGGACTATGGGCTACCACAACCTTGGTACTTCCCTGTGCAGGAATCTTACTGGCTTGGCTCTAGAAACTCAAAAGCAGAGAAAACAGCAGCTTCTGATGGTGAGTTCTTTTAAAACTTTGGGGTTTAGAAATAACTTCAAAATATTGATCCGTTTAGAGGTGACTGCATAACATTTCCATTACCTGAGCTACTGCAAAGATTAGAGACAGCCATACACTGGGAATCTCAGCAGGTGCCTTTGAACTTGTAGTGGCCCGCTATTATTAGAGGTGAGTCATTCTTCCATTTGAGAGGCTTTAACACATGAGTTAACAAGCAACATCAAACCGCCACTCTAACCAACACCTTTTGAGAGATTCAAGGAGTTCTTATTGCTCAACACAGCATTTGTGAAATGAGTCAAAATGAAATACAATGTTCATCTTATTTACACTGAGAGTCCCTCAGCTTTCTAAACCTAATTCTTTTCTATCTAGTTTGACACTAATTTAAGTCTTTTTACCTTGTGTTTGTGTTCAAAATCATAATTTATGCCACCCTTGGACCAACTTGAATGAGTGCAAAAGTTCTACTTTTGTGGACTTTTTTCTGTACAGTTGATACTGGAGCAGTTAAGAACAACATGTGGGTGATTGTATTTAATAGGAATTAATGCAGAATGATGATTAATGTCTGGAATAGAGGCTTGCCGAAGGTGGTGTTTTGAAATCTGTCCTAAATTCACGAGGTAAGAGTAAAACCAATCAAAATGACAGATGAAGAAATTTCCTCAGTCTTCTCATTACCATTCATCAACTAAGACAGACTGCTGACTAGGCAGTCTCATCTTAGGGTGATACCTATAAATCAGAAGGAAATTAATTTCTGTGAACATGCTGATAATATGGTCATTGCTCATGTGTTTTGATCAGAAAAGAGGAGGGTTTTTTTGAAGAGGCCATGTCTTCTGGTGTGTTCTGAAAGAAAGAACAGGTTTTCCTTCAGACTTGCTGTGAGGGTATTCAGAATGGTAGAGGCTTGTCTAGGTATCATGGAGTCTGTTACCTGTTTCAGCTCTGCAAATGCTGCCAACTAGGTTAGAATTTGAACATCTAGAAAAGAGGAGGAAAGAGCCAAAGGAGGACTTGGACCTTATTCAAAGATGAATAGAAAGTTTCTGAAAATCTAGATGTCAACCACTGCATTTCATTATCTTTCTATGGAATTTGGGCATATCTTGCACCAGAGTTCCTTTGAACATCTCAAATTTGGAGCATAGTTGCTTAAAAGATTTTAACATTTTTATATTTAGTTAGTTTAAGCCTAAATTTAGTAGAATTGAAATCCATTGTCTGATTATCCTAATGTCTCATAAATTCTGTGTGTTCTTTAATATATTTCCAATACAAGGCAGACTTGTGACTTCTTAGTATCCAAACCTAAAGGTTGTGAGAATGGTTGGAAGCCCCAAAATGTTTAGTTGTGAAGGTAGTTAGAACAGTGGAATAGGTTGCTTAGAAAGGTTGTGAAATCTTCTCTTTTTGAAATAGTCACTGTGATCTAAATTTGCCCTATATTTTGAGGACTGAACTGGAGATCTTTGGAGGTCTTTTCTGATCTAAATTATTCCATGATTATCTCAGCTAGCCTGAGTGTGCTGATACTTACTTCATCTCTCTACAAAACATTACCTTGGGTTTTCTCAAGCAGGGACAGTTGGAAAGGTTGTTTGTGATTAATTCCTATACAGGAGGAGGCATGTGATTCTTACCTATACGAAGAACTTAGACTCTTCAGTGCCTTAGCTTGCATGACCAACTGCAGAACTTTTCTCAGCTCATATCTTTCCTTTAAGGGTGATACTAAGCTTTTCTTAATTTGTTGTAACTGGTTAATGTGTTGGGAAGAAAACTGAGTAAGAAAATGACAGATAATGTAAATGCACAGCTGAAAATGAAGCCAAGCTGGTAAATTGTCTTGGTACTTTAAAAATGTACTTCTATCAGTGCACTTTTATATCCCGTTTTGCCATCTTAGGTGGTGTGGTGAACTTGTTTATGTTACTGTTTGTGCACCAGGTAGTTTTATACAGTTTTATAGACTAAAATTTCTTATAGCAGAAAGTTCTGGTGAAATTCAACAACAAAATTAAGTTCTAGGCCTTCTGATAAATTGCAGTAGTGCTAGTTGCACTCTGAGCTGCCAGCTTGAATTTGTGTTATGTAAACAGTTCCTTCAGGAGCTCCTTCTCCTTACATCACTGTTGTTACTGCTTCAAGGCTGCCCCCATTAGTGATTTTATGTGACAGTTTTCTTTTGTGGCAGCAGGTCTAAGACTAAACTGGAAAGCCAGAAATTCTTGTACACAAGTTAATACCAACTCATTCATTCCAGCCTGAAGCTAGTCACTTAATCTAAGTAGCAATTTAGCAGTTTGCTTTTATTTTAATCTTTTCATTGTGTTTTTCTTGCTCTCATTCCCAGTAAATCTGGGAAGTGTTTATGTGGCCTTTCTCTTCATGTGGTGAAGAATTTAATCTAGAGCTGTATGGACAAAATATAAAGCATGTACCTAATATTACTCAAAATCTTCTACTCTGAGTCTATAATTGCAAAATTGTCAGTTGTCTTCCTTAAATATCTGTTCCTGACACAGTGAAGCAGATTTTAAACTAGATGGCTTTGAGTGCTCTGTTCCTAACCTGAATAAACACTGATGATTAATGCTCTTGGAGAGCTCAAGGCTCAGGACTACCTCCTTTTCCTCAAAGCACCTCTAGAAATAATGGGAAATTAAACTTTGCTTAATTAAGTGTTGGTTACTTTTGGTTTGTATAGAAAAAAGTCCAGAGTCAGAAGGCTGCGTGGATCAGAAGGCCATGGAAGGAGAAAAGAGTGAAAGCAGAGCAAAGAAATCTGAAGAACCTGAAAAGCCAGAAGAAAAGAGTGACAACCAGGGGGCGAAGGATGGTAAAAACAAACAATGTAAACACAAACGAGAAAAAGAACCCGTCGAGCAGGGGAAGCCTAAGACAGATGTCCAGGACAAAGATGAAATTAATAGTAAGGAGAGAGAGCAACCTGAGTACTTCTGAGATACTATACTCATTGTACTTCATAACAAATGAGATTGTAGGAATGATTTGAGTCAAACTACAAGACCCCAGCAGGCTACAGAGGATAGCGTGTGACTGCCAGAGCTAAGCTGAGAAGAGGCACTTGCTTTCCCAGATACCCTCTTACTCATTCCTCTACATTCACAATCTCTTAGAATATATTAGCCAACAAGCATAAGAGAGCTGCCTTCCAGAAGGGCTCTGTAACTTGTTTTTTATTGTGCAAATGCAGGCTATTTCTATGACAAGTTAGTATTCATGCTGAGGGAAGCCTCAGAGATACATACATTGACTTCTTGGAATGAAACAGAGCCACAACTTCAATAAAAATACTTACGCTGAGAGGAATCTTCCCTCCTAGCCCTCCCCCCTTTTTTTTTTTTTTTTTTCTTGGCCTGTCTTTAGTGTGTCTTGCATCTGTAGGGGAAGGCTAGTTCCAAATGGATTTCTCTGAAGTGCTTTCTGTGTCCATCTGCAGCCTTTTCTAATTCTGACATTACCCACCACCTAAGAATTCCTGAATTATCTGCCTTGTTTTCAAGTCCCAATGTCATCTTTTGTAGGGAGCCAGAGGAGTTTTCTGTGTGTGGTGCTCAGAGGAATGCATGTGAATTCTGCAGCAAAAGTAACTGCTACAGGCAGCTCTAAGCCCACTCTGGCTCTCTTGAAAAGCTAAAGATAAAAGTGGGGTCATGAGAGCTCTTCACGTAGGCACTGAAAACATGCATTCAGGGTGAATGGAAACAGGACAGGACTTCAAAAGTAAAAGACAGGCAGAGGGCAAAGGTTATTTCAGCTAATCTTCTCCTTGTACTGCCTTATCTTTGTGGTGCTGTACTCCTCAGCTCCCAGGGTCCAGCTGCTCCGTGGCCGCAAAGGAAGAGCTTTGCCTGTCACTGCATAAAAAAAGCCTGCCTTCCCTTTCAACCAGCCACACAGGAGCTAGGAAACCTGTGGAAAAAACAAGAGCAGACCTGATATGGTTAAAGGAAAGTTTCCAAAATGGCTTCATGTAAGAGCTCGTGCTTCATGTAAGAGTAATGAGGTGGGAAACAGAGAGTAGCTCTACTGGCTTAACTCTAGTGCAGTCCGATACTAGCATAGGTTAGCAGAGCAGAGCACACACACTATAAATCTGTTCTAATTTCTTGATACGTTTTGTGTTTTCACCAAGACCTTATCCACATGCCCCACATATGCTGCCACCTTTGAAAAAAGACCCAAATGGCCCAAAATTGCACTGAGGAATAGGATCAAAATGGAGAAAGATGAATCACAAAAGAAAAAAGGACCTCAACCCTCCAGTTGTCCTTCAGGTGATATAAAGAAAATACTGGGGGATGTCATCTGGGAATTTGCCTCAAAACTTGTCAGTGAGTCTTGCAGGCAAATATGAATTGAGCTTATGATACATATAAAACCAAGGGTGATACCTCACTTGCCAATATATGCGTAACTGTCTAGCCAGACTCAATACAGGCATGGTTATATTTGGCCCAGTAAGGTAAAAGGAAATCTAGATTCCTTCACAAAGCAAAAGAAAAGCTTTGTCATAAACCTAATTTTATCTAAAATAAAGTTACCCATTCTAGATTAATTATTTCATCTGCTCTGTAGTGTACACAGCTCTCAAGTTCGACATGTTTGGGACTTTTTCCTGAGTATTGTTTATAATGACAGTCATACAAGCCACTGATGGAGGTGGGGCTGGTTTCACCCAGATGGTATTGGCTGCTCTCCACACAGGCCTGCTGGGTACTCAGCAATTTAAGTAAACTGCAATTGCAAAACAAGCCTCCCTACAAAGCCTTAAGCATTCTGTGTAAACAAAAGTGGACAGGGTCTTTAGTTTAAATTTCTCAACTCCCATAATTCACATTGCCCAAGGGCTTAATTTACTTCAAAGGAAGTTTGTTTTGTCTAGAAGCTGATGCAATAAAACATCTTGATGGTGCTATTCACAATAATGCATTTTTAATCCTGAGAGAAAGCCATCCCATGTAGTGCTCATGTTAGGTACTGCCCGAGTCTGGAGCTGGCCTCAGCAAGGGGGTAAATTTCACCTCCAGGATTACAGGCAAATGTTTGGTTTTTTGGTGGTGTTGTTTTTTTAAAGCATCATGGTAAAAGAATGCACAGCTGGGCAGATTATTTGAATGACAGATTTCAGCCTGGCTAGAAAGGCAACCTGATGCTTGTTTAATGTAATCTCTCTCAGGCTATCTATGTATCTACAGACAACAATCTTCCTGCTACACAATGAGAACAGAAAGCATGTTAAGCTTCACCTGATCCAATGAGTTACCTCTCCACAGACCATTACAATTCTGGGCTCCACTTCTCTCATTGATATCAGGTGAATCTAAATAAATTGCACTACAATTAGAAATTTTGCCTCAGTTTGGTCCTGATCTGGCTGGAGAATCTGGTACTCGCACGTGATGCTGTGTTTTACTGGGTATGTGCTGTTGCTTCCACACTTACTGGTATTTCATCTTGCAGAACTGGTGTTAAAACACATGCTTTCTATTCTTTTTTTCATTCTTGATTTCTTGCTTTTCAAGTAAATGCCTTCTTTGAGCCTGAGCCAACAGGATTGATTCCAGGAGTATGCATTCAGAACCTGGTGAAGATTTTTAGGAACAGGCCCAAGCCGGCTGTAGATGGGATGAATATTACTTTTTACGAGGGCCAGATCACAGCCTTCCTTGGTCACAATGGAGCAGGAAAGACAACCACTATGTAAGTGTGTTTTAGAAGATGCAAATCCAGGGCAGTGCTCTATCGCTGGGTCCTAAGGAACAGTCTTCTCTTTTCAGTGTTCCCTGGTCTCTCTACTACCCCTGCAGTTAGCTTGACACACATCATCAACGTTTTTCCGGACAGGGAAATACTGCCCCTAGGCAAAGGGAAGATATCCTGGATTAGCTAAAGCCCTGGGAGGGAGGCAATGCATGACACAAACGAGTGAAAGTCTAGAAGGAAAGAAACAATTCTCTCCCCCGGAGTTCATTTCTCACGGCCAAACTCCCCATAGGTGAAGAGAGAGAAGGATCTTCTGTCTGAAAGAGCTGAAGATTTGAAAGCCACTCCACTCCACATGTTTTTGGTTTCTCTGTCTAACTGCCTTTAAGTCAGTCACATATTTTGGTGTGTTTGCAAACAAATATAAAATAATATGGGCCTCCTTTAGATAAAATAATTACATGTATGCAAGATCCATGTCCAGATTAAAATGTTCCTCTAGTCCTAGAACCCTAGCATCTTAGGAAGCTGGAGTTCTTTATACAGAATTTTATCTGGTGAAATAGGATTAATTGCTGAACAAAACATTTCACGAGTCTATGACAAGTTCACCAAACGCTGAAAGAACTTTAGTGTTTCATGATGATTTTATCTAGCGGAACACTTTATTTATTTTATTTTTTTTAATTAAAAAAGACTTTTATTTCAAGTGCACTTTAAGTTGCCTTTTAATTTTTTGTAATTGTTCTGCAAGAAATATGTTAGACCCAAAATAAAAGCATTTTAACCTGACAAAATGTTTTGTAGATTAGTTTTGCTAGAAACAAAGATTTCTATTGCTTTGAAATTTTCAGACCTAAAAAATCCATTATTAATCCAAATCTAGTAACATATGCCACCTATTTGCAAACTAATATTCAGTCCCTTTCCATTTTTACAGAAAATAAAGGTGCAGGGCATGAGTTAGCATGGCTGGAGACCTAAAACCCTTAGTCTCTATCTCAGTCCTAGTGAGTTTTGTTTTAGACCCATTTGTACATAGGGGTGATGTAACATGCTGAACAAACTACTCTGAAACAGAGAAGCTGACTAAAACATTTTTTTAATGCAGGCCAGAACCACCAAGACAGCTGTATCAAAAGTTACAATAGCAGATCCAAAGATTCTCACTGTAGTAGCTCAAGACTGTTTATGTGTATGATTTTTAACTGGAGTTGTTTCACCAAGACCCATAGTAAGAAGTCATCAGGCTCCATCTAGTGGAATCATGGAATACATCTTCCTAATCTGGTACAGTAAAATGAGAGAGGGAATTTCCTCATTTTCTTTTTCCCAGGTCGATACTGACAGGCCTCTTCCCGCCCACCTCTGGAACTGTGCTGATCGGTGGCCTGGATATTCAGACTCACATGGACTCCATTCGGCACACATTAGGCATGTGCCCTCAGTACAACATTTTATTCAATCAGTGAGTATCAGTCCATAAGAACTTTAAGACAAAGAGTCCCAGTCCATATGCTTGACACATACCCAAAGTCTATGTTGTTCCTCTTACTGTGCGGGTAGTAGATACAGCTGTGAGGCGCTTCTCCGCTCTTAACATTTGCATAAAGTAGATGTTGTCCTAATCCAGTAAAAATCTCCTGCATCATTTAGCTAAGAACAAAGAAATTTCCAAGGAAGATGACAGTGGTTTTGGTGTTGATGTTTTCTATTGCAGTGTGGGTTAGCAGGAGTTCAGCCTGGGGGTTCATGCACTATAATTAAGGCTTCCGAAAGCAGCAGCTTCCTGCAGTAGCAGGATATTTTTATGCCCATTTTGCACTACCACCTACCCATTTACTACCTTCTCAGGTGATTTCTGGCTTCACTGCCATGCGTTTGTGTTCATCTCAACAGCAGACTCTCTTCCTTAGTGAAGCGACTCAACGTCAGCTTGCATTTTATTCCCATAAATGGATAGCTTGTTGCCTGCTATACCTGTTCCTTTAGTAGCAGGTGGTTCTTTGAAAGTGTCTTGATCCCAAAGATCTGTGATCAGATTTAGGGTAAAGTCACCTCTCTTCCTTTAGCAAGATAAAGCTTGAGTAAATTTATTCCTACTTGAGGAAAAAAAAATCTGCGTATTCGTTTCAATTGCCTTGCTGCCTTTCTGTCTGATTTCACAGGCTTACTGTAGCAGAGCACATCTTGTTTTACTCTCAACTAAAAGGCAGATCCAGGGATGAAGCTGAGCAAGAGTTGGAAACAATGCTAGAAGACATGGGCCTCACACATAAAAGGAATGAAGAGGCTCAGAATCTGTCAGGTGCCCACAAGATTGTTCTAAGACTTTTTTCTGCTGCCTTTTCTTTGATTTGGGGCAATTATTGTTTGAGGTCGTATTCTGACACACCACTGTGCACTGAGGAGGTCTTTACTCTCAAAGAGTAGATGGGACTGTACAAGTAGTAAAACTGGCACATTCTTTAGGGATCCAAAGCTTCTGTTACTTATCAGTATACAACAAACTCAAATATACTTAAAACTTTTACCTTTAAACGAATATATATTTTTTAAAAGTCTATGTAAGAAAAGAAGCCAAAATGTAATGTTCTATTATTTCAAGGCAAATGGAATATACTATTACCCTGCTTTACTGCTTGCATCAGTGCTCTAATACTGAATTATTTGCTAGGAGTAATTTCTTTCGTTCTAAAGGTACAAATGCACATAGCGTATTTGAACACATTTCACTTTCAGATTCAAAAGCTGATATGAATAAATAGCCAGGTGTTCTTATATTACTTTGTCCTGATTGCAACTGTAAAAGTTGCCTAGTTTCATACGAGAACATGAAAATCACATATCTTCCTGGTTTTGCTTCTGGCAAGAAGCATAAAATACAATGCACAAATGAAAAAAGTATTTTAAAAAAAATAATTTTGAATAAGCTGCTCTGAACTGATTTAACTTTGCAGAAATATTTGTATGAGGATGGACTTTGTTTTACTTGTATCATTTTGTCCTCACACTGAAAAACAGTGTTAATTACATCCCTTATGTAACTCATCTCAGACTCCTGGATGTGTCTGTCCTCTGGTAGGTGGGATGCAAAGGAAGCTGTCTGTTGCCATTGCTTTTGTGGGTGAAGCAAAAGTGGTAGTCTTGGATGAGCCCACTTCTGGTGTTGATCCATATTCCAGGCGATCTATTTGGGATCTTCTGCTGAAGTATCGCTCAGGTAACAGTCTTGAGAGTGGAAATCGTTTGAGTTTTTTAGCATGTAGCGTGTGCCTGCTATGTAAACTGTCATGAGCAGTGGGATATGAATACAAGTAAACATTTTTTTTCTTAAAAAAAAAAAAATCTCATAAAAGATTTTTTAACAGAACCTGGCTTTAGTGCAGAGAAAACTCTGCATTAATTGCCAATAAACTAAGCACAAGTTTGAGTTCCAGAGAGAGTTCATGCCTTGAACGTTGCTCCTTGTTCCTTCTAGGCAGAACCATCATCCTCTCAACCCATCACATGGATGAGGCAGACATCCTTGGAGATAGAGTAGCCATAATATCCCAAGGGAAGCTCTTCTGCTCAGGCTCTCCTGTATTCCTCAAGAACTGCTTTGGGTCTGGCTTCTATCTCACTCTTGTTCGCAAGATGAAAAACATCAAAATTGAAAGGGCTGCAGTAAGTACATAGCTCCCTCCCTGCACATGTAATTTGAGAAATACATATTCATGCACTGCACCAAGGTGTTAAGCAGTTAAATGCTGCTTGAGGCTATGTACAAAACTGATCTCAAAATGAAGGAAGCAATGAGAAAATTTGACACCACCTCATGAAATTATATGGATAGATGTGTCCTCTGTAAAAATCTTCTCAGGTTTTATAAATATATATTCAGCCAGATAGGTGAAAACAATAGGTGACTATGAAGCCCTCAGTGGTTTATAGTTCACTCTCATCTAAATCTTTACTAATCAAGTTGTCTTTTCCATATACAGATCTTTCTGATGCTTGCTTTGCAGTAGACTGATTGTAAGCATAGTGTAGTCTAGTAACTAGCTCAGGCACCAGAAGAGCCTGCGTTTATCCATAGCTAAACCAGCCTCGCTTGAGAAGTAGGGATCTGGATTCTTTCTGCTGTTAGTAGTGCTTTCAGTCGGAGTAGTGACATAATCTATATATTCATGGCCACTGCTGATCACATTTCCCCAGGTATTTGCCGTGGTATTTGGAACTGACAGATAGGCTCTGTGCAGGTGGATTTATGTTTTCTGCATTGCTTAATCCAGTCCTCAAACGACTTTCAGTATAATATGCTCAAGATGTTCCAGATACATTTTTCATTGACTCAAACTGTTCAAAGGCTGACAATCCTTACATCCTGTTTTGCATACATCTGAAGCGCTTTCATCTTTGTATCTGTTGCTTGTCTGTGCTAGTCACTTTGCAGCTGTGGATCTCAGTGCTCCTGCTCCTGCTCCAGTTGTGCACGCAGGGACGAAGAAGGAGTTCCAGAACAGGAACTGGGTGGTAAGAAGTGGGATGGTTTGGCATGCCAGCACATAGCTATGTCTCCTGTTATGCTGCAGTTTCATCTTACAGATCAATGCTGCTGAGGCCTACTTCTTCAGCACTTGTCTGACATCTGTATTGTATTATAACATTAATTTGATAAGGTTTCTTTGTGACTTTTCTTACCATTGCCCCTTTTGGATGTATATGCTGTCTCAGATACAGATGATGGACTGGAAGTTTGTGTGCTTTAGAAGTATAGACTACTTTGCACCAAAATGTGCAATTTTTTAATGAAAACTAAAGCATATTTAGAGCAAAGTGGCTTTCTCAGATAAAGTTTTTCTACATAAGAGAAGAACTTAAGTAGATATTCCTGAAGGTTTTGTTGTTAACAGACCCAAAATAGTTTCCTGCTACGTAGTTCCAGAGCATAATTAGCAACATAGCCTAGTCTAGTACAGAATTAACTGAGCTGTCTGTGTTATGTAATAGAGCATCCCCTTTTGTATAGTGCAAACAACAGCTTTTGAAATCATGCTTGCTTAGCATGGGTAAATATTCATGCTTTGAATGCCATTTTGACTTTTCGCAGGAGATCTGAATGAGCTAGCAGAAGTAATTCATCATCATGTCCCAGAAGCAAAATTAATTGAAAGCATTGGTCAGGAACTCGTTTACCTTTTGCCCAATAAACATTTTAAACAGCGATCATATGCCAGTCTCTTCAGAGAACTGGAGGAAACATTGGATGACCTGGGACTCAGTAGTTTTGGAGTTTCAGACACACCACTTGAAGAGGTAACAGACAGATTAAAATACCTGCTGATTTTACAATTATAACCCAAAATGTTTTCTGAGAGAGTCTCTGTCCTTAAACATATAATCTTACTAATTCCTAATATCTCCTTCAAAACCTAGCCACATATGTTATGGCACACTCAGAAAGTCTTTGGGATGGGTGTAGAGAAAGCATCCAAGCTGTACTTCATTTTAGCATGTTACTTGTAGAGCATGACTCATAATCCTGAAATCTGTCTTTCTTCATATCTTAGTTTGTTCCTTTCTTTATTTTCTGAGATATTCCATAAAAGATCTCCAATTGTGTAATAAGCAGAAATACTGAAAAGGTATCTAAATTTTTCTTCTGTTACATTAAAAGAGGATGTATAGTCTTCCAAAGGTCAGGTTGTTGTACCTGTTCTATTCCTAACCAGATGTATTTGTCTGTGGCAGGTTTTCCTAAAGGTCACAACAGAAGCTGACTCTGGAATTCAAAAAACAGGTATAGATCCATGAATCAGTATTTGATAAACTTTTCTTGGGACTGTTCTGAATTCCAAACGCCAAGTAAAGAAGAGCCTCAGAACTTTCAATCTTTGTATGGTGTTCTTGCCAAAATAAATTTGGTCAGCAAATATCTGGTTTTAGGGCCCAACATGATATCTGAGAAACAAGATGAATTCAGCAGAAAGACTTTTATTTAAATTGGATCAAGTTCTTAACCATGTAAATAAAAGTGGAGTGTCAAGGCCCCAGATGTCAATGATTTTAGTAGTTTTATAAAAAATACTTTGCCGACCATTAGTCCATAAACTACATACATGGTTAACTTCATCCTGCTGAGTAAGAGGAATGTTAACCTGTATGATGCCACTAGATACAGTCACAGTGCAACAGTTATAATTAAAGCACTCTGGAGCTGTGATATATACAGTTGGTAAAATCTGTAGCTCATTAAAATACTTGTGCTGCTGTCATGTACGGAGGATAAAGTGTCTTCTCTGACCCTTTTTATCTTAACCTAGGAGACACTCAAGAAAATGGTTCTACTGAGAACAAACCAACTGAACAAACAGCACCAAAAACTAATGACACTTCTCGAATGCCAGTAGGCATAGCAGGAGATCAAAATGAAGGCAAAGGGTCCCGACAGTATAAGGGTTTTGAGCTTGTACATCAGCAGATCAAAGCACTGCTCATCAAACGATTCCACCATGCCTCTCGCAGCCACAAGGACTTCTTAGCACAGGTATAGACTGAAGTGCTGTTCGTGACTCTCTTCCACAACATTCTCAACCCTGTCTTTCCCAGACATGTCTCTATGCAAAGCAACAGAGGTGCTGCAAATGCGTAACAGTGTCCCTAACTGTTCTGATTCCAACTCTTCTGCCTCTTACTCTTTCTGTCTACAGTCTGTCACCGGAATCAGGTTCATGACTCAATTCAGTACTAGCCCAGCAATGTATTTTTAACATAATACTGTCCTCTGACAACCACTGTCTTAGCTGAAAGCATTGGAAATTAAATTGTTAGTGTTCAGGAGCTAAACCATATCTGATTTTGTCCTCCTGCTGTCCCTCCTTTGTTTATATAGATATTATGAGGTGTGTACAGTGTCACTCTACAATATATGTCTATTAACTTAGTGTGATGTTTTCATGTTCCCTGCAGATTGTTCTCCCTGCTAGTTTTGTGTTGCTGTCTTTAATACTTACAGTAATTATTCCTCCATTTGGAGAATATCCTGCCTTAACCTTACACCCTTGGATCTATGGACAACAGTTTACTTTCTTCAGGTGAGAGGAATCACTGTGTAAAAGTACATCTGTCATGTATACACCCTTTTCTCCCTAGAATTGAAGATCATGGGACCCTGTCTTACTGGGTTTTCACACTCTATTATAAAAAAGGATTCACTTCACTGGAATCAGCAGATTTAAAATAGCATTAGATGGGTGCAAGTGGAGAATATAGCTGCTAGTATGTTTACTCAATAGTCCTTCAAATAACTTGCTACCATTGGTACTTTCCTTTTCCTACCTAAGCACTTAAAGTTACATATCCTGATATCAACACTTACAAAGTTACATAACCTGCCTAACAGGAGATCCAGGACAGTAAGATGTGACTGTTTCTGATATGCCATTGAACTACTCCTATATTCATAATCTTACGAAACAGTGAGATTCAAGCCTATCTGCTGACCTATGGTAGGTTTATTTATAGTTAGTACAGTATTTGGGCAAAGTTACGGAAACAAGATGAAAGCAGAGACTCTTAGGTTATATTAATACTGCTGGTTAGCAGTTTCTCCATGCACAGTATCGTTTGGCTGGGCTTGATTGTTTTTTTCCTCTACTAACACTTTGTCTCAATTCGTTCTTTATAGAAACTTCAGTTCTGTTCTTTCCAGGTCACTGCACAATTCCTCTGTGCTGTGCTGACCATTTGCTTCACCTTCATATCCATGTATTCCAAAGCTGAACTTGTACCAAATCTCAAAACTTGTGCAATGCACAGGAAATCTGTAAACAGTGTTTACGTTCGAGACTAGATCGCAAGTAGCAGAAAGCAGGAAAACTTGAAGGCGATAGTTTTGAAGTATTTTCCTTGAGTTTCATACAGAAAATTCACATGAAACTTTAATTTACACATGGTAGTGTGTGGAGCAGAGTTTGGTATTCATTTTTGTATAACTCAACGCTAGCAATATTCTGTAGCTTAATGTTATTAGGTTGCTAGTTGCAGACACTTCACTATTAGCAATGTTGTCTCTTTGGCCTCAGCAAATGAAAGTGCCGACATGTCTTTCACCTTCTGATTACTGAGCTGAGACAGGGGTGAGAGGCTGGAAATGTGGGTTCAAGCCTTTTTGGATAATGCTGCTATAGAACTATGTCAGAAATCATGCTTTACTATTAGGAGAAAAGGACCATTGCTTTAGCCTGTTAACTGTCTTGGATGGTTCTGTGGTTTTGCATAAATAAATAAAACAATTGATTTGTCAGCATTTGGAGGGGGCAATTGATTTTGTCATATGGCTGTCTTACACTAGTTGCTATGTGTGTTCCAGTACTACAGTTTGAAAAAAAAAAAAAATTCTAGAGAAAGTCCTATCTTATTCCTTAGCAATGAACGTCCAGGCAGTGAGCAGATGGTCTCCCTCACCAATGCGTTCTTGAATAAACCAGGATTTGGAAATCGCTGCATGAAGGATCACCCTCTTCCGTAAGTTGCTAGCTAATCGATTTTGAGTGAGATTCTAGCAGGATATTACTAATGGAATTGAATGAAATAAGAATGAATTGACTTGACTTTTCACTAGAGCCAATGCTTCAGATTTATTTTTTACAGTAATATCTAATATCTGGTCAAAAGTAACAAACAAATAGCAAGATAATAATGTCACTGAATTAAGAATGATTTACAGTGCTCAATGTGACTAGCTGGAAACCAGCTCATGTAGCCTTGTGTTGAGAAGCAAGCAACCTTGAAGTTTATATCAGTAGGCCAGTGGGCTCAGACCCAAATCTTCACACCTTCCCTGACACATTCCACAGGTGAGTCTCTTCAGGTTTCTCCTGTTCCCACTGATATGTTTGGAATCAATAGCTTCAGGAATTGCTCAGATTGTGAAGTAGCAATAGGACAGTCTCTATGACATGAAGCTATTCTCGCTCTAAAGCAAGGACAATGTTGACAATGCTCTTCCTTTGGCATTTGTTGCCCTACCCACTTACCTTGCTCGTGAGTCCTGATTTGAATGGTGTTTGTCACTGGCCTGCTACACTTTGCCATTTGTTCCTTTTCTTCCTGCCTCTCTCCTAGTCGTGATATTCAGCAACTTGATTCTTCTGGTTGTCCTCTCCTGTTGCTTCTCCTGCTTCTCCTCTGCATGCTACAGCAGGAACAAAGAGGGAACTTCGAAAAAATAAAAAGAGAAAAGATACTGTGTAAGCAAGGAAAAGGATAGTTTCTTTGCAAAGATACGTGTCCACTGCAGATTTTCTGTGTGCTAATGGATCAAACAAAGTTTTTTATTCCTTCAGTGTCTTGTCTGCAAGCTGAAGACAGTAAACTTGGCAGAGATGTGGGAAGAGATTAGATTTATTTATCAAGTACTTTAAAATATTGTTATTACTCATAACTTGCAGGATGAGGGCTGAGAGGAGAATGTCTGCGGAGAGCATTGTGTATTTGTGAGCTCCCATGAAATGTATTAACTGCACAGCTTAAAGAGTCTGTTCCTCTGCAGAAACTACCCATGTAGTAACATGCCGACTGCCTGGAATACACCTGTTGTTCATCCCAACCTAAGCAGCCTCCTGCTGAACCAGAAGTGGAGCCCTGAGAATCCTTCACCTTCCTGCAAGTGCAGCACTCACAAGAAGCTCACTATGCTGCCCGAGTGCCCTGCAGGTGCAGGAGGCCTCCCGCCACCACAGGTTATGTCCTTGTGCCAGCAATCTTTGTAGAAAGCTTTCGTGGCAAGTGCTGGGAAAGAGATCAGTGTGTAAATACCTTGCCATGACAATATACATGGAAGGAATTTAGTACATTTTTTTTTTTAAGGAGCAAGGATTGCTGGAATTTGGAATTCAGTTTCAGAGGTATTGGAAAAGCTTGCACATGTGAATGAAATTTGATTATTATTTTCATGGAAATTACAAACTTTTCTTGTAGAAGAAAATCACACAAAAAATCATCAATTTATCAAATTTTTTTTAATTGTTTTTTTTTGCCTCTAAGTACAGTTCTATTTAGAAGACTGACTTTCTTTAAAGGGAAGAAGAGAGAATGAAGAAAGGAAGAAAAGAAAAAAAAAAATCATGATTTTGAAAAACGTGGAGTGGAGTCATCTCATTAAAAATAGAAAAATTAATATCGAGTCAACCCCTAAAAACTATTTTTTATGTGTGTTCTTGTTCAATTTCTAGAAAGAATGTTCTAAGCTAGCAAAACAAATGCTTGTATGCATGTGCATGAAGATGAGCAATTTAATAATCACTGATGCTCTATGGAGAACAGATGAAAGCTATGTAACCATCTATTCCTATCAATAAATAATCTTAGTAATGCCCTTCATAAAAGGTGCTTACTCTCTTGAAAAGTGAAGGAAAATTGTAGCCTGTTAGTGTTCACATTTTCTAAATGTTTTTCTAACAAGTTAAAGAAAACAGAACTGCAGCCACTCCGAGTAATAGCTCACTAATTTAAGGTCTCACTGTGCACACGATTCAGCTTTAATATTTCTGTTTGCCAAGGCACGCACATTAGCCAAATTACTGAAATAATTCTACTTTTAACACTTCTGTTTAAAGTTTAATCCATTTCTAAATCGGAATCAGTGACATGATCTCTTAAAAACACTGATTCCGCTTGCTTTGGTTTCTCTATCACTATTCACAAAAGAACAAAACAAAGTTGGTTTATATATCTATAGAATTCCTGTCTATGAAACAAAACAAAAAAGAAATTAATGAAGGCATTATATTCTGACTTTATTCACAGCATCCCAAGTTAGTTATGATTTCCAGCAGATGGCCAAAGTTGAATTTTGCTAATTGCATGCTAGTGTGTTTGAGAGGCACATTTAGTCTAAAACTTCAAATCCAAGTAGGATGCAAACTTTGTTTGTTTGTGGGGATTCTAGTCCTCTAAGGGCAATGTGTTTATTGTAATACTATCCTGACAGTTTTGCAGGATATAATTTTATAAAACTTGTCAGGAAGAAACAGTTCATATTTGAGTATCCAGGGAAGCAACAGTATATAAATAATTGTGAAGTATGTCTGAGTGTAGCTAGGTCATTTAGTGAAGGCACTTTGAGGACGCTACCAGTCTTCCTGTGTATTATCTAGAACCAGATAGAAGTCTCTAATGTATCTTCTGTGTCATCCGGTACTGCCTCTCTGTGGACAAATGTAGGAACTTCTGGGAAGTTCATTTGACTTTTTAGGTCCTTTCAGGTTGCAAGCCTTGCTCTCAGAAAATGCCCAGGAACATTTTAAAGTATATTCTGCCTTGGCATAAACTCAGCAAGTCCAAGATCTTGCATTTCACAGTGACCTTGTATTTATGAAAGACTAAAAAAGGTGTCATGTGGCATAATTTTCATTACAAAAAAAAAAGGAGAGCAATTTTCATTCAGAGTATCTGAAGTGTTAATGAAGGTGAACTTTTCATATGAATTTTTATTTCGACTTGGTAAATAACAGAAAACTACCTGATCTTCACTGGGACCTCGATTTATTTGAAAAGCTTCCATCCTTCACAGTGAAGAAAAAGCGTTGAGCACCAACAGCCTTTGTTGCAAATAACTCAGCCAAGTTTCAGAGTGAAGTGCCAGTGTTTTGTGTCACACATCATTTCAAAATTCTGTGATTTCATGATTTCTTCTGAAATCTTAGTAAGTAAGGATGTTTGGGCTAGAAAGTGAATGACCACTCTTATTTCAGTGGTTCTATGAAACTGAGCAATTCCTCTGAACCAAAGCTACTTTTGCTATTTGCATGACAAGCACTTATTTAATAGCTTTAGAGATTGTAAAGTTTACTGTGATTGATTAAGTTTTCTATTCTTTTCAGAGAGTGCAGCACAGCACAGAAGTTCTTCAAGATCTGACCCACAGAAATATTTCAGATTTTCTGGTGAAAACATATCCCATGTTGATAAAAGGAAGGTAGGGATGAAGCTATCTTTTTTTCACATGCGGTATTTTGTACCTGGCCTTGAAATTCTCATTTAATAATGACACAGCACCTGAAATGCCACAGTATTGTGTAGACTTGAGCATCAAGTCCATGTCCATACTCCTGATGTGAGAAAAGAAGATGCTTATTTTAGGGCAGTTAAATTGTTCTGATTATACCTATTTGTATAATTGGGTCCTCCTTTATAGGCAAAGCTAGGCTTCAATGTTGATGGAATGTCATGTTAGTGGTAACCGTGTCAACGGTGGGAAAACTGGTGCTTTTGCACAGCATGGTGAACTGCCTTGCAGAGGTACTAGTTTGTATTCAGAAAGAACTGTAGCCAACAGCAGCATGGCCATCTGCCTGAGTTAATTATCACTTGCTTACCAGAAGTGCCAAAGAGCCAAAGGACAATGTGACATAACTATATCTATCCTAATGATAGCTCCTCAGCTTGCCTGTGTTTCATGGTAATGAGCTGTGCAGTGTCCATGGCCCATTACTTCTGATTCAGGCATCACTGCCTTTTAAATTCCCAGCAGAGTTCTTGAAACTCCCATTATAATAGCTATGAACTAGCTGCTTTTGACTGATTCATCTTAGCATATGTCATAATTGCTTTAGATAAATCTTTTAAAATCAGTTCATTATGGATTTAGGATAGAGCCAGTATGTGTCACTTTAGAAATCTTGCATGTCTATGAGTTGGAGACAAATACATGTCAGAAAATAAACAAAACCCTCAAAACTCACTGCAGGGAACACCAAAAGTCCTGACAACTCCACAACTCAAAGTGATCATCAGCAATTAAAAAAAGAAAACAGATAAAAGCAAGCAAACAAAAAAATAAAACAGTCAAAAACCAACAAAAAGCAAAGAAAAAAGCAAAAAAACCTGTCTAGGGGAAACTGGAAATCTGCAAAGCATAGGAATTCACCTTTCATTTGCATTTAAGCCTGACAATACCATTGACTTTAGTTCCGTGCATTGAGACACAGGATTCTCTTTGTCTGTTTCAGCTTGAAGAGCAAATACTGGGTCAATGAGCAAAGGTAAGAAACCAATTCACAGATTATGCTGGTAAATAAAGAAACAATGAATTTCTGTTTAACTGTGGAGCCTCACAATGTTTCTGTGAATGGACAAAGAGAATTGTGGCAGATAGATAGTATAGAACAAAGAGATATCTTCAGTGGGAAACAGGTTGGGGTCAGCAAGGGTTTTATAAAGACAAGGGGTTATATTTGTTTGTTTGGACTACCCCCACAAGGGTGAAGGCCAGAGGCATACAATGGAACTATCACAGTTTTATTGTCTGCAAGAGACAGACTAATGAGATCTGAGTGATGGAAAGTTACAATCCAATACTGCATTACATTGCAATGGTGCTCTGAAGCAGCTCTTTCGAAGCGCAGCAGAAAGATATGAACCATTAAAAAACAAAAGGACCGGAGTAAGATGAAACTTAGACACCAGTGTATCAAATACAGTAAAAATTCCCTTCGAAGGTAACAGCTAGGTGACTGGCTTCCTTCACAGAATATCTGCTTGTTCATGTGCAAATATTGCTTTCTGTGGAATTAGACTTTGGTTCTTTTTATGCAATAGTATTTATCACCATGGAGTACTGGCTGGCACCAGAATTGGTGAATACCTGCTTCTCTCAGGGCAACTGAAATTTTAACTGAGGTCCATGCTGTCCTCAGTCCTCTATGCTGTCCTAACAACTGTGCATCAAATATCTTGATGCAAAGATTTTGCACTGTAGAAATAACTTTTTTTTTCCAAATCCTCTATCTAAATAATTTTCTCAGAATCCTGGCATGAACCCCTCAGAAACTGATAGAGCTTATATTATTTGTAAGCCCTACAAAGAGCTAATACAACTTGTTAGAAAAAGGGTGGAATTATATGATGTATATAAATCAATCTTACATTAAGTGGATTTTTAGTAAATTCGTTAATGTACAGAGTTTTGAGTCGAGTGGTACAAGTGACTGATGATACTGTTCTCTTTGTTAGATATGGAGGAATTTCTATAGGAGGAAGGCTTCCAGTGCTTCATGTTTCTGGAGATCAAGTTGTGAATTTTTTAAGTGATCTTGGCCGAATGATGAATGTGACAGCAGTAAGTAATTAAAAAAAAAATTGTGTGTGTGTCCCCTCACTAAAGAATTATTACAAAGCTGAAAACTGTAGCACCAGACTTCACCTAGACAGCTGATCTTTAGCTTTTTCTTTTTTTTTTTTACTTTAGGGGCAAACTTCACTGGCTGCTGCTAAAAAAATTTCTGATTTCCTTAAATACATGGAAACTGAAGATAATATTAAGGTATTTGCTGGATGTAGTCTGCTAACTCACAGTCTTTCTTGACATAGACTTCAAATTGTGAAAATATTGCTCGTGGCATTCTCAGTTTCAAGAGCTGAAATACTATACTTACTATAAATAATAGGGTATACAGTGTTAATGAGGTTATTTCTAATGTGCGATATTTTTTTACCACATTCTTAATACTTCTTGCTGTCCTGAATACTTCCGAGTAGGACACATTCTGCTGAATTTTAAAATGTGCTTCTATAAAATCCCTCCACAGTGGTTGTCCAACCCTTTTAAAAGCATAGTATGTGAGCACCTCCTGCTGGACTCTGCCTAGGACCTGTGAATTCCTGATACTGGAGTCTTCCCTGCTGACAATACCCACCGAAGCAGATAAAAGGCAGACAAGTTTTCTTCAGCCCAGGTTTATTAGTGAAGGCTTCTTAAATGAATTGGTGCTTTCTGACTCTTTTAGGTGTGGTTTAACAATAAAGGCTGGCATGCTATGGTTAGTTTCCTTAACGTAGCCAATAATGCAATCCTTAGAGCTAACCTGCGGACTGGTCAAGCCCCTGAGGAATACGGGATCACTGCTATAAACCATCCTCTTAACCTCACAAAGGAGCAACTCTCTGAAGTCACTGTGTAAGTCTGCCTGTACTTTACTGATGGCTTTTACCCCTCCCTCTCCTGACATCTTACCACCTCCAGCCTTTCCCTGAAGTTTCATTCTAATCAAGAATTAGATATGCAGTATATTCTCTTTTGTCTCATTATATTTCTGTAAGTGTTCGTTCCCATCCCATGTAGGAGCTATGACCATTGGTTGTACAGGATTACATGTTTCTGTTGATTCCCAAGCACAAAGATTCTGAAATCTTTATTCATGCTTCAGAATCAATAGATCTACTTGTGAAATAACACGGAGATCATAATCAAAAAAAGAATCAGGCAGTAGTTGATAACTTCCATCTTGGTGCCAAGGAAAGCACACAGGTAGATTTTCAAAGGCATGTAGTAGAGTTGCCATATTCCATAATCTAAAAGCTGTAAATTCTTGAAAAGACACCCCTAAGAAGACACAACTTCCCACTTGTGTCTCCTGTTAAGTTCAGAATTCAGTGAAACTGAAAACTTCTGCCTTAGCACGGAGGCAAGATCTGTGCTTCATCTCACTATCTGCAACTTGCCTCTTGTGAGGCCCTCTCTTCCCAGCTGCCAGAACAATTCAACTATTGTGCCTTAATGTCTAGTTTGATACATACCATACAGGAAAGGCTGTCAAATTGAGATATATATGTGTGTGTGTATATATATATATAGTTGAACTGTTCTAGAGAATGAAAACAAGTAAAAAATTGGGGAATGGTACCACCATCATTCATATTTGTTAACTACAGTCCCCAATACAGCTTGGGAAAATGCACTAGCACATTTTGCATTTGGAAAAGTCTTCTACTTAAAAAACAACCTTGCTAATTCTAGATCTTAAAATTTCCTCCAGGTTTCCCAAATGCTAATATAGTGTTGCATTGCATCTGTTCCCCTTCTCACAGTCCCTTCTTGTGTTCTGTTTTAGGCTGACCACTTCAGTGGATGCTGTTGTTGCCATATGTGTAATTTTTGCCATGTCCTTTATACCAGCCAGTTTTGTTTTATACCTAATTCAAGAACGTGTAACAAAAGCCAAACATCTACAGTTTGTCAGTGGTGTGAGCCCTGCAATCTACTGGCTGACTAACTTTGTGTGGGACATAGTGAGTAACTGCTGGTCTGATTTTGTAGCCTGAAATTATTCCTCAGTTTGCATGAATGGGGGACTATTCGGTGAATTGAATGAAGTGATTTTGAGAATTGCAAAGCATTCATTTCTTTAAGTATTTCACAGAGAGGACGCTTAGGATCTGACCTCCTAACTAAATACAGATGTAGAAATCAAGTCAGGTGCACACCTCATTCTTCAACTAATGAAGCTGAAATTGTTGTAATCTTAGGGTTTCCAGTCCTTAAAACTGAATATATAATAAAGTACAACTTACCATAGTGAGGGAAAGCCCAGTTGCTTCATGCTAGTCACTCCTGCCCTCTCAAAGAACCATAATGTGTTTCAAGATACTCAAGAAATGTAAGTGGAGGAGATTCACCAACTACTGGAACAGTAGCTGGAGGCCAGACAACGTACTCTAGAGTGTCTAAAATGACAGGAATTTATTTGTTTAGGTCACTGAATCATGTTCACTGTGTTATTCTAAGGGGATTTAGACCACAGGCCCAGTCTTGCTTAGTCAGGGCCCAGGCACCCTCCTTTACTCCTCAGGCCACTTTGTCACAAAGGAGCAAATTCTTTGCCTGGCCGAGACACAGGAAGGGGCTTGTTTTCTAGCCATGCCTTCTCAGTAAAGAGAGCAGCCAACGGCTTATGCAATAAGAAAAGCATGAATGTGGAATGGAAAAAATTCAAAAGAAAAAAAAAAAGCATAATTGAAAAGCCAAAAACTCTTTAGGCTTTAGAAGGTGTCCTTTCAGGAGAAGGTAAAGAAAGCATTAATTTAGTAAATGAGGGAAAAGAAGCAGGTCTCTGCGTTCCTATCCCCTGCTGGTCAAACAGCCTCCCAGCAGCTTCCTTGACAGGAATTCTGCTTGGTCGTGGCCCTTGACAGCATGATGCAAAGGGATTAATTGGTGTTAGCAGTTCTGTGAAATGCCACCTTCCGTTCTGCATGGTGAGCTCTGTGCATTGCAGTAGACTAGTGCTACTAATATTAAAAAGAGAAATTGAGAAGAGCCGTGGTCACTTTAGCCTCCTCCCAGGAATGTGGCTCAAGCAGCTAGCTTTTTCCCTCCTACACGGCCTTTGCATCACCAGAAACTACAATTCCCTTGCATACCCACAGCCTCCTCTGGGCAGCCTGCCAGCAGAATGATGAAGTAGTTGGCTCCCAAACCATGATCTAAGAAACAACAATACATGTTGCATTTTTGATTGACAGGCTGATAAAAGATGTCTCAGAAAATTGTTCAGTGCTGCCAGGGACCCACTGATCCAAAAGCTCCAGTGTGGCTAGTCTAGCTCATAAACTCCAGTGTTCCTCGATACAAAATCCTTTTGGAATAATGTGTAGGATCTGGATATGTTTGCAGACCTTCTCACATCTTACACGCTGGTCTTCACACTGTGATGTGGCAGGTGAATTACTCACTCAGCGCTGGAATGGTTGTGGCTATATTTGCTGGATTCAACAAGAAGGCATACACTTCTCCCACTAACCTCCCTGTGCTTGTTGCCTTGCTGCTTCTATATGGGTGAGTGTTCAAGGTTATTCCTGCATATGAGGCCCTGTAGTTCACATAGAAATTATTTTATGCTATTGAGCTCAGTGCATAGTGAAATTCAGCTTTAAAGAATAAAACCGAGGCAGTACAATACAGGTTAGAAATGGATTCTGTCCTGGCTGCAGGATATTTACACCCTCTGCCTGGCCACATGCTGTAAATGAGATTTGTTTATTTAGTCACTGGCTTGCATTTTTAAGCATGAAATGTGATCCTTAGAGGCAAATGTATTTGTTTGGTTTACTGCTTTCTGATATGTACATTGTGTAGCATATTTAGTGGTTATTCATTTGCATCGTTGAAGTTAACACTAAAATATCTTTCAATATTTAATTCAAGGGCAGGGAGTACTGAGTCTTCAACATTTTTATAACTTCACATGAGCATTTGTGTTGTCAAAATAGCATTTTATAAGGCTGACTGAAATTCACTGTCATTTAGCGATCATATATATATTTTCATCTATAAAATCATATTCCTGATAGTCTTGCAGCTGAAGTAGTCCAGGCAAAATGATTGACCAGAACTATTTCTAGAGTTAGTGAGAAGTGAAGCTTTTCACATCCTTCTATGTATATCACAAATTAAGCCTAAGAGGGAACAGTTCTTTTCTAGGCAGACTACCTTTAATTTTCTGAAGTTTTTGTGTTATTTGAATGAAAATCCTGAGAAAATGCACAGCATTATTGTCATTTAACCTCTGTAAAATACCCAATGTAAAAAAATGCTAACAGAATATTCATCTGTTTTAACTTTTCATTATATCTTCTCAAAGTGCAATAGTGATATCTTTAATAAGTTGTCTGTGGCTTTTTATGTTTTTAAAAAATACAATTCATGGCTATGCAGATAGACATTTAAAATGTCTTTGCGTATTTTAAAGCATCTAACAAGATGAAGTTTTCAGAAAAAAATATAATCACATGGCAGTCACTTCAATAATAATTACATATTTTACTACTCAAAAAACAGAAAGGAAGATAAATTCATTGAATTGTATATTAGCCCTTGTGTCCAACTGCAGTCACAATGGGAAACTTAGAATGAGTCTTTCTGACCATGTGTGTATTGTCCCATAAGCAATTCAGGTTGTTGCTACTGAATTCTTTGTCAGACTGAGCATTGCTCAGCATTGTGAGTTTATTCCAGAGGAATACTCCTCTTGTGCTGCTGAATGTACATTTGCTGTGTCCCAGAAATCATGGCACAGGAAGCTTCAAATCAGGAATGAAAAAAAAAGTGGTAAAGGAGTTAGAAAGTGATATAAAAAATGCACAGAGTTTCTGATTTCTTCGAACAGTCCCAAAGGCTGAGATGTATCTAGCAAAGCAGTACATCGTATTTGCTTTATCTAGCATTTCTTTATTTCGCCCTCCTGGTATACCATCCAGGGAGATATGCAAAGATACCTGAGGTGGTGATAACTTTCCTAGTGTTGAATTTCCTCAATTTAAGCAATTTCTATTGCTCTGCATTTTAACAGCAAAAAAGACTAAGCACCTGGAATGAGAAGAATTGTCAGCTTTGTGTTTTCTTTAGGCTAACCAATACAAGAATACTGAGAAGCTGTTACCATAGTTTTTCTATCTTTTGAATGCAGATGGGCAGTAATTCCCATGATGTACCCTGCTGCTTCTTTCTTCAGTGTCCCTAGCACTGCTTATGTTACACTGTCTTGTATTAATCTCTTTGTGGGCATCAACAGCAGTGCCATTACATTCATCCTGGAGTTATTTGAAAGTAACCCGGTAAGTAATGTTTTTGTTGACACCTGGTTTTAAAGAGCTGTGTGTAGGGTGTCCAAGATAACCATGTCTAGTGGTAACTGTCTTTCTCTGCCTCGCCATTTTTTCTGGCAATAAATGAGTGGGGAACTTGCTGAGTAACTGCAGGGACATATGAGCAGAATAACTCCGAGAAGCAACTCAGGGCAATTGATATTGAGCTACACACTCAAGGAATGACATTGACTGTTTTTTCATTCCTATGAGCAAACTTCTGTACGCTTTCACAGTTGGGGAGAAGGGGCACAAGGTACTTGGAGCTTGCTTCTGCAGTTTGGTTTGGTGGATGTGGATGGTAGAAAAATCATGGAGTCACCGCTACGTAAGGAAAGATGCTCACTCCTACTAGTTACTGTATTAGAGGAGATGTTCTGCTTTTAGTAGCATTTTGAGAATTGCCCAAAACCAGGTTAACACCACCAGGAAAGTGGCAGAAAGTATAAGAATAGACAGAACATAGTGAGTGCCAAAATTAGTTCTTAGAAAGACTGAGAGATGAGTTTATAAAACACTGTCATCCTGTATGCACTCTTACCACCTCTACAGCTGCTGATACTCTGGCCACTGAGACATCTTTCTACATCTGACAGCCATTCAATTAGCCATCTCCCTGTCAGTGAGACAGTGCATTTTCAAACACCATATGCTGACCAAACATTGTATTTGCTGAGAAGGAGAAATAGGTCTTGGTTAAGTTCATGATTTCAAGGCTCAACTTTACAATACTTTCTGTCCCTGGTGTCCCTGCATCCTTGGCTATGCTATTTGGTAATGCTGGGTTGAATCTAGTGCCATTCAGCCTGTGGGACAGCAGGCCAATATTGTTACCATTGAGAATATGTATCTGTTATAGGCACTGTGTCTCCAGAGGGAAAATTGCCCTTTTCTCGATTCAGCGTTGATGCAGCTAGACTGCTACTGGCACTTGCGCTGTTTTGTCTGTCTCCACATTGCACCTAAGTCTACTGTGTCATTATGCCCAGACACGGGTACTTTTCATTGTTGTGGCAGACTTGATTATGAAAATGTTATAAATGCTATAAATAAAGAGGTTAGGCCAGAAAAATACCACTCTTTCTTGTTGCTCACAGTTGCTGCGTATAATGGCTAATGCCAGAATTATGTTACCTCTAATTCATAGAGAAATACTACATTACAAAGATTGAGTTCTCTTCCCATTGACAGGTTTTTTTCACAAGCACCTTATCTGATGCAATGTATGCCAGCATTCTGCCATGCTGCTTTTTAGATTGCTGATACTTTGTATGTAACTTGAAAAATACTCTGTTTTCTCAGAACACAGAACATTCAGTTTCTCTAACATGACAAAGAACTTTTCACTCATGTTGCTGTTTTCTTAAAGGAGTGTACTTTCAACTGCTTATTACACTGTTTCTGTTTCTTATAGTCTTTGCTGAAGTTTAATAAAACACTGAAAAATGTGCTGATTGTCTTCCCACATTTTTGTCTGGGCCGTGGCCTTATTGACTTGGCCATGAACCAAGCTGTGACTGAAGTATATGCCAGGTTTGGTAAGTAAAGCCAATAAACAACACATTATATCAGCGTCACCTGTCTTGACCTTGGATGAGATGTGTTGAAGTGTTATCTTGGAAAATTAGTGGCTCTTTCTGAAATACCCCTATTTCACATCATCAGGTGAATGAGGAATATGGAAGTTCAACCTCTCTGAAGAAATCGCAGTTTCTGATACAGCTGCCAGAACTCTATGGCCCAACCAGTAGTCTGTGTTGAAAATTAACTTATTTGTGTAGTCCCAGACTATAGTGTCTTTTTATTATTTGTTTTGAAGCCCTTAGATCATTGCAAGAGGATATATTATTTCACTTCATTTGAATATTTCATCAGCCCTCATGTTAATGCTTAAAGTGACTGCTGTTCTTCCAGTACTTCCCCTTGGGATATGACTGTCTTTGACATCAGACTTATTAGAAGACTAGTCATATAGCAGAACCCGTTTGCTTTTATTCAGAAAATGTATATCTTTCACATAATCCATGAAAATCTCATGTTCTGAATATCCAAATCAGTGCATATTCAGAGAGTTTATATCCATTTTTCTTCACATGCAGCAGCTGAGTTTGGAGTGTATTTTATTAAGAATCTTTATGAGACACTGGAAAATTAAGATATTGCCTGATCATGATCAAATAAAGCACAGATTTTCATCCTAAACCATTACAATTATGTCTTCTGTTCTGAGTAACAGTGTTTTTTTTTCAGCAGTATTTCACCTTGCTTTCTGGTGCTCTTTCTCCAAAGGCGAGGAACATGTTTCCAATCCTTTTCAGTGGGACTTTGTTGGAAAGAACTTGATTGCCATGGCTGTTCAAGGGGTTGCATACTTCATTCTGA
The DNA here is from genome assembly GCA_013396935.1 of Baryphthengus martii. Classification (NCBI taxonomy): domain Eukaryota; kingdom Metazoa; phylum Chordata; class Aves; order Coraciiformes; family Momotidae; genus Baryphthengus; species Baryphthengus martii. Next base: position 351,932 of record VWZK01008561.1, on the reverse strand, counting down.
ATCTCCTTATGCAGCACCGTTTTTTCTCCACAAGATGGTATGTCTGAAAGCTTGTATTAATATTCCTTTACTAACAGGACAAGTGTCTGTTATTCTCCATGTCCCTCTTTTTTCTTCCTTTTTCTCTGAATTTGTGAGCTTTTTTTTTCTTCTCTGTTTGCTTCTCTGATTTCATCTTAATTTGTTTATACCCTTGTTAAAGAAAGCATTTACAAATGTGCATTTTCTTACCAGGATTTAAGAATATATTATTAAAGAAATTAGGGTTTTTTTAATTGAGACTTTAATGTAGGGGTTTTTTTAGATTATGACACTGTAATAGTGAGATTATAAAATTACTTGGAAAGTTTGAAGGATCATTAAGTATTGGCATGAGGTACTAGCCTGACATTCCAATACAGGATTTCTAGTCCACGGCACAGGACAGTTGCAGCCTGGACGTTGTGCAGGCATCCCTCCTCTACTTACACATCAGCCTGTATCTCAATGAAAGCCGCTACCTTCCAGGTGACAGGGAGTCGTCCATTCCTGTTGGAGACTGCAGTGGCTTCTGGCTGAGAGGCAGGTTATGCTGTATCAGTGACTGACGAGGCAGGCTCTTCTGAGCAAGTAATTTTCTCCCTTTTTAGTATTTAGAGATTAACTTTCAAAGGTCAGGAATTCTCCCAACAGCAGGAATGCTCCAGCCAATGTCACATTGTGGAGTTTCTATTCCATTGCTTCCACCGGTCACATTCGGGCAATTAATTAGCCATTGTTTCACACTGTTATTCTAACTGCACCCAGGGCAACTCGTTGTTTCTGCAAGCAATCTCTTGGATTTTTCCAGGTTTGCTGAGACTGCCATGTCACCTATTATTGGTGAAGATGAAGACGTTGCAGAAGAAAGAGAAAGAATTCTGAATGGAGGGAACAAAACAGATATCTTAGAGTTACAAGAACTGACCAAGGTAATGTTTAGAGAAGAATGAAACAAATGAGTCTAGTGTAAGTTTGTTCTTCTAGAATATATATCAGCTGTGGACTCAGATGGTATTGTTTTCAAAATCAACCTTGTGCCTTAGAAAATAACAAGTGTTTTGGAAGTCAAGGCTATTTTCTTTGATTAGAAATCAAACCACTGGGAAGTCCAGCAAGGACAATGCAACCCTCTCTGCTTAAGGTTGTGGGGTTTTTGCCTCACATTGCCTAACATGACTGTTATCTACCGAGTGTCCATTTCTACTACTAGTCTTTTCTACAGTGCAGTTTTTTCCATAGATGAGTTACAGTCTCAAGTTAACCATTTGTTTGCTTTCACATTGTGGGCTATAGTTATTGCAAATTTATCTTCTTTCCAGACATTGAAGGTGTCTGAGTTATGCTATCAGAATACAGGCAAGCTTGAGCTACAGAAATACCAAGATTACACACATTGCTGCACTGTCATGAATAGAAACCTGGACTATCATTCTTCAGACTATCTTGCTGTATTGTTCCACTTCAGTTTGGTGGGTCAGAGATACTTTATCCCAGGAAAGCATCAAATCTGTCTCCTAGGGCTAAAGATAGGAAGAAAAAGACTGGATGCAGAAAAAAATAGTATTTTTAGGGGTCATTGCATTGATTTAATGTAAATAATGTCTGCTTTTATCGAATGCTTAGATTTTCTTTTTAATTTTTTTATTTACTTCTGTCTAGGTTCTAAAATTGCCTCATCTCAATAGCATTAAACCAAAAAATTCAGAAGATTTTATTTGCTGTAGATGTCTTGAAACAGGAATTCTCCTTTTTCTTTTTTTTTCCTGTCAATTTAGATTTATGCAGGTAGGCACAGGCCTGCAGTGGACAGACTCTGCGTTGGCGTCCGTCCTGGAGAGGTAGGTTGTTCAATAACACTAGATTACATTCCAGAGATCAGGTCAGATTTCATGCCCCTGCTCATTTTCAAGTTGGAAATACTAAAGAATGTGATAAATTTTGTAATTTAGTGCTTTGGTCTTTTGGGAGTAAATGGCGCTGGCAAAACAACAACATTCAAAATGCTGACTGGAGATACCGCTGTGACATCTGGAGATGCTGTAGTGGCTGGCAATAGGTAAGCGCCTTAAAAAAAAGCCCTGCAACCATCTACTTACTGGGGTAGAACTGCCCAGGTCATAGTCTCAATGACCCAGCAGCTCTTTTCCAGTTTTATGGCACCGAGACACGCACACTGGCACTTCATACTTTTAATCTCTGTTGTAAAATCTGTGCGTATGTTATAGTAATGCTAACAGTGGGACGAGGAAATTGGATATTACAGCAAAAGCTCACAAATGTAGGATAACCAGTCCAACAGGGTACTTTGATCTGAGCTTTGAGGCTTTTCTCTGGCTGTTTCTAGCACCTTTGTTTACACAGTGTTGACATAATGTCATAAGTAAATACAGTGTGATCTGCTATGTGCTTATGTTAGTTTAGTTCCAGCTTGTATGTCTTGGTTTGTTAGGTGTAATTGAGATTTGATTCTTTGTCCACTGATGTGATTTGAACAATAGCCAATTTGTTGCTAGAACATGGTCCTGAGCAACCTGCTAAGGCATGTTGAGCAGGGTGAGTGGACAAGGTGACCTCCAGAGGCCTCTTCCAAGCTCAACCATTCTGTGATTCTGTACTTCTCCTGCAACCAACAATGCGTTAGCTGTGTGTCTTTCCTGTCTGTTCCCAGTGACCACACTCTGAGATTAAATTGACTGATCTTTTTCTTCTACAAATAAACACCGCTTGCAAAAAATAGGATCCAAGTTGCTTTTCAAAGAACTTCTTGTTAAGTTAGCCTATACTTATGTAGGAAAATAGGTGAGGGGAAACGGGCTTATACTCTTAACCAAGACTGAGCTGACTTAGACGAGAATATATTCCTTGCCATTCTGTACAGACAGATATTTTACAAGAGTTGCTGCCCCAGAAAGGAAAGATTTCATTCAAACTGTCAATCTCTCTCTTAAAGCTAGTATTACAGGTTTATGAGGTTTATATAAGATTCTTTTATTTGTTTCTCTAGTATATTGACTCACATTTCTAACGTCCATCAAAACATGGGATACTGCCCTCAGTTTGATGCCATTGATGATCTACTCACAGGACGAGAACATCTCTACTTATATGCACGCCTGCGGGGCGTTCCAGCAGAGGAAATCAAGAGGGTAAAGCATTCTTGCTTCTGACTTATACATAGTAACAGTGAATATTTGTGATGGTTACCTGGGTTCATAACATGCCAAGGGCCAGAATTTCCAAAGTGGGCTTGCCATCCTGTGTATTGAAGTCCTGGGAGTAGTTCCTGCCATTTGGACAGTTCAATACAAGACTGCACTATCAAACTAAGTTCTTAGGCATTAGCGGTACTCGCAAAACTGTGGCACCAACTGTGGAAGTTTAAAGATGCAATTGCTATGACTCAGAACTGCACTGGTTGCTGTTTTGTTCTTGTCTTTATGGTGGTTTATGTATAAGAAAGAAAACATGAAGAAGATTCCAGAAGAAAATAATTTAAATTCTTGCACAGATAGGAAGTCTACAGCTGGGGTTGCTTTATGGCTTTCCCCCAAGTAGTTAGAATTCCCCTCATCATCATAAATTTTTTGGACTCCCCTGCTCCAGTTCAATAATGAATGTGCTAAAAGCCCTGGGGATTGCCATGTCTCTGCCAGAAGAAGGATGTGTCAGCAATCCTGTCTGTTATGCATTAGCTGCTGCGCCTTTCTCACAGGTTGCTGAATGGGGCATCCAGAAGCTGGGACTCCCTATGTATGCAGACCACCTGGCTGGTACCTACAGTGGCGGCAACAAGCGCAAGCTCTCCACTGCTATTGCACTGATAGGCTGCCCACCACTCGTCTTGCTAGTAAGTGTCATGATAACATTCAATGTAATTTCGAGTTCTTTAGTTTCTGGAATAGACTGGGATGCATAACTAGGTTTCCAATGGCCCACAAGTGACTGTGAAAGAAAGATCTTCAACCAAGAATGCGTTGAGATAAAATCTAGAATCCAGACAAATCTGAACTTAGATCCATGTTTGGTTTCAATCTGCCTTTTCTTATCAGAGTATAACCACTCATGTAAAAGATGATCTTACAGCATATACTTTGCTGCATTTATTCAGCAGAACAGAGGAAGATAGCTACCCTTTTGCAGCCTTTACTATCTTCAGAATAAATTATACAAATTTAGACTAAACTATACAAATGCTGAAATGTAATTCTCATCAAATAAGTTTGGAGATAATTGCAGATCTCAAGGGGAATTCTAATATGCAATTACTACAGAAATTCTTTATTTAGATTATACTGTACCACCTTAATTTGTACACTAAAGAGAAACATTTTAATAGCATGGGTTCTTGTGCCATTTAATATGCCCTTACATGTATTCTGTCTGTATGTAGTAAACAGCTACAAAAAATGTTTTCTCATAATTTCTTAAGACAAAATGTTGAATGAAAATATTTTTCTTCAAGAATCATTTTTTTTTTTCTTACTAACTGGGCTAATTTGTGCAAGCTGGTGTAGTTCAGTGTGACTTCGCTAGCTTCTTGGGTTGAAAAATGTGCCCCTATATGTTTATATAAGTAAGAAGGTTACTTGGAGAAAACTCACTCTCCTCTTACAGGAGTTGTTGCCCCAGAAAAGGGAGATTTTATTGCAAGTGTCCATCTCTGTCTTAAAGCTAGTATTATAAGATTCTTTTATTTATTTCTCCAGCATCTTGACCTATATGTCTAACATCCACCAAAACATAGGAGCCAAACTTGACATAAGTTGGTGTAACTGCTATTGCATGAGCCTCTTTCTATTTATTTCTATTTTGAGTCCTACATGTTTTATTAAGGTGTTTCACAAATGCTTACTTTTTTAATATCTAAGACCTTAGACTAGGGACTGCCTTTGCTGTAATGGCCACTGCATTCTTTTCCCTGTAGCTTTGCCCCACACAGGCAGCATTATTTTCTTACCTCCAGTTTCTAGCATTTGTTTCGTTACTGCTTTGTGCCAAGAAGTACCTTAGTGTTTCAGTACCTGTTCACTCACATGCTTCTCAAGGTGCATGTGCTTCTTAAGACACACATTTCAGTAGGAAAGCAGCTCCATGCTAAGGCCCAAACACACAATTACTTGAAATTAGATTTTCTTTTTCTTATCTGCTTCTCTGACTCATGGTCTTAACATTTCTCTTACAGGATGAACCGACTACTGGAATGGACCCTCAGTCCCGGCGCCTCCTGTGGGACTCTATTGTCAGCGTGCTCAGAGATGGGCGAGCTGTGGTTCTAACCTCACACAGGTAAAAAGAGTTAGAATTCAGAATAGGTAGTTAATCTGCCATATTTGTCTCAAATATCTGTTCTCTGTTTTGAAAGTATGGAAGAGTGTGAAGCCCTCTGTACTCGTTTAGCCATCATGGTAAAAGGTACCTTCAAATGCCTGGGCACAATTCAGCAACTAAAATACAAGTAAGTAGAATATTTTTATGGTGAGTTTTTAAATCAAAAAACTTAGTGTACTGTTCTTAATACAGCAATCCACTCTGAAGAGCTGTTGTTTAAACAGACCCATTTCTGGGTGCAACTCTGTGGTATCCTAGACAATTTGAGCAGATTTCCTTTCAACTCTGTCATGCTACACACCAGTTCTGCAGGGCAAATACAAGGCTTCTTACAAAGCTAGATCTTATGCATTATCTTTCAGATACTGTTAGTGTTTTCATAGCTGCAGAAAACTAATTTCCTTCCTGAATAATGAACCCATCTCTTCATCCAATTCCGAAATCCACATATGCTTCCCAGGTTTGGAGATGGCTACATTGTCACTCTGAAAATCAAAGCTCCAAAGTCTGGGCTGCCTCCAGATCCTACTCCTGCTGAGCAATTCATACGCATGAACTTCCCAGGAAGTTTACAGAGAGAGAAACACTACAACATGCTGCAGTATCAGATTTGCTCCTCCTCACTGGCTAAGATTTTTCGGTTAATAATCTCCAATAAGGAAAACTTGCATATTGAAGAATATTCTGTGTCTCAAACAACTTTAGATCAGGTGAGTAAAAAATAAAGCATCCATGAGAAAACCTGTCTTTCAAAAAAACCAAGCAATGCAATGGGATGTAGCTAAACAACTAAAGGATCTAATTGTTCAGAGTAGAGAATTATCTTGCACCTTCTCTCAGGCAAAATCCCCAGACCCCTCATCAAGGAGGGTGGATCAGTTATGAAATCTATAATTAATTCCCTATGTAAATAGGTGCCATTTGAGAGCTGTTAAGACAGCATTTCCCAGATGACAGAATGCATACAACCCACTCCTTCAGGAGCAGCAGTCTAAGCAAGGTCAGCTATTCAGCACGAGGCTTCCTGAGCTGGGAATAATGTTTTATTTTAAATTAGAGATTCAGACTGTGTTGTGTCAGAGATACTGTAACATATAGTTAAATGTTTATATATCTCTGTCATGCACTTTTATGCAGGAGCAATTAGACACAGAAAACCTGGAAAGTCCACTGGGACTCTCAGCAACACCTGCTTGCTAGAGGACATTAAATCTGCTTTCCTGAGTAGCTGAGGGTCCACATATGAAAAGCTGTCTTTGATGGGAATGCTAGAGACACATTCCTGGCTGCCTTATAGCTTCCTTTAAAATATTCTATCTCCTCTTTCCATCACAACCAAGATCACGTTGTGCAAGCCATGCAAACCTTGCTGAACTCATCTCCTGCTTAAGAAAAAATAGGATTTTAGGTGCAAGTAAGTGCATGCAAAGGAAGTAAGTTGCAAGGAAGCAAATCAAAACAAAGAAAGAATTAATGATCCCTGCTGATACGCAGTGTCTCAGTTCCATTCGCACCTATGGATTCCCCTTTCTGTCTCTTCCCTGCAGAGAGGCCAAGAGAATGCAAACGTACAGAGACATTCCACTAACTCATCTCAATTGATGAGATAGTGACATTTTCTGCTTTCCTCACACAGGTTTTTGTGAACTTTGCTAAGCAGCAGATGGAGGATGAGGAAATTCCTTTGCATCCCCGTGCAGCTGGAGCCGTCCGAGAAGCAAAGGTGTCCCCTGCTTTGCACCAGCAGGCAGCTGCATAGACTGTTCCTACAGTCACTAGCGCTTAGTGTGCACAGTGCAAAGATGTGCCATACCAGAGCAGTACAAGGGGAAAACAAAGGTTCCTACACTCAGTATTATACTGATTTTTTGCACCTTCCTGAGCACTGTGCTCACAACAGCAACAGCCCGATCAGCATCCAACTTCTACTGCTCTACAGGAACACTACATGCTGAAAGTGTCAAAGAAAAGGCAGGTCCTTGCTATAGAACAGAATCGTCCTCCAACATGAAGTTCATTATAAGACACAAGAAGTCTCATTCCTTCTTGTTGACATGTAAAGAGCGTTAAAGACAGTTTCTTTATCCAATTCTTTCAGGCTGCTAGGTTTTTCTTGTTTAACTCTTAAGTCAACTGCTACCAGTCAGCAGACAGATCCCAAGGCAGAGAGCATTGTCCAGCTTGGAAGTGGATTCCTACTATCCTGAGTGTACAGGACTACCAAGGTTAGAACATCAGTGCTGGCTGATGAGGCTAGTGCTGAGAGACTGCTTCGCTGTCTCACCAGGCTGCCAGCAAAACCAGACGGTTGTCTCAGCAAGAATGGGAAGAATTAATTCAGATCTCAGACCCAGGCAAGAAATTAACTTAAAAAAAAATAAAAAAATCTTAATGAAAATGATCTCATACCCATCTTCAAGTTTCTCAAATAGAAGCAGAATGTCAAAATGGAGATTAAAAAGAAAGAGAGTATGTCCAAATCTGCCAAAGTTTTGTTTTCTCATGGGAAGATATCTTTTGATACTAAGCAAGATCTATTTTTTCTTCTTTCCTGTGACTGGACCTTAAGTGGGTGTATAGTGTGAATGGGGTATGTACTTTCTCTGTGCTCAGAAGGAAGATTTCAACCTGCTTGTACTCCACACTGCACTCAGTGGGATATCGTTTGACATTTAGCTCTTTTCTCTGGTTCACAGGTTCTCTGGTCTCCCTGGTTCACAGTTAAACTGGTGGAAAATAACAATACTGAAAACAAATTCATAATAATCTATTGCTTCAGTTATCTATCAGATCTAACCATTTCTAAGAAATCTTTTCAGAGATATGTTATACAGAAATAAAATCTGGGTCATGTATTTATTTTTGCTTTGTTAGATTTTTTTCTTCAATTGATGTAGATTTTAAAAAAATATATATAGAAGGACATTCTTGCTTTTTACTGTACAAAATATGAAACTTCAGCAACCAGCTGTAGTCTTCTTTTGACATAATTACTTCAACTGATTTCAAAATACAGTTTAGAATTTATTGCATATTTCACCCTTACAAATAGTTGCAAAAATCTTTCTATACAGCCATTATAGATAAATAAATTAATCATGAAACAAAACAGTATCTATACATTCTCTGAGTATTTTAAAACAGCTTCTTTAAAATATCATTCAGCTAGATTGCAATAGATTTTACTAGATTTGCACAAATCCCAACTAAGTCCCACTGAACATCTTGTGAAAAGAAAACACAGGAAGTCCAAAATGTAGCTGATTTTTCTCCCTGGTGCTGAAAATAGGAAAGGAGCTGGTATTCTGAGAACTAGCAGTGACTTCATGTATTTACAAAGTGTGTTAAAAATTATTCAGGGAATGCTGACATAAAATGCTAGGTAAAAGGTCCTTCAGTATCATATGGTCTTGTTATACGAAAACAAGCCACGTATCATAGATACAGCGTAGATCAGATCGTTTGAGCCTTATTTACTAGTATGCAATTTACTAATGAAGAAGACTAAAACCAAAAAAAAATAAACAACAACACAGGATGTTACATCCACAAATACTACAAATACTTCTTACTTCAGATTCTTTTTGCAAATTAGAGGTGAGACTCAAATCAGGTATTTGAGATATTGCCTATTTCTTTATTCCAGGAACCATTCATTTTCTTTGGTAATATTATTTGTTATAAAGCACCTGCCGCCAGGCAGCACACTCTTCCTCAAGTCAAAGAAGACAGATCATGCAACTATCTTCAGGCCAGCTGGCCACGCTGGCTGAGCTGAGCTCTCTAGTAGTTAACTGGTGTGTCCTCGTTCCAACGTACTTATGTCTTGCAGAATGCCACTGCTATATTTGGAGCTGCTTTTCAGTACAGACTTCTCAGTATCTCTGATCCATCAATCTAAGTAGACTAGTACAGGAAAATCTAAGTCAATCAAGTTACAGTGAACTGTAGGGGCTTTTGACTACCAGCTGTGCAATGAAGCCTTATTTTTTGAAGGTGCTTTCAATTTGAGAATTCTTGAATGTGAGGAAGTGTAGCTTTCAAGTGTGTACAATTTCCCTCAGCGGTGGAGATTCGACATGCACCAAATCCTTTAAATTAATTCACTTATTTGGCAGGAGATTTATGAGCTTTTTCTTCTGGAAGTTCTGTGCAATAGTCAAATTAAACCTTTTTTTCTTACAACAAAAAGGGAATAATTGGCATTCGAAGACTTGGATAATCCTTGAATTCTCGCAGGTAGGTGCAGTGTTTATCCTTTGCCCAGATTGTCATCTGAATGAAGCAAAGCAAGGTGAAGAGCCCCACTGGAAGGAAGGGAGAAAAATTCAGTATCAGATTAAAAACACATTCTTGTTGTTGACACCGCTTCAGGATGAAGTATCACAACATCACTCACCTGGAACACACTGAGTCATGACAGTGAAACTGATCCAGGTCCCCACCTGTTTTGGCCAAGGAAATTTAAAATATTTCTGGTGACAGCATTTGCATTTATGTCTCTATTGATCAAAACCAACCTTGTCCTATTATAGGTAAATAAAAAAGCCAAGGTCAGCCAGATCAATTTCTGGTGTTAATAACCTTTAGCCAAAAAGGTGAATAGTGCCTTATTATCACAAACAAAACCTTCGTGTTTGCTTCATAGCTATCATCATGACAAAATTTTAAGCATTACAACATAGCGTCCTTTACATTTCTCTGCCTAATTTGTATATGTGACGTCACCAACAATTGCGTGAATGGTAATTTTCTATAGTCTGAGGCCAAATGGTGTTCTCATTAACATCTGTTAATCTCCACTGAAGTTAAAATCTGATGCAGGGCTGCAGGCCTCCTGTGCAAGAGTGAATTTTACACTGAGTTGCACTAGTTTTAACTGCTTTTGAACTGAGTCAGGATTTTGGCTCCTGATTAAGGAATATGAAGCAATAAACTGATTCAAGCTTCTAAAGCAGTCACCACCAGCACAAGTGACTGTATAACTTAAGAAAAGGGGGAAGACAACTTGGGCTTATTTCCCATTTTCTCTACCACAATATCTTATATTCGTCTGCCCCCTATCTTCCTGCATCCTGTGATATTCCTGGGCTCTTGTATATTATAAATCATAGAATCCACCAGATGCAATACACATTCAGTGACAATCTTCCTTTAAAGCATTTGCACAGTTTTTAAGTACATCTATCTTGTCTAGCAGCAACACTGAAGCATAGGCCCCGGGGCTGAGCCATCTGCTTAAGGTTGGCCCCATAAGTACTGCTTCAAGGGAGGAAAACAAAGAACAGACAAGTTCTTGTCCGCAATCGGATTTCAGTTTAGGGGAGGAGGAGAAATGTATTGAGCTGAACTGTTTCAGAGGGTTTGTTTCCATGTTTAGCATTCCAAAAGAAATGAAAATATGTTCAACAAAACAAAAATCTTAACATCTTGTTTGTGAATACATACCTCATATGTATAGTTAGGGCAAGATACAAAGAAAAACAGCCATGTGAAAGGATTCTTTGTTGGATATGGGATCTTACGGGTTTTGGATCCTATAGATTAGAAAACAAATCACAAAATATTCATACTCCTAAATATATTGTTTCCTATAAAGACAACCCAGATCTGCCTACTTCTGTGTTTCATCACTGTCAGAGGGACAAGCAGGACATGGGAAAACACAATGTCCTCAGGACCCACAGGAAGAATAGAGTATCTATGAAGAGATGTTCTGGACATTAGAAGGTCATCTACGTATGGCTTTGATCACAGTCACTCCTGGAAGAGGTACCTCAAGGTGTAGAAGTAGAAGTTAAAGGTTTTCTCAGATTGTCACAGAATGGGATTGTAGCAGTCATAGTTGATAGCTGTAAGATGTTTGGCTCGTGCCCAAGGAACCCTGGTCTCCACAGCTTTTCCCTTACTCACCAAAGCACAGTTTATGCCAGCACTGTTTCCTCTTGCACTGCCACTGTAACTGATACAACTGCTCCCCCCAACACAATCTGGTCCTAACCAATAAAAATTGCAGTAAGAAAAGAAGTGCTATTCAATAGTCTGGATTTCTTGCACTGTATGATCTCTCCTAGAATCCAATTTTTACAGTGCTGAGCAAGCTGCACACCCACAGCAGTCTGCTGGTGGGAATCAATGACCTCTAGGCTCAGGTATTTCATGAGGCAGAGTAACTGTAGAAGTACTGACTGGCTGTGCAAAAGTAAAAAATAATGCTGGTTTTACCATTTCTCCGGAGGTCACTGAGTGCAACATGAATGGAAAAGTTTCCAGCTTCACACAGCTGCAAGAAAAAGCACGACAGAGTTAAAAATATGCTTCCCTTCATTTACTCTTCTTTCTTTTGTTATTCTCTAGGGTACTTTAAAAAGGAACAAAAAAAGTAAAAATGAAAGAAAAGCATGTACTATAACCAAAATTTTAATATGGGAGTTAATGCACCATAATAAATATACTTAACCAAGATTGCTCTCTGTTAGGAGAATGCAATGTCTTTGTTCAAACATGAGTACATGTTATATTCCCTTATTTATTATATTTGCCAGCAAATGTGGACTCAGTGTCCAAAAGATCAAATTTACTACTTGCACAATCCCTGTGAGATCTAAAGGCAATAAACCAAAAGGAATAAAAGTAAATCCAGGAGATACTTGCTTTATCTTTTGGTTATTCTTATGTGTTTAAAAACACCAGAAAAAAAAAAATAAATTATTTAGATAGTTTTGATTTCTCCAGAGTTATTAAAATTCTAAGGAGGATATGGGTTGGGCTCTAAGTAAGTTTTCTTTTCTAGAGTATAACTGATATTAATAATGAAATATAACTAACCAACTTCCTCCACTGGTTTTAAATAATGCTTCCCCAATCAATTACGTAGAAAGTGTACTGAAATGACCCATTTATGCTACTTGACTATATTACGTTGCTTTCTGCATGTATGAAATGTTCCTAGGAACTGTGAGAATGGACAGGGAGTGACTTCAGAAATTTGCTTCACAAGAAAAGCTGTAAAAAAAATCTGAAGTGCAACAAAATGAACCTCTATCCCTGGAAATTATCAGGAACATACTTTAACTGGCCAGTTTTCTGAGTTTTATGACCTGTTGTGATTCTTAATAAACAGTTCACAAAACAAGCTCACTGGCTTTTAAACACAATGTCACAAACTACTATTTCTAGGATTCTTCCAGAATCATCCCAGCAGAAAAATAACGCAGTCTTGGAATGGTTACTGAATCTAAATCTTCCCTTGTGTACAAGATCAGATTAAAAACTGACCAACTTATCTGTTCTGCCTGCAGGTGGTCAGCTTCAGTAGTATGTCCCAAGTGTTCAAGTTTTAAGTATCTGCTTATCCTACTCACTCTTTCACTTGCACAACATAAGAAATAAAGCAACGTGTTTCAGCATTTTATGAAAAGAGCAACAGACCTACCAGAAACATGATCACAGCAAAATTTATCTGTTTTTTCCCATAAGCTAAAAAAAAAAAAAATTTACATGCAATTAATGCTAATATACAAACACACAAGTACTTAAATTATATTGAGGACTGATTTGCTACTTACAGGGAGGAGTGTAAAGAGGATGATTGATGTAATAAGCAAGCCAAGCTGCAAATCCCCAGTAATATAAGCAGTTCTGAAAAACAGGGAATTTTTCTGCGTTTTAGTACATTCCTTAGACTGGTATTCACTGCAAGGACCGCTGATAACAATCAATTGGGCTGATTCTTCAAGTTGCTGATAATACAAAAAATGACAGTACTAAATGTGGTAAGGTGGGAGCAGACAACGGGAAGGAAGTAGTGCTCATAGAGTAAGATTTCCTCTGAAATATCTTGGAGCGGTTAAGTTTATAAACATTTTTAGCAAGTACGATCATACTATCAAAAACAAGTTTATCTTGTCTGGCAAGCCATTTGGCCAAAGATGAAATGCCATATTGTATGTTCCCTTCCTCTTCTCCTTTACCCCATTAGTTTTCTTTCTTTCCTATGCTTTAATATTTCCTATGTAAAGTCATCATGCCTGACGCTTTCCTCTGCCTTTTCACCGTGATATCTTTACTTTGTCCCTTCTGCTGCTGTCCTTGGCTTTCTGTGATCCAGCTTCCATTCTCTGAACTCTGATAACAGAGCTGTCCCTCGTGGTTGTACTGACTCATTCATGATCAATCTCATAGCTTGTTCACAGGCTTCACCTGTGAAAAACATTGCTTACGACGATCATCTCAATCTCTATCTATTCTTTGATTTTCCTGGCCTAGTCTCTTGTGGATTGTCTTCCGACACTCTGTTACTTCAGTATCTTGGTGACAGGTTATCTTCTCCCTCCTTATATCTCTGTAGGCAGGAAGGAGGACTTTTCTTGGCCCATTCCTCTTCTTTCTGTGTGCTCTCGCCTCTAGGTGCTCTTCTCTCACAAACAGACTTTAACACTTGTCAACAACTCAGAAACTTGCCTCTCATCTGTTGAAAGTTCTTTATTTATCAAACCTTGTGCCTCAGTTTTTGATGTTTGAGGGCATGTTTAAGTTATCACCTGGACTTCAGCAAGACCAAAACTGAACTCTTTCTTCCTTTCACCATTTCTATTCTTTTCCTTCCCCTCATCTTTCCTTCCTTCCTATTTTCACTCTTGTGTAAAACACTGATCCTCTTACTCTTTCTAGTGATGCCTTTTTCTTTTGGCTTTCCAGTAGGTTCACGTACCTTAGATGTCTAATTTCTATGTCTTTCTGCTTTCTCCTTCACAGCTTTACTTTCCTGCTCACACAGCCAAAATTCTTGTCCAGGGTTGTANAATTTTGCAGCCTTTTTCCCATACATATTGACCAGAACTGCATTTCCAGCAATAATAGCCCTAAAAGTGATTACTTCAGTGTCTGCAACCCACACTAGCTGACTGCAGTGTCTGACAGTACATTTTTCTGAAAATGCTGGTGAAGGGAAAGCCCCCCCCCATCTGCTGCAAGCAGTTATATCAAACATTCTATTGCATTTCCACTTTTTTTTCAGAGTTAATTGAATCATTGAAGTGCCCAGAAACCTCAGACAAAATAGACACCCTTTTGGGTATTCTGTAATACAAACATACAGTGTGTCCTTGCTCTGAGGTTATACATTAATAGATAACTGATGAGAGAGCAAACTTTTAACCAATAATTATAGATCAGGCGGGACAAAAGGGTAGAGAGATCAAGTAGCTTCTCTGTGATGACTTTCTTTTTCCCCGAGAAAAGTATTAGAGCTGTAAGAATGACTCTAGTGAGGAACAATCTAGTTAGTGTCCTATCCATATCATACAGCTTCCTTCCTAACACTACCTTCTTGCACCATCACCTACAATTTGCTAAGTGCTGTATAAAGTTGGGTGGAAATATTTTCTTCTTGTCTTGAAATGGCATCTTCTGAAAAACCTTTCCTTAACTTCGATGCTTAGCACAGGATGGATCATATGGAAATGGATTTTAGTCAAGTAAAATTAAATAAATAAATTATGATGGCTCAGCCCTTAACAATACATGCTGTAATTAAACTGAACAAGTACTATTCATCCAAAGAACATGATTTATTACAAGAGTATTCCTCAGCTATAAGAAAAAGACTTTTAAGATGAGTGGAGTCTGCCACTGCTATGGTCCTTAGCAGTAACACTACAAATACCCAGCTGCCACTAGAAGCCTTATTGCTCATACAAAAGCCTCCAGTGAGGTTCAGGTGGGATCTTCATAAAGTCACTTGAAAGAAAGAAAATGTTTTTTCTGAATCTTTCATATCCCAGGTGAATAATAAAGCTTTACAACAATCTCTTATAAAAAGATTTTGTGGATGAAGTTCAGCTATTGCAGGGATCCCATAAATAAATTATTCCTAAGTTTACAAAGTTACAGTTAGGATTTTTGTCTTCTCCAATTCATGACCTCTTTGATGATCAAGACTATTTTTTAATGTCCTGCTTATGTTTATTCATGACCAGCATGTACCCTTCTGTTTGTCTTGTTACATTGTCTTCTGGTTTAAATGGTATTTCTTTAGGTTTAGTGGTTTCTTCCCTCCAGAGGGTTTTATAGAAAGGAACAATATTCCTATTTTGCCATGAAAATGTCCAGTAAGACCAGTCATAAGACTAATCTTTGAGGAATTCTATTGGTACCTTCCTGTTGTTAAAGGTCTGACACATTCTTTTCTGGCACAACCATGACCATCTTTCCTTTAGTTAGTTCCTTTATCATCACACAATTTTTGTATTGATCCCTATTTTATTCACCCTAAGCCAGTTATTTACTAAGTCCAGATAAATCAGGTATTTTACCTTTCCATTGCCTAGAAAAATCACTTACTTAGAATTATTATACTATGTTAGTATAGAGAATGAACTGCTTTTGGTGAACCCCTTTTTTTTTCCCGGAACCATTTATTCCTATTTCCATTTGGTAAACAAAGGGTGAAAATCACAAACGTCATCAATTCCTGTCTCAGATCTCTACTTATTGAGACTGAAGTGTCTCCTGTCAAAGGTAGCTTTCTTTTGCACTTAGGAAAGAAGCTATGCATATCTGCCATCTATGTGATCAAACACTTCATGTAAGAAACTTTGTCTACCATCTGTGAGAGAAAAAAGGGAAGAGGATGTGATATTTTTCTCACTGGCACAATTTTGGAGTAACACCACCAAAGTCAATGAAATTTTAAAAGTAAATCAAACCCAAGCACTGCTAAGCAGGTAGAAGAACTGAGAGCAACTTTACAGATGGAGGTAAGTACCATCAGCCTGAGAAGGTGGAAAAGTAGAAGTGGTCAGAATGACTGGTACAAATGTCAATTTTAACAGCAACAGTTTGTATGATCTGCAAGGAATGAGTAGTTTTCAGAGATAGCAGTGAGAAAATGATTTATCACACAGTACAGATTCTTTTTCAAGGTAAAGTTGCTCATTCATCTGCTGTTTAGCATGCATTAGCTACTACTGTGTCAAGAGCTAGTCTGTAAAAGATCTGATAGCCTTTTAACACCCTCTGCAGTCTTCAGCTGCAGAGAACATAGTATATTGCCAGGGAGGATTCTTTCTCAGGGTCACTGTTCAACTACAGACCCTTCTTCCATTTGGAAAGCATGAAGCTATGGCCAGAAGTAGCAGTGCTGCTGCACAGCTTAAGGAGTTAGCCACAAGGTAGAGCTTCAAGTGCTCAAAGTATCCCTGCCTAACACACATTCCAAGGGATTGTGTAAATAGCAAATGTTAAATACTCAAAGGCTGATACTATACTGTACACTTTTCCAGTTGTAGAGTACAATCTTCTGTCTACCTGCATATAAAGTGTAATTTTGAATACCAATGTGTACTCTGTTGCAAACCCTTGAAAAATAACTACAGCCCATGCATAACCACGCAGCCCACTATACTACTTTGCAGACATCTAGGAAATAAGGGGTCTGCATCTCAACAGCTGCCCGGTGCCACAGCAGCACTGGTAATGTTAGCAAGTACTCCTGTGGGAGAAGAAGATGTCGAACAACCAAGCTACTTTGTGCTTGATGAAAGGTAAATTAACAGCTTCTTAACAGCGAAGAGAGAATTGGGGCAAAGATGTAAAATGACTGTTACAAAAAGCTGTTGTTTTGGTTTTGCTTGTTTGTTGTGTTTTTTTAAAGCAGCCCTCCTAATACTGTGCCTGCCTTTGCTACCTTGAAAGTTAATGTTGTTACTAAAACCTTCACTCCCAGGAGCTAGCTCAGTGAAAAGGAAGGGTGTGCTTAAGGCTTAAAATTCTAAGAGAGCTATGAGAATACTATAACATATGTAACAGCATAGCAACATGTGGGTTATACAATAGTGATGTTAAGAAGTCTTTTGAAAGAACTACAGATTTATGGTGAGATTTGCTGTGCATTACTACAAAAGCCACACCAAAAAGTCTGTGCTGTAAAGACAGAGCATAAGTTGCCTAGGTTGGATTTGTAAGGAGGGCTATGGATAGATTCTGACACAATTTACCTTCACAATATTCCTCAGTGGCATAGTCCCATGGGAGAACCGATGAACAAATACTGTTTCAATCAACCTTTTGATGTAGTGGAAAGAATGGCAGATACATGCCAAGCTAGAAACAGCAAGACAAAAGCGTTTAAGAGTGCTTAAAAAAACAAGTGTGGCAAGACATTTGGAACAAGACTACAATGCTAATAAGAAGTACCGCTCAAGCCTGCAAACAGACTTACTTAACTACTGGATGTGGGCTTGATGTAAACCTCTCATCCAGTCCATAGACAAAAGGCATGCGGAAATAAAACAGAAAATAGATGAACAATGGACCTGTATATTCTATCAAAAATACCTGCAAAAAGAGAGAAAATAATTAGACAGATGAATCAGATGCTGGTTTTGCTTTGGTTGCTTTGTGATCACTAATGCAGTGGGATAAACACCTCCACTGACCCAGGATGGCATTTAGAGAGGCAGGGAGGGAATAGCAGGTTTGGGCTTGGACTATGAAAGTGGTAGACATGCAAGTAAATGTTTTGCAATGCATTTTCCTCTGTTGCATACAAACAGCCATTGCCAATGCAGCTGACGCAGTACGGGTATGAGAAGATAATCATGGCAGCCCAAAGATCACAATAAATTTGCATGCATGTTACATTTATGCAGCTCTCGCCCTCCTCTTGCCCTCAAAAACTCTTGCTAAAATGGAGTTTGGTGAATAATTTATCTTGAAAAAGAGGAGCTTTGTTTCTAATGGATGAGTTTTATTTAAACTGGAAACAGCTTGTAAGTGTTCACAGGTGACCCCATATGTATGAACGGTTAGTACAGCAGATGCCCCAGGAAGCAATCAATTCATTCTATGGTCAAACAATCTTTAATGTGAACACAAAGGAAAAAAAAACAAAAAGAAAAAAAAAAAAAGAGATGAAACTAGAGAAGCTATTATCTAATTTGGTTTCATTTCAGATAGGTATGTATTTCTTAAGAGTATCACTTTAAATTGAAGTTAACCTTAAACTCAACATTAACAGTTGAATTTTCCATACTTCTATATGAAAAAAGTAGGTCCGTACTTCATTTATGGAGCAAGAATGTAAATTGGTTGTAATTCTGTCAAAAAAAACAAACAAACAAACCCCAAATCATTGTTTTCTAATGTCTTTAGAGTTATTTTGACACTTAGAAAAGTTGTGTTATCAACTTCTGTAGCAATCAGCATTTTCTCTGGTGATTGTAGATTAGAAGTTTTTCCTTTTTACTGGGTAAGACTGAAGTATTTCTTACTTTATTTTATGTCCTATGAATGTTGTCTTTGCTATTTGTCATTAACAAAGCATTTTGTTACTAGGTACCTTTCTCTTCATGTTGCGCTGTTTCATTAGAACTAGTGTAATATGTGCATTGTGGACCAGGAAGAACTGGGACGGTTATTGGTCACCTCACTGCAGGACCAACTCATAGGAGTATAATCCTGATTTTTGTCAGGAGAGTTACTCAGGGACTGTGAAGCAGATCCCCAAAGGTATTTAGCCACCTAGTTCCAAGTGCTTTCACAGTAGATATCTAAATTCATTTGACAACCTGCACCTTGGTTCTGTAGAGCCAACCTACCCTGCAGCAAGTTTTCCACTGCTGCTCTCCCAGGGAACGAGGTATTCAGAGTATCCTGTTACTACTTTCCCTAACTAAATGAATGGAAGCAATGAGAATCCACTGCCTGCATCCACTATCAGAGCGGGCATCATGCAGAAACATTGGAGAGAGACAAAAAGTGATGTAAGGATTAATCATGGAAAAATAGCCATTAAAATGGCTCAGACTCGAAGCACAGCTCACCGTGGTCCATCCTATCTGTGGCCCTAAATCTTTAAAGTATAAGGTAGCAGTTGTGCCAACAGGGAGGTGCTGCAGGATTTCCTCATTCCTCAGGGACTTTCCTTCTGAGAAGGAAAGAAGTAATTACATTTCAGTGAAATTCAAGTTTGGTAGTATATTAGCTTTACATTGTGCTTTAATCAATCTGTGAGATTCTTTGACATGACATGGGTTTGTTGGAATCTCAATGAACAAAGAATGTTTATATTTAATTTTGATATATCCCTGTAATCGCATATATGCTAGGATCCTCTATTCATACCAAGACAGAAGAATTCTCAATCTTGTGTGCCTGCTTAGTATAGTAGACCTGCTTCATCACTGCTATAGTAGAATTTGCTAATGGATCACTGTCCTTTAACATAGTTGACTGACCTCCTAGTAAGCTGCACCTCCATCTCTCCTCTCTCTCTCTTCTCATTGCTCATCATCAGACAGACAGAAGCTAGGATGAGATTGGAAGGCCTCCAACAGAGGTTTCCATTGTCTCCTTTTTTTCCAACCAACCAGCTAAGAGGTGATTCCACAGAACTTGAGCTAACACTCAAGCTTTTAATGCCTAGATTTGGAGGAATCTCCAGAAGGCCAGCAATTTCTCATGGCAAGTCTCACAATATAATTCCATGAAGGAGTCTGACTAGATAGATCTTTAAAGAAGGAAATAAGATACACATATGCCTGTTTTTGATGGACAGATTCTACACAATGAACTAATCATCACCATCATACCTTTAAGGGACTGTTTAAATAAAACTATGCTTAATGGAAGCGGAAGAAAGTGCTATATTTTATACTGAATGCTAGGACAAATTAGCACTGTTTGGCAATTAGACTTTTTGTGCACTCAGGCCATGTACAAAGAGGCTTCTAGCAGCCATACCTGCATTAATGAAGTCAGCCAACTGGCATCAGCTTTGTCAGCAAACCCTACATCCATGGCAATATGGTTTGCATTAGCTTACTGCAAAAGATCTGTAGTTTCTACCTAAGAGCAGAGGATTATATGAGTTGGTAACTTTAACTCTTAACCCCTTTTAGTACTCCCATCTGAGCATCACTATGGAGAACATTTCACTGCAGCTAAGGGAGGTTAGTACGTAGATTCTGAGCTGCCTGTCTGAGAGAAAAAGTGCTCAGTAGTTGGAAAGCGTACTGGAACAATGTGCAGACTCCTGAGTTAATTACCAAGCACTGGGCACGTGGGTGGAACTCTGCTCAATAATTTCAAAGAATTACATTTCTGGATTCTCTTCAGCCTTCACAGTGCTAATTAACACAGTTGCAAACCCTGCTCAGAGCTTTGATACTCTAGTTCTCACGAGTACTTACTTGGATCAAGTTTTATCGACTGCCTTGCTGGATACCACTGAGGATCTGCAAGACCATACAGAATTGTGTGATATACAATGTTTGTTTTAAATCATCCACTATTATAACGAATGTAATGCAACAAGGTAAGACTTAGTTAAACATGTTTAGGAATATTTATTCAACATGAATATCTGTGAGAAATTATGCAGCAGAAAAAAATACAAAGGTGTATCAGGATAGTATAAAAAAAATATAATGGAATCTCAGTGTGATCACATTCATGTGCAGGTTACTTAGCGCTATGTGTTTGTCCATCACATGTTTCAAATTATGTGATTTTCTCCTATTTGTATATTGATATTCTGATGTGATGTGAACTGCTGCAAAAGTTATACTCACATAATTTATGGACCATCAATCTGATCTCCCTAATTGTGGCATTTGGTTCCACCTAGGCAACAAAAAGTAGTGTATATGTAAGATGCATATTTTGCAAGACGACTACTAGGTGTCAGACTATACAAGTAGAAATGTGACTCAAACAATGTAACTTTCTTACAGCTGGCTAGGATTGGTATGGATGATTCCAAGTACTTCTTACAAGAAGAAAGGAAGACAATTTGTGGAATGTATCTGAAAGGCAGCTTCTCTTGCAGTGATCAAGAGTTACTACTATAGCAGTGACAGTTTGATGGCTTATTAGCGAGGAACAAGTAGCACCATCTTAGTAAAGCAGCTAAGTTGTGCTCTTTGCCCAAAAGCTCCTTCTGGAAAAGGGTTAAAGTAGTCTGTAATCAGTATGGAGTGTGCATAATAGTTGCCTCTTCAGTAGCCAAAGAAAGGCTATCAAGAGATGAAATACACTTCATAAACACTGTTTACTTAAGAAAAGTTAGTAATTTTTAAAGTCACCTAGCATTTTAAACAGATTTTTGTTTTACCTTATCTAGGAAGCATAGCTGTTTCTTTGTCTTCCAGTCAAGGATTTCCACCTGATGGGGCACAAAATGATAAGTACTAATTATTGGCTAAATAATCTTGAAACTCTTAGTTGATTCCCAAGTTCACAATCATTGTTCAGAGTGAGACACTGTTTTTCTCTGATCTGTGGACTGTGTTAAAATCACTTCTGATGTGCTCGAGAGATGGCTTTAACCATAGCCAGGTTCTCAAAGCATTCAGCTCACAAAAAAAAAAATATTCTTGCCAAATAAATTGTCTTCCTACACATATTCCGAAGCAGAAGTAGCTAACTTATTGATCTGGGGTATTTTCTTACGCTAGATCAAAAGGAACAAATAAGAGATAGAGCAGTTTCACAGGAATCACCACAGAACAGAATTTTTATGATCTGTAAAACTAGAAAGACAGAAAAAAATATTAAATGTACATATATATGCATGTAAGCAAATATTCTAAGTACATACATTTTGAAGATTAATATGCATTGTTCCCTGAATAATTGAATTGCAAAGAGAGTAGAAAACATTGGCAGACATAATGAACAGATGTCGCTAAAGATCTGGACTTCACAAATCCTTAAAAGGTTGTTACAGGAATATTCAGTGTTACTCTTGCCTCTCTGATCACCTGTATTAGTAACTACATATTTGCATTTTATATTCCAAGCAATGGCTTAGCTACAGCTCTGAAAAGGAAAAGGCAGTTTATTTCTGTTATCAAATGGCATTTTCACAAAAGGTTATGATTTCAACCAATAGACAAGCAGAAAATTCCCCAGATGTTTCAAAGTTCAGTTGCAGCAGGCTAGCAAAACCTAAAATACAGTGATGGTGTTTTCATTTCATTTGTTCTCATCAAACACTTTGTAATGGAACTTTGTGATATAACTAACAGTGAAATCTCAAATCTTATCTGTCACGCCAAATGACAGGGACTACCACTACCTAGTACCAGGAGAGTTTGTTGTTGGTTTGAGGTTTTTTTAATAAACATCTAGCTTTAATTATGTTTGGTATTAACTGGCCAAGAGGATAGATTAACATCAGACTTTAAATACGATTCCTTACTAAAAATAGGAGTCACGGTCCGGTATCTTTCTAATACGGTTGCTTTGAAGAGACCACTTGGTTAAAGTATCTTATTTCCTCCTTTTCCTTGTCCCAAACTATTCTTTCTCTGTTGGTGCAGCAATGGAGCCCTTCAGCCAGAAGTATAAAATCTAATCTCTACAAGGAATGCTAATGCAGTTATATTTTCTGCTCGTACATTGTAAGCTCTAAGTGGGAAAGCACTTTTCCTCCTTTGGAATACATAATGAATGTGTGACAGGTTATTGGGATAGTGTATGTTTCCCCTTGATTTTTTATATTTGAAATAACGTAAAAATCAAGTTTTAATGTCTCTGTGGGCTATCTCCATTGGAAAGGAAAATGAAATGGATTCACTTGCCAGAGGGTTCTTCTTGAAACACAGCATTCTGACTCCTACAGCCCACAGAACAAGTATTGTGAAGGCTGTAAACCATTTTTAATCCCTTCTGATGCCAAGTTCCTACAAAGGTTGTTGAAACCTTTGGTGTATCTCATAGCTTTTGCTAATGAACTATGTCAATGAACACCATTGGGCTGCTCTACAAACTGCAGCAGGGCCCACAGTTTTAGCAGTCTCCTTCCCATTCCATACCCACTCCCAGTATATATGTGTTGGATCAGAATCCCCCAGGGACAGTTTTAGTCTATGGCCTTCGGTGACCATATTAAAAAAATCTTCTCCAGGGCAATTACAGGGTGTTTTGGATATCTTTCTGTCGCCCACACTCTTTTAATTGGGTTACTCTCATTATACACAAGGCCAGATTGAAAATTATAAAGCAATATTTTTTCTCTCTGTTTTTTGTAGGAGTGGCTGTATAGAAATTTGGTTACTTCTTTGAACCTGTGGAATCAGTGTGAAAAGCGAACAAACATATAGTTCCAGGTATTCTGTACTGTTCGGTTCCATTCCAGCATGTCTCTTTGAAGTGCCAAACTGACATACCTGCCTGTACTGGCACATTTCTTTAAATATCTAAAGGGAGCCTATAGAGATGATGGATCCAGAATTTTTTTAAGGTGCACAAAAATGGTGAGAGGCAATGGACACCAGTTTCAATATGGGAAAATCCAACCAGATAGAAGGAAATTTTTTCACCATGAGCTTGGCCGAACATTGGAACAAGTTGCCCAGAGAGAATGTGGAATCTCCATCCCTGGAGGTATTTAAAATTGGACTGGACAAGCTCCAATGCCACTTGATCTAGTTGCATTTGCTATGAGCACAAGTTGTGCTACATAGCTTCCAGAAGACCTTTGCAACCTAATTTATTCAATATTTCTTCCATTTTTTTGAGATTTTTTGGTTGGATTTTTTTTGTGGTTGTTTTTTTTTTTGTACATCCATTCCTGAACTTCAAACATTTTGATTACTTTCAAGATCTAAGTAAATATCAATCTTTTT
Organism: Baryphthengus martii; assembly: GCA_013396935.1. Classification (NCBI taxonomy): domain Eukaryota; kingdom Metazoa; phylum Chordata; class Aves; order Coraciiformes; family Momotidae; genus Baryphthengus; species Baryphthengus martii. The sequence continues at coordinate 327,948 of VWZK01008561.1, read as the reverse complement.
CCTTTTTCGGAAAGATGGACACAGGAACACACCTTTAGATTCCACTCCAGCCCATAGAAAGTTGTGCAACAACAGGGTAAAAACAAGGTGACTGTTTCCTCTGATTATCACACTTCTTAACTGTATCAGAACATCCCCTAGTGTTTAGATGTTCCCTGCATAAGGTACAGAAAAGTCTGATTCAAGGCAAGAAATGTTGTCTTTTCTGAGCATAATGGCCAATCACATGAACCCACCAGCACTAAACACACTATTTCCAGTCTTCAGGTGCAGCTCCAAGTCAGTTAATGTATTGGTTGGCAGCAGTTTTTAGATACCCAGCAATCTGTTCTTGGAACACTTACTGATGGGTATCATCCTTTTCAAACAGAAATTGTTTGGCTCAGAGAACTTTAATTTCTATGTTTTCAAAGCATTTAGCACAATAGCACACTGACTGTTGGCCTGCACTACTGCAGTATGACTTACAGTCCACTTATTTGGTGAATTTTAAAAGGCGCTTTAAATTACGGCTTCTCTAATACTACTTTGAATAGAACTTAATCAATAGGCTGATTTGTGCAAGATAGGTGTGTTAAAACTCTTCTATAAGCAACCACAAACGTATATCTTCAATGTTTAGAAGACAAATTTGTTCTAGTGCATAAAAATTAAAGATTGATAGTGTCTTTAAAAATTCTTGATTAATATTGCTTAGAACAGGTCAAGGGCGAAGAATAGTCAATATAAAATATAAGCAGAGAAAAGTACATTGAACTTTTGGGAAAATAAGAGGGGGAAAAGTTTGTTTATAGAGGAAAAACAGTTGAGCAAACAGCATTAAAAAAAAGAATTGTTAAGATGCAGTGTCCCTGCAGTAGGATTACAAAAATATAGTCAATTTAGTCAAATATAGTCATATATATTTAGTCAATATAGTCAAATTCCTGCAATTTAAAGCCATATCAAATGCTTAAGGATCAACAGATCTTCAAAAATTATGTGATAACTATTACAGAAATACACGCTTATCATGTCTGTGCATCTTGGAAGTTTTATTTGCAGCCATTTGTACTAAGCAGCTTAAGTAAACTGTAGCCAAGTGAGATTTTGTGAGCACCGATATAAGCATATCTTGTATTGATTTCTTTCAAAATTGCTTGTTTTACAGTTTAGGAACCAACCAGCCCAAGAAATGCAGAATGAATTCTCCCTGAACTATTGGAGTGCTTACATAAGTCAGGTTCCTTGAATTTAACACTGAAAAAAAAATTATCCAGTGGTTGCCACAGTCCTGATTAAATCTTTCTAAACATTTTATTTTTCCTGTGGAATGAGCCATTTTTTCTACCTCCTTAGAATTTTCTGGTAGACTGTGTTGTTTCTGAAGGAAGTAAGCATGCCTTAGTGTGATCTCACACTAGAGCATACCAAGAAAAACTTTAAGTAAATAGAATTAAGCCAAAGGGAAATTAGTGTACTTACACCAAAAACTATGTTTATGCTGCTGCTACAACTGACTTTCAGTCTGAAACATTGCTTGCACAGGAATGTACAAACTGTTGCAGAGGATAAGTCTAAAGATCCATCTAGAAAGAACTGTATCTTTCTAATACAGCCAGCAGAAGGTATCTTAGGAAAAGTAGTAAAACAGGGCAAGAATGTAGTGACTGGGGGAGGGGATGGGAGAAGAGAGAAGATGGGCACAGAGATTGTGATTTTCCTGCACCAGAAGTGCTGCCATTGTGTTTAAGAGCTTTGCATGGATTTTTCCTCAATTAGTTTATCTGCTTGCCTTTTAAACCTCTGTGAACTTTTTGCATGCACAGTGTCCTAAGGCAGGGAGCTCCATAGCTTAGCCACATGCTGCATGAGGAATTCCCAAAGCAGAACCAAGGCAAATGTTTAACTACAAAGTGAAATTTCATTATCTTACCTGTGGAGTGCTGCACCTTATTCTGTAAGTAGTCCAACTACGTAAAGCCTTACTTCTCTGAAGCAATTGGCTCATATTTCGTGACACTAGAATTCTATTACGTTATTTCACTGTGTATAAAGAGAAGAGATATAGTGACACTCGTACTCAAAAGGTTTTATACCATTAAATTTCACTTTTGTAGGATTTAGATGTCTAACATTTACAGGTTCACAAGACATTCTGAAGTTCTGCTCCTACACAAGCCAATGAGAACCACCATCTAAACTGTGCTGAAACTCATAGTACTTTTTTATTTCTTCCACCTGTTTCAGATTTGTTGGGCATGCTTGCATCTAAATCCTTGAGGAGCTTGATCCAGCAAGCATCCTTATCCCAAGATCAGCACTTAGATTATATCTGAATGAAACTAAACTGTCAGCAAAGGAGATGATCCAGTTCTTCATCATTTATATGTAACAGTTAGACACATTGCCAGGAAGCGGGAAAATTACTTTAGATTGTCTTCTGCCATTCCCAGCTCCTCCCACAGGAGGCTTGAGTGGCTTGGGCCACCAAGAAAGGAATAGAAAATTCAAGAGAGACCAAAAAGAATGTATTCCAGTGAAAAGCTCAGTTTCCTACCAAAAAGAAATCCGGAATTCCTGTCTCTCTGGGCTGCTTCAAGCATTCCTCCCTTCCATTGTCATTCTGTTCAGCATTTCCCTATAGTGGATGCCTTTTGGGACATCACACAGTGAAGGAGTAGAGTTGACGTAAACTTGGATACCTTAACAAAATTGTCATAACCACTCTGGAGCTGGGTGCCTAACCTGAAAGCACGGCAAATCCCAAGTCGATGTGGACCTGCACCTGAGGATGGTAACAGCTACAAATGGTTATCCTTCAGAAAGACGAATCCATTTATATAATTGTCAGGGGATAAAATGAGTAAGTGTGAGAATGGTCAGGAAGAAAAAGGAACGTGTATTCCCTTGGAGTGGGAGGCTGGTTTATTTTTCACAAAATGGAGGAGCTGTTAGGGGTTTGTGCTTTCACAGCAAATTCTGGCACTTGAAAGCCTATGAAAGCTTGCCAGCTTTTACTAGCATGACATCTTCCAGGAGGATACACAAGATGGGAAATGAACCTGCACCAGTTAATACTGACTCAGTAGCTATTTACTTACACTGGCTAACGCAGAGCCGCAGGTTGCCAATTTCCCAGGCGTACTGAAGGGTCACATCATTCATCGAGTATCACTGTCACTATGAAGCAGGCTGGAGTGCCTCCATCTGAGAACCTAAGCCAGCTTTGACTCAACACTGAGCAGACATCCAGGTTTTTCAACACCACTGCATCGCCTTTTCTATAAGCAACAGAGAATATTCATTGCCTCAAGGCCTTAGTTTATGGTGATTAATTTCTACAAGGATAATAGTCAGGTAGAAGAGTTATAAATTCTTTGTGAAATCGCAATCACTTCTTTGCATCAGCAGTGTGATTTGCAATGTTGAATTTCAGTTTCTGTAGTTCCATTACTGCTCTTTACGGGTCATTTGATGGGTGGATGTCAAAACATACATCCAGTATATGCTTTTGACATAGAATTGAAAAGGCTGAAGAGAGAGCGATGTTTTTGCCTTTTTTTAACCTGGAGGTATCAAGGTGAGGACTGCTATCTTTTAACAGAGCAGGAAGCCCTGTGAAGTTTGGAGCTCTTATACTGACAGCTGAACTCACAAGATTGGTACTAATTTTAAAAAATGTACTCCAAAGAAGCCTATTATTTTTTCTAAAATGAGATTTTTGATTTCAAACATAACCTTCAAAATTCTGAGTATCTCCAGATACTTCCTGCCAAGTAATGTTTTACTATCATATTTTCCTACAAAAAAATAGAAGTTTCTCTCTGAAGCTCCATAGAAAAAAAAGGACAAATTGCTGTCTTTAAATAAAGCAGCACAACTGATTAGAAAGTGTTGGTAAGTGTGTGGAGAAGAGGTGAGAGAAGAGAAAGGGAGAATGATTTTCCCTATCTTCTCATCTCTTTCTGTGATAATAATCTTGTGTGTTACTTGTGAAAAAGAAGCAGGTATCTTCAAATAGCAAGGCAATTTTCAGCACTGTTCCTTTGACGGACCATTCAGATATCTCATACGTGGCCTCATCTTGCTCAGACAGCTCTTGGAGGATACAGAATCTTACAATCCTCGGCAGTCCTGCTTTTGGCACTTGCTCTCAGTACTCTGATTTGATGAGGCTTTAGACAGCATAGCTCTGAGTGGGAGAAACCTTTGTAACAGGAGCTGTGACATCTCAGCAATGCTGGCTAGGCAGCAGTCATCCTCCCTTGCATTCAGAGGGTTTTCATCACAGTCAGAAGGGGGGGAAGCTTCAAATGCCAGCAAGGGGGGGCAGTACATTATTGCTTTTAGACTGTACTGCATATGTCAGCTCAATCTATCCTCAGGGAGTGAAGGCTCCAAAGCATTTTTGGTTATCACTGCTCACAAAAGGTCCATCCAGATCAGTTAAAGAAGCAAAAGTACAACTGTGGCTCCCAAGACACTAATTTTTTGCAGTATGAATGTATTCATTCAAGTATCTTTCCTCTAGGAAGTCAGAGCAACATACTATTTGCTTTATATAAAACACTTTTGAAGATCTAAATCTGTCAAGTAGAAAGAAAGGGTAGAATTCATTAGCCTAACTTTAGAGCTCTCTACTACAGACATTTACATCTGAGCATGTCACACAGACATCCTTTGTATGGAAAGGAGAAAAGCAGGCACTTTTAGGATAAACTGTATCATAAGCTCTGAAATACATCTAAAACAGATCAGAAGAGTTGTTGTCTAATCAATTTGGAGAAATGAGAACTCCTAGAGAACATTATTTAGATATAAACATCTATCATAAATTTCTAAATTTTTTGAGGTAAATCTCAAATTATCAGGTGCAGTACATGCACATATTTCTTTAAACTGTAGTTATTCTTGGTGAACTTCTCCTGAGCTATTAGCAATAAAAAAACTGAGGGGAAATTGGAAACATACCAACACCTGAAGTAAACACGACCTATTCCAGAATTATTACAGAGTAAGAAATGTAGAGGCAGCCATTAGAGACTTTGCATATCAGATCTATTACAGACATCTCGTAAGCAAAGGGAAGTTTTCAAAGGGGTTTTTTGCTGTCTATCCGTTAGGTCCAGCATACTTTGGCTTAATTAGGTGGTTGCTCATAATTCTTGGTAGTAAGTTTGAACACAGTCAACTCAAAATAAGGAGTTAAAGGTACTTCCAAAGCTGAATCTGCCTTTCACTGGCTTCTTAAATAGTCAGTCTAATACAATCTTGCCTGGTTTTCAAAGTGTTTCCCTCCTTAGCTGGCTGAGAAAGACTCTCGTAAAGAAAAGAAGGGGAATTACCAGCCAGTGTCTCAGCACTTACAGCAAGTCTGAAGTTCTTGCCCATCTTTTTGTGGGTCAGTTCACCAAAGAACAATTTTATTCACGCGTACTCAGATACCTATGAAATTGACTGTGTTCTAAACATGATGCACTAAACAAATGCACACTCAACAAAAAGGAAGAAATATTCCACCAATAACAGGTAATCATAACGATGTCTGTGCTTTTGAGGTCTTCTATAGTGCAAAAGTGCTATTCGAAAGTTCAGTATGGCAAGCTGCAGAGCAGGTAATGACTGAAGAAATCCAAGAGGGTGATACATACATGCCTGCTCCCGCGTTTGCATCCTACAAGAGTCTGGGACACTGGTAGAAAAAGTGGAAGGCTGTGAAAAGCTTGGATGTTTTTCCTAAAAAAACAGGGAAGTCAATGCTGCAGAGGAAGAGGCACAGTGCAGGTGCCTACCTCACAGCCACAAGAGCTAGAAACAGCTTATTTTGTTGAACTGTTTGTGATGTCCCTAACACTTTTATAGTTTTGAAAAGCAGGACCTATCTTTTAGGTCGTGGTAAGTAACCAGAAGAGCAGCTGCTTTTCAGATTGTTTGGAATTCTGAGAATGTTACAATAACAATCGTTTTGTGTTTTGCAAGGGAATTGCATTTATTTTTAGGGGAGTTTTGCTGGAGAAACTGAAATGTAAGCGTGCAGAAACATATTCAGGATTGCTGCCATTTAGCTTGTAGCGACCTGTTTTTGTAACACAAGCCACTTAAGAGGTTTTTTTGTATTAGGCAGCCTAATTCTAGCGAAGGGGCAGTGTGGCTGTTTGCATTAGTTGATGAGACAGGTTACACTTCTCACTCCCCAGATGCATGTTACTCTGAGCTTTCCGGACACAAAGACCTGACTGTACTCAACTTCCTCCGGCTGTTTTTTATTTCCCTTGCAAGACTCGAACGCACCGCACTAGCAGAGGGTCGGTGAGCCTGCCCGGGGCCGGGGCCGCTCGCCCTCGCTCCTTCCCGCTGAACAGAGCCCGCTGCGCCGCCGGCTCCGTATCGCCGAGATGAGCCGTCCCGGGGCCGCTGCTGCCCGGGGGGCACGCCTGCACCGGGCCGGAAGGCTCAGCCAGACGGCTCTCGGAGAGGTGCTCTTCCAAGAAGTTAGGGACAGAACGTGCCGGGAACATGCCTCGCTCTCACTCCTTCCTTACGGCTGGAATGCACTGCCAGACCCACCTCGGCAGGATAACCACGGCACTACCCTCGGGAGGNGAAGCCAGCGGGGCTGCCGGGGGCAGCCTGCGGCACTGCGGGGCACCGCCGGCACCTCGCGCAAGCCAAGGGCTGCAGCTCCCGCGGCTCAAAAACTGGGAGAGAAGAGGGGTATTCACCGACCGCCTGGAGTGACGGTTCAGTGCCATTTCATCCAAAAGGGTAATTCATTTTTCTTTGAACGTTACAGAGCTATTGCAGGAAATCAATCGCATTCCCTATTTTTTTTTTTTTTTTG
>VWZK01008561.1:295059-318792 GCA_013396935.1 Baryphthengus martii | reverse complement strand
CCGTGCTGGACGGCGGGGCCGGCCGGGCCGGGCCGCCCTAGGCACGGCATAGCGCAGGGGTGCCCGCCGCCTCCCCCTCGTGCCCCCGGAAGCACTTTGCTGTGATTTGGACTCGTTGGGAAGAAAGCAGACCGTGTTTCTACTCTCGGGGAATCAGAGCTTAATACACTTCCAGGCTTCAGTAGTTTGTAAGGGAGGAGGAGATCCCTGATACTTCTTTATTACGAAAAACGTATGAGCCGATATTGATTTCTTGGTGATGACAGGTCTCGGGGAAAATAAATCATTGCTGTGTTCTTTAAAGAGTATAGCTGTAATGATTTGCTAAATAGACGAAAGAAGTATTTAATAACCGCTGTTTAATAACATGCACGAATGGTAAGAAGGGTGACTGGGAAGATGATGTAATGAGACGGAAGAATTCATCATACTCTTACTTAGTTATCATGTGGCAATAACTCGTTATTTGGCCAGATAACATTCTGTGATCTGTGTGAACTTGGGCTAGATTCTGTAACAGAGATAGCTGTGTCATAATGAGCACCCGTGCCTGAGTAGTGTTTGGGGATTGTTAAAAAGTCATCAGTGTGCATAACTAATCAGTTAAGAAACTTCAATTCATTTGTTTACAGGGAAGTCTGCATTTAAACATAAGGCTGCCTGCTTTCCAGAGTTGCTGAAATTCCAAAAGCAAATAATTTGCAGTAATTACCAGAAATAAATTAGCTTTTAACTCTTCTATTTGGTGTCATTAGCGTGCGTACAGTTCTCATTGGCAGAATGTAAGCCAAAATTTTGCAAACTATCAACCCTAACGTTAGGAGTTTGGTGACGTAACTGTATGTGGAAGAGCTGGCCAAAGCAGTCCCATACGCTGTGCTTTCCACGGGTGTTGAGGGCAGGGGAGTGGTGTGTGCTTTGGAGCCAGAGGCTTGTGCCTACCAACTGCAGTAGAAATATAAAGTGTAACAGCTGCGATGTAACAATATAGAAAACATGCATATTTAGCACTGTCACACTTTCCCTCAGAAAGGAGAAGATAACTTTTGTAAGTTGCATGAAAACAGGCTAACAAGTTCCAGCCTTGTGGGTAGCAATGTAGTGAAGAGGAGTCAGTTCTTGCCTTTTGGCTCATTTTTTTTTAAATGCCATTTTAAATGACTGGAAAAGAATATATAGAACTTGCGCTCACAAAGTATTATTACCATAATATGTCTTAAGCTTGGTGGTACCTGATTGTGGAGGGAGTTGTGGTACTTTGGCTTAGCCTGCAGAGTAAGAGCTCCTGAGATGTATTGGGGCAAGCTAGAGGTACAGCTGAAGCACTGGTACAATGTGCAGATAATTAGCTGATTTAGACTTAATAGTTATGCCTTACTACATTTAAGAAAATCTATGATCAGAATCTTAGTCAAGTTTATAATGAATCTATGTGTGCTGGAAAAAATGCAAACGTGGGGTAGGAGCTGAAGGTTCCTCCTTCAGTAATGAGAGGCTGAAAAGGATTAGTAGTTTGGCAAGGTAGAATAGGTCAGCAGTAACTGTAAAGGGTCAGATGAATCTTAGGAAGAGAAGTTAATATAATGAGTATTTAGCAATTGATTGTAATTTCTAATAATGTCGCAGCACATACGCTACTGTCTGACTACGTTGTAACTTAAGAATCTCTGCGGGAAAAAAAAACAAAACTACCCCCCACTCTAGTTTTTGCTTCTTCAGTATTGTTCTTTCCTTTAAAAATGGCATTGCTCTGAGAAATAACTGAAGTACAGAACTTGTATTACTGCTAAAACTCCTTGTGAAGGAGGAGAAGAAAATACCTAAGTAAACTAGTTTGAACAAGTTTCAGATGGAAGCTGTGACTTCGAAGAACCTTTTATGGTTGAAGGAATTGGTGTCATTAATTCAGCTGCTCAGTCTGTCCTACTCAGCTATGAATCATTGTATTTCTGTGCAGCTATGGTGTACTCACACTTCACTATGAAATCATGTTTTGTAGGTACGGGACTGCATTCAGAAAACACTGACTGAATGGAGCTCAAAGGTTGGACAAGACCTAAATCAGGTAGGAGAGGTGTTTGTGTGTTATGATACATGGGAAAGCAGAAAGATATAGCTGGTTACAGCTTTTAAAATATAAATAAATCTATTAAATTTCTGTGAAAGTATTTGCAGCCTCAGATATCTTAGAGTATTTCTCAACTTTTTTTCTTCTCTTTTTTTTTCAATATTTAGTAAACTTGGAGAGATTAAACACCAAAATAAAGAATCTCGTTGATGACAGATAAGACAGTTCTTAACAAAATAAAAGTCCTGGGCTGTAAGATTTCAAGTCAATTGTTGGGGCAATCACAAAAAAAAAAATCTGTGTACCTTAGGAAGTGACTGGCATGCTTGTGACTCAATGGACAATTACCTGAACTGTGGAGATGATAAACTAGATAGCTGAAGATCATCCCGTTTGGAGAGGAACTCTGAATCATAGCCTTGGTTGTCTCAGAAATATTTCTGCAAAATATTGCAGAAGTGGCAATTTTTCCCTTAAGAGTTGAAGACTTCCACACAGTTCTTAAACCACAGTCATGGGCATCTGACACAGAGATCTTGGTGAATTTGCTCCTTTTTCGCCTGAAAATCAGCAAAGCAGTAATAGGTTCCTACTAAATATGTTATTTGCTCTGTGAAATGTTAGCATGTTTTGTTTTAAAAAAAAAATGCAAACCTGACACCTAAAGAACTTTCCTGACCGTTTCTTTGGGGTTTGTTACCAGTTCTTGTGTAACGGTGGCATCAACTGCACGTTTGCTGCAATCCACACTGGAGTGTGACGAGGCAGCTATTGCTGAATGATTTATGGAAGACCCAGTGACTGCTCAGGAAGAGAACATTGAATAAGCATTTGTTTATGTAAGATGTAGTAATCCATTTAAAGCTAATTATTTGTGCAAGCTAGTTTTTGAGTTATGTTGGTTTCCATTAATAAAAAAAATTTACTTTTGTTTCTAATGCTGACTATGGAAATAACTCAAAGACTCACTTGAGGAGTTTTTTGGTGAGGCAGCATAAATTACCAAAGAGTTCTTTGTTTAGGAGAGAGGTTGGGATCGGGGCGCATGGGTGTATAATAAAAATCTCGTGTAGGTAAAGACTTTAGGAAGTCATCTTGTGCCATCTGACATGAGATGTCAGCCTAGACTTACATGAAGTCAGAGGGTGAAATCTCTGAAACTTGCCTACTTTTTTTGTTTTAAAATTATCATTTTAAATCTGTATTTTACAGCATTTTCACTGTAGGCTTTCCATAGGCTTCACTGAAATTACAAAAATACATTTATACAAAGATATTCCCACCTAAGACCCAAATCCCATAGTTCTGGTAGTGTTTTATTTCAGCTGATCATGAGGCTTTTTTTTTTTCCCAAAGTGAGGCAGTTTGAATTGACACAGCAGCCTGTTCACATCAGAAAATCAGAACACTACTAAATCTTACTACAACATTTTTTTATCAGTACTTTGTTTTTTTTACGTTAGGGGCGTGTAGGGCCTTTCATATAGCTTCATTTTCCTGACTTCTCAGAAGTCAAAAAGCATGAGGTTACTTCTTTTCTGTCATTGCGTTTTTATGCTATTTTGTTTCTAACGGCTGTAAGGTGCTTTTTTTTCTTCATTATTTCAAAGCATTCTTAGGAACTTACTGTCTCCTCTTGACAAGTTGTTCCTAAGTCTCATGTATTTACTGCAGGAAAAACTGGAGGTTCTGGAATGTACTGTAGATCAAGCTATAGAAAAAATAAATCCTGAAGAAAGGGATGAGTTGAAAGTATCAGGTAAGAATGTAGTAAAAACTCTGGTGATATAAAAAGGTTTCATAGGCAGTAATTAATAGGATGTTCATACATGTGTATTTTTTCCAGTGTGTTTTGTAATTGCAAAGTCCGATGACATCAGTGCACACTGTCATATGTGGGATAACCTAGAAGTTGGCTAATAAAGACTTGAATTCATATTTCAGGTTTTAAAGCAGGTTGGCATTTTTCTAGTTTAACTTATGTCTCCACAAGACTTTTAAAACGCATTTTGTGATTTTTTTGTGAGTTTCCTGAAGCAAAATATTATCGATAATACTGCAATTAAGAAATATCATTGGAAGCATATTTATTTGCATATTTTTTTCCAGATGTAATATGATGAACTTGGAGGAGGCAGTCCAAACTAGCACTGGTACATTTTTGAGTCTCAGTAAATTGTGAAGAGGTCTGATGTACTATTATGTTTGGGGTTTCTTATACAGATTTTTATGGTTATTGCTTAGTGTCTTGATGCTTAAGTTCTAGCTTTACAGCTTATTAGGTCATCTAACTGGATGATTTCTTGTTCTGAGACTGCACAACAACTTAGAAATTTAAGAGAAGTGGGTCTTTATTGGGTATTGGGCATTCACCTTTCAGAAGGTTGTTGGTTTGTTTTTTTTCCCCCAGTTTTTGAAGTAATTGACGTACGTTTGAAGAACCCTTTATCCCAGAACTCATAAGCGGTGTATATAACAAAAGTAAATAGCTCTATATTTATTAACAGCTGGCTTGTTTAGTTATTGATTCCAGTTTCTTTGAAAATAGCAAAACTTTTCCTCATTGGATCACATTCTTCATCGATCAGGGATGCAGTTGACCTGGGTAAGTGTGAAACTTGAACTTCTGGTAGGGTTTCTTTTGTATTTCAGTATTTGAAAATGAAATCAGAACCTTTTCTGTGTACGAGGTGTATTTAGGGACTTACCACAAGTATGTGCCATTTTCCTGGTAAAAGGCTTAGGTAGTAAGTCTTCACACAATAGTTCAGTCAGTAAACTTATTAAATGAAGATTGCTGTAACCTTGGGTCCACAAATGCAAATGGGATTCCTTTCCCCAAGCAGGAGCAAGTTTTCATTCTTTCACACAAAACTGGATAAAAACTGAATAGCATGTGATGTTTTATCAAGAGTGATACAACAGTTCTTACCAGTTGTGGTTAGTTGTTAAAATGATGAACTTTGCTACTAACTGTGCAGTATTTCAGAGATTATTTAGGAATTAAAACAATGTTGCAGGCAGCTGAGGAAATAGTTGAGTTTTACTGGAAATAAAATACAATGGCTGTACTGATACGTGAAGGCTTTTTTAGCCTAACGTAGCAGTAATTGTGAGCAGCACTGAACGTTACCACTTTGGAGGGCTGTTGGGCATAAGGAGTTACCAAAGAACAAAGGGGCAGATATTATTTTCTACTGATGCCTCAGTTAGTAGCCTCTCTATTGTAAGTTGTAGTACTGTTTGTTAAAAATACATTAATAAATTATTTTCTTCTAGAGAGGGATTCTGTTTAGCTTCTTAGTTTTATTCTTTTTGCTGTACAGAAGAGGCCTCATGACTTGTATCTTTCCTAAAGCTCAGTGATACCCCAAGACTTGCTGATTCTCTCTGGCAATTTAAATCTCCATATTCAGGGTGCTTTTAGTCTAACTTCTCACATATATAAAATAGTTCTCCTAGTCCATGCTCTGTACTTGAGTTACAGTTCAGAGTGAAAGTGACAAATTTTGGAAGAAATTAAGAGTGAAGGAATCAAGAATTTTTATGTTCCCACTGTCTTCAGAGAAAAATACAGTTTTAACATTGAAAAGGGTAGGAAAAAGCTTCATGCTTTCTTTAATAGGAGTATTTTTATTGTTTGGTTTTTGTGGTTTTGACGTTTGTGGGTTTTTTTGTTTTTTTTTCTCTAAGACCTACAATTGAAACTTGGTCTTCAGCTATATGTTTGATTCTTTGCTAAAAAACATTGTCTTAAAATGCTTGAGTGCTGATACACTCAGAATTTCAAATGATGAATGGGAAGCCAGCAGTGTAAAGTAGGAGTGATTTTTTTGATGAATTTGAAGAGTCAAGCAGCTTGTGTTTGTATCTAACAAAAGATTTTTGCAGTGTCTTTGTTCTTTTTCCTCAGCGTGTTCTGCCCTTGGAGTTGCTCAGTTAGACTCAGTCATTATTGCCCCACCTCCTGTTGAAGATGGAACTAGCCTCTCCTTGGAGTATTTGCAACCTTACTGGCAACAACTTGAAAATCTAGTTCAGAACAAAAAGATAGTTGCCATAGGCACCTCTGACCTAGATAAAACACTGTTAGAGCAGCTGTATCTGTGGGCACAGGTGAGAACAAACTTCCTACTTGTAGCATTTCTAGGGCAGAGTAACTTGTTTTGTTGACTGCCGTAGTCTTACAAATATCTCTTATTTTGTATATAAACTCATTTATATTAATTAGCCTTGTTATTTTCAGTATCTTAAGAATGATCACAGTTTTGTTTAAGGTGGAGGAGGCTCAAAGTGTGATTGTCACTTTTTCAGTGTTCCTATGTACAGACCAGCAAAGGCTGGAAACCACAGGTCTCTTCAGTAGCAGGTACTTACAAGTACTGGAGGTTTGAGTTTTGAATGCTTTTCTGTTTAGGAAGGAGTATAAACAGTACTCTTCAACCTTCAGATTTATTCCAATGACTCTGAAAACAGCTGTTTTCACTTTAAGCTGTGTTATAAATGGAGGACTTTCCCCTTGGAAAAAGGCCATTAGAATGCTAAGCTTAAATGTTAAAGAGGAAGACGGGCTGTAAATGGAGTGGCACAATATTTTGTTGTCCGGTGTGACTAATGGCCTCAACATTTGAGTGGTGGAGGTCTGTACTGGTACGTGCCTGTGCTCATGTAAGTTTACTGTTTCCTTATTAGTGCTTCAAATACTCCTCTTAGAGCATTTCTTTTGTGGTATGTGAACGTACTGTATGTGTGTAAAAGGTCTTGCTCAGAGTTCTGATTTATGCTCCGCACTGTTTTGTGTATACTGAGAGGAGAATAGTTGAGGTGATTAATGACCGTCTGCATGATGATTGTGAACACAGTTTGTGATGAGCAAAGAGTCAGCAGAAGAGCATTCCTTTTAACTTCATCTGATTTAGGCACTTACCTGAAGGTGTGAAAGTCTAGAAATTATGTATCCTTTACATAAATTTATTTTGATTTTTTTAATTATTATTATTGTTTAAAGTCTTTCTCAAACTAATACCCCTATAAGCCTTTGAATGAGGGGGAAGGGTGGTAACAACTGCTGCTCTTTGGGAAACACAGCAGATGCGAAGCCAGAATAGGTTAGTACTCACCCTGCTGTGGCAGCACCTGAAGTTGAATCTTATTCTTGTGTTGTGCTGCAGGGAGGTGCAAATGTAGGATTTGCCTGTTCAGCATCAAGCAGATTTGCCCTATTCAAACCTCAGAACAATGGTCAAACACAAATTGTTCAAACGAGAATTTCTGTTGTAATAATAGGGTATAGAGGAAACAACTGAAATGAGTACAATTTTTTTCTTCTAAAAGTGTTCTGTTACTTTCAGGTGAAACCAAGTAGTAATCAGGTGAACCTAGCTTCCTGTTGTGTGATGCCACCTGATCTCACAGCATTTGCAAAACAGTTTGACATACAACTCTTAACTCACAATGACCCAAAAGGTAAGGTTTTGCCAGATGAGTTAACAGACTTCTGAATGCATTTATTCAGTACAAAATTAGGAATAATCTTTCTCTGAACTTCAAAGTTCATTACACTTGAATCCTGAACAAAGGATTCTAAAAGTTTCTTCTCTACAAAATATTTTTATTAAATTCTTGCTTTTGCTTCAAGCAAGGGGGCGGGAAGGCAGCCTTGGATAGCTTCTTGAAATTATTTTCATTAGAGAAAATAAAAGAACAAACCACTGAGACATTTGTAGTACATATGTCAAAATCATTTATTTCCACGAAGCAAAAATGACAGTTGTACTTCTGAAGGCCAGTAAATGACAAATGAAAGTCTGCTTGCCTAGAACTTACCTGTGAAATAGCTTGCATAGAAGTGTTGATGATCAGTTGATTTTTGAGCAGTTTGGTAATGTTAGACATGTAAAATGATTACGCTTGAAGCAGGATTCTTTCAAAATAATGACTTCTTGACATTATTACAAAAAGAGTTGGTGTAAATTCTGTACACATTTTGTGCAGTGATTCATTTACTAAGTGATTGGAGAACTTGGAAGCTTTCATTTAGACTCTAGAACTGAGTTACTAGCTCCCTAGAACATCCTGGGATATTAGTTTCTCTTAAACGTCATTTTATCTTCTTCTCTATAATGATGCTTTAAATATTTTGCTAGAATTGTAAGCGAGAAGTCTTAAACAGTACTATTTCATTCCTTCTCTACATTGTTCCTTCTGACCAACTATTAATGATGGTCATATTTTTGTATTTTTACGTCCTTCTTTTTTCCCACCACCCCACCCCAAGAAAAAAGTGTAAGAAATGCTGTTTGAGAAGTATATGCTGTAGAGTGCCACTGTTAAAAGTAATGATCATCAGTGCTTGGGCGTCTATCAGCACTGCTCTGGCAGCGTACAAGATGAATGGCCATTCAATCTGGCAGTTTTCATGTCCTGTGAAGTCCAAAGTACAACTTGCAATTTAATAAATACTCTCTGTTGAGAGTCATGAAATGAAGGAGAGGATTTGGATAGAAAACAAAGGAAGTAGTGATTCCCTTATGCATTGTTTGCTAAGCTTAACTTTCTACAGTGGTCAGCTGAAGAGTAGTGAGATTTACCTTTGGGGAACAATCCTGACTTTCCAGAAGAAATTAGGAGAATTTGTACTTGACTTCCTTTTCTGCTTTGTGTCATTTAAGCCCATTTTTCTTAATGCTTTCTGGACCTGTGGTTATTGTGAATCCACTTATGGGAGATGCTATAAATGTTGATGAGCTTCCACTGACTGCAGAGGTACCTGAGAATGCTCAGCACTTTGCTGAATTCAGTCTTATGCTTTAGTCACCTCTGGTTTGTCTAGCAAGCTTCTCAAGCTGAATTATCTTTTTTTCCTGCTAATGGATCTGCTGATCAACTCCACTTGATACTGTAGAAATCTCAGTTAATTAGGCATTTTTTTTGAAAATACTCAATGTTGCAAATAAAGTGTCATGAAGATTTCTTCTGTAGTATCCAGCTGCTCTTACCCTATGTGCATTCCAGAGGAGTGGATCTGTGGCGTGTCCGGCACTGCTTCAGATTTTTGCCTGTAGGAGAAGGCTTCTCTTACTAAAGTGTTGCTTTTTGCAGTTGTTTGTATGACATTATTTAAAGCATGAATATCCCTTTTTAACTTCAGAGTTACTTTGTGAAGCAAGTTTCCAAGAAGTTCTTCAGGAAAGCATCCAGAACACGAAAGCGCACGAGTGGACTCCTTTATGGCTTCTCCGATATTCAGTCATTGTTAAAAGCAGAGGAATTATCAAGTCCAAGGGCTATATCATGCAAGCTAAAAGAAATGCCTCTTAAACTACTGATTTTTTTTTTAAGTGGCTTACTGTTGTAGTTTCTTGGGGTTGGGCGGGAACATGGCTTTTCTCATAGAAACACTTTTATGGCATTTGTAACGGAGACCAAAAGTTGTAATTATTCAGTGGGATGTCAGCAGGAATGTCTGCAGTGTTCTAACACTATTTTTCTTTCTTGACCTATTGACCAGTTAATTTAAAATATGAAATATTTTTGGTTTGTTTTTTATTGAAATTATATATAGAAAGCCAGTTTAAAATATTTTTTCTTTGTATGACCAATTCACTGTAAAAGTATCATTCTATTTTAGCTGCCATTAGGTAGTATAAAGAAACTTATATATTTTTATTTAAAAAAAAATTTCTCTTACATAATAGTTATTTACCTGGTAAACATTCAAGGACTAGTTTTTATAGAAAATTGTCATCTTTTGTGCAAAATTACCCCAAAAATGAAGCTCGTATCTTATTACTTGGTATGTATATATAGGCAAGTCAGCTGTTTAATTGTCCAGATGGGAAAACTGGTTTATTTTTAATACAGTGTAAAAGATCTCTACGATTTAGAAAAAAAACGGCATCTTTGGAATTTCTTTGACTGCTACTTGAATTCCTTCTTGCTTATTTGTGCCTCAATATGCTGTGTTTAGTGTTTGCACAAGTGTGATGGCATCTTTACGGTTTGAAATTGAAAATCTATTATTGTGTGAATGTTTAAAATAAGAATTGAAAACAAGTGATGGAAATCTGTTCATCAAAAATTGAATTGTGCCTATCTTCTCAACTGTGGCTTGAGGGTTTTTTTGTATTTACGAACTACGCAATCAGAATCAGCCAAGTTAGAACAGATAATAAATGTTGAAGCCATTTACTATAGGACTGTGTAAAATGGATGACTACTTCTGGAGTTGCCTGGGAAACTGTTCTTTGAGCGCCATTCATCTATTGGGCAAGGAAGAGCTCGCTTGAGATTAGGGGTAGTTCTGTTTGGCAGTAGCTCAGCACGCTGGCCTTTGAATTCTAGAGAGATGGCTGCTGCTGAGGCATGGCTTCTGGTTTAGCGTACTTTCTCTTGAGAAGGCCTTTTCATTTCTTTGGCCTTTAAATCAGAATAGATAGCAAAAGCTCAACTAGTAGTTCAGCAGGAGCTTGATACTTACTGAGTGTCTAAAATAGTCTTTTTCCTTTTGATTTCAGGCAGGAGCAGGACTTCATACTAGTAGTACTCATTAACTTAGTTGTACATACTGGATTTGTAAAGGAATGAATTTTCACCTAGCATTTTTCAGATTTTGTCCTGTAGGCAGCTAGTGGACTGAATGCCTGTAGGCAGACTCTGGAGTGTCAGCTTCCTATAATCCATTCCACTAAGTTAATTTGTCTCTTTCAAGATACCATCTGAGTCTTCAAATATCTCATCTGTAGGTGGCAAATTAGAGGGGAAATTCTTCTGGACTTCTTCAGTTCTTTTGATAAATGAGATGGGGAACTGGAACAAGTAATGAATCAATAAAAGTTTAATTTTTTTTCCTTTTAGTCCACATGTAGTCTTTTTTTAACATTGGGTAAGTGTGTATCGGTTTCAAAATTATGTGAGTTTCATTTTTAAACTTCTGTAACAGCTGAGTTGTGTGCTACCAATGATAAACCATTATCTGTTAATTGTCTCCCTGTTTGGCTGTTGATGTTCTGTATTGTATTAGACTTGCACATGTGCTCAGTTTTATAAATTGAAATGCTACAAAACTAGTTGTGTTAAAACAAGATATAGACTGCTCTAATTGGGTTATTTGTTTTCTTCCTGTAACTGCTACCAGTTTGCTTGCTGTGGAAAAGTGCCCTTTAAGACATGATCATGGAATTTTTTCCAGTCACAGATAGTGTAATGTTTTACCAGGTTCTCTCATCAGTTTGTTTTGCATCAGGGGGAGAGATAGGATTGTCTTCCATGAGAAATTTGAAACTTTGAATTAAAATTTGAAATTCTTGTAGGTTTTAGTCTGTGCTTTGACGAATTCTCATCATGGCAGCAGTACGCTTTGCCATAAAGGGGTCACTCGGGGCCGTCCCGCAGGGGCGGAGGGGTGGTGCCGCCGGAAGGGCGGCCGGAAGGGGCGGGCACACGCGACCGACAAGATGGTGGCCACCAGGCGGAGGTCGGCGCGGCTCAGGGNGCCCTGCGGGTGCGCCCGGCCGGGCCTCGCCGCCCGGCCTTGTCGGGAGTTGCAGCCGTTTAAGGTCGTTCTACCATTGAACGTTGCGAGCTAAAACTTAGGGTTCTGTGGTTGGGTTCGGCTTGGGGTTTTTTTTGTCCTTTGCGCTGCGGTTATTTTAGCATTTCTCGGCTTTTCTTGCTAGCCATGCAAACGCGTAAATAGGGATCCTTTAGGTGATACGGTTTGTGTTGGTTCAGGGTTGTTCTGGCTTTTGGGAAGATCCAGCTGTTGCAAAGTGGTTTGTTTTTTTTTTCTTTCCGAGATTCTGAATTGCCTTCCAGGTAAACTAGAAGCATTGTTAAGAAGTGTATTGGTGTGGCAGTCACTGCGGCTGTACCTAAAATTGCTGACATTAGTTACGGAAACCATTTGGGGGCACGTTCTGCCAGTTGCTAGGCTTCTGTGTTTTTTATAGTTGAACAAATCTTTGAATGTTACTGAACATCCTCCCTGGATTTGCTTCCCATAACAGCTTGACAGAAATTTTTGGAATTAAAAGATATTTGCTTATTATTTTTAATGTTTACATTTATATTTCTTAATGGATGTTTGTGTTTCTTCTCAGATCTTGATCAAAAGGCAGTAGACAAACAGCTAAGCAAGGGGTGGTTTGTTAACGCTTCTTCCACATAGCCAGGGCTACACAGAGACATGTGGTATGTTGTCAGCTTCAGTAGGTTTGTTTAAGAAGGTTGTTAGTGATTTGGGGATCAGATTTTTATGGGGATATTTTATCTGTCAATAGCATGCATTTTTTTACTGCTTTTCTAGATGGCATCTGCTGAAATTAGTACTCCTGTGTCTGTGAGGATGACTAGAAGAACTAACTCGATTCATAAGCCAAAGGTCATTCAGGAATGTCAATTTGAAGAGTTGGAACATGCAGAAACAAAGTCAGATGCCAGTGATAACTTAGAAATGCAAATTGTTAGAGATGACACTGCAGCTGTGCATTCAGCAGAGTCAGTTGCTGAACCACAAGCTGATGGCGATGTGTCAGAAACAGAATCAAACTGCTCTACTCTGTCTGGTTTTCAGACGCCTTTGTTTGTAAGAGTAACAAGAAGACGACAAATTGTAATTCCTTACCAACCAGATTCTCTTGACGAAAAAAGACACGACAAGGCAGGTTTTCTAAATAAGTTAAGCAGGATTGTGGATGAAGATGATGTCTCTGAAGCCGAGTCTTGTTCCTCTGCTGCTTCTGGTGTCCAGATGCCCAGTGCTACCAGAACTACAAGAAGCAGGCAAAGCAAAAAGAAATTGCAGCCAGATACAGTTCGTGAAGCCCAGAGCGAAGATATTTGTGATGCAGAGTCATGCTGCTTAAGTTCTCATGTGGAACCGTCCATCGCTACCAAACGAATTACTAGGAGCATGCAAATGAAATCAAAAGCAGAAAATACTAAGCAGACTGAGAAAGGGAACAAAATTGTTTCAGAAAGTGAGAATGTAATTGAGGACACCGTTAAATCTGAGCCAGTAATAATTTCTGATTGTAGACCTGCTGCAGAACTTGTCTCTGACACCAAAGATGCTTCCTCTGTCACTGAGGATAAGAAAGAACCCAATTCACCTAAAAGCAAATGTTCTTCCAAATCTGCCAGTACAAGCTGGAGTGAAGACACGAAAGAAGAGGCTTTGAATGATGTGACACTCGGCAGTCTTACAGAAATGAAACAAGGTGACACTAAATCGCCTGGGAAGAAAGTGAAAAAAATGACACAGTCTGTTGGGGTAGATGATTCAGAGGAAGCGTGTGGCCAATTACAAGAAGAACACAGCAAAATACTTAGGGAGAGGAAATTACAGTATATGGCTCTTTTTTTGACTGATTGCATGAATCCCAAACAATTTGTAGAATCCCAAGGGCAAATAACACCAAATGAAAGTAAAAAAAATCTGGAATGCGAAAGAGCAGATGCTGAGGCAGATGCACAGCTGTCTTTCCCCCATGCTGATAAGTTAAGCAAGGCTGAGCAAGGTAGTGCAGTGAGCAGCCCACAGAAGGAGATAGCTGATGCACAAAGAATTGATAGCGTTGGTAGATGCAGGATGCTTGAAATCTGTGTGGACAGTGGTGAAGACCAAACAGGAGAATGTGCTGAATCTGTGTCCCACAGCAGTGAAAGATCAGGCACTGGAAATGATTCTATTGCCTTGTTTCTGAGAAAAGATGAAAGTGATGAATCTGAAGATAGTGATGTGGCGAACGTAGATACAGTTGAAGAGAATGTGGGCTATAGAGAAGGAGATGAGAGGACTTCTTCCCTTAACAAATCTTTAAAAAACAGTTCGTTGCATGCTGAAGGGCTTTTTGTAATTGATACTGAGCCTGGCATGAGTTCCAGCCAAAAGTATTACCTAGATCAGGTAGACCAGGATAGTGATGCTGAAAGTAAGCATGAAGGAAGTGAAAAAGGTGAAGAATCCTCAGATTTGGAAGAAGCTGGAGAGGAATTCATAGATGAAGATGAAAAAGATGAAGATGATGATTTGTTGAAAAATAAGGTTGATGTGTAAGTATCTTTCTGGGAATAAGTAAAGAGTCTGCAGTCCATTCAAGCGTATGCGTCGGGTTTGTGCATCAAGTGCTAAATGAGATGGGATAAATGAGGGCGTATTCTCATCACATAAGTCATATTGATGTGAAATATGGGGTTGCACAGATTATAAAATACAAATATAGCCCACAAATTGAGGGCTGGATTTTCTTTCAGTTTTATATATAGCAGAACAGAACTCTTAGAATTACTTCGGCATCTGGAGGCCTTATATGTGTTTGGTTTAAAAAAAACAAAATGTGAAACTGGGTTAAATTGGTCAGACTGACTTAATTGCTTATTCAGGTCACATTTTTTTTAATTGTTACTTACATCTGAACTAAAAAAATTAACAAAAAGTCCAGTAAAATCCTTACACATTGCCTAATTAGATCATACTTTTTAATCCTAAACAGTTAAAATCCTATATAAAATATACTTTTATATTTTCAGTTCTTGTTGTGGTGAGACTTTAAATGAAATCAGCCCAGCACAGAATCATAGAATAATCATAGAATAATCACAGAATCATAGAATAACTCCTGCTCAAATCCCTTTATATGCTTCATGTGTTTAAAGCATAGTACTCTGTTTAGGTTGGATAAATAAGTCTTCATCTTCTGAAAATGTTCAGGTAGGCCAGAATTCTTAGAAAAACTTACCCAAGAATTCAGTATAAAGGCATTGCAAAAGGTGTATCTCAGTTTCATAGAAAGTTGTCAAGGGCTTGTATGAATAAGCATTTAAGCTACAATAATCTGTTGTATGTCCTTAGATGCTACTATATTTCTCTGTACTACTTCATAGCTTTTAAGCATTTTTGTCATCAAAAACCTCCTTTTGAGTTAGACATCATACGTTGTGGATACGTTCCTCTGGCAACCTGAAGTAATGAAAAAGATGTGAAACATACTTGCTTTGAAGTGTTTAATAACAGTATTCCTAGTACTGGTATATAGGCAAGAACTTAAACATTCCGATGGTGAGTTCTTGCTTCTTCATACTTTTCACAAAGAGTTGACAAGAGTTACCACCCATATGTTTGTGTTTTTGTGGGTTTTCTTTACCCCATAAGCTTCTCAATGTGTAGAAGAAAGATACTGGTCAGGAGTTCTTTTGGCAACGTTAAGCAACTTAAGAATTCAATCTTTCAGAAGCTAGTGATCTCTAAGATATGAATGCAGCATTAGAGTTAATATGAAAGGCTTATGAAAGTGATTCCACAGGTATTGTTTAATAAACTCTCACTTCATATAATGCGCCCTCTTCCCCCATCTTCTGTCACCTCTGAATGATGTATTTCTTCTAGATACCAAGACTTTAAATCATTGCAGAACTGAAGTGGGAAGAATAAGAAATTTATATTTGTTTTATCTTTCTCAGAGGACAGAAGAAGGTTTAGCTGCGTGCTTGTTACGATATTCTAATAATTAACTATTTCTCTTTTAGTTTACATCTTTCCAGCAGCATAGACCCTGGTTTGAATATCAAGAAGCTTGGAGGTTTATATATTAGTTTTGATGCAAAAAACCAGAAGCCCAGGTCAAGTGCAATTGAACAACTGAAGGAGAAAAAAAAGGACCAGGTAATGTGTTTAAAATTAGATAGTTACCTCTGACTACAGCAACACAAAGGTCTTAATAAGGTTGATTTACTTATTTTTAAAGAAATAGCTTGTTTTATGATTTGATGAGAACTTCCATACTTTTTAATCAAAGTGTGGATTTGCTTTTAGTAGTGAGAATTTACATGTATGTGACACTCAGAAACTGAAAAACAGTGCAGATACCAATGTTATCTTGTAAAATAAACCAGAGTTTATTATAGCTGCAGTTAATGCCTCATGATATATGACATGAACTGAAGGTCTGCTAACAAGATACTTAGTCCATGTAAGACTGAGAATGAATTTAAGTAAATTAAGATCTATACTCTCCCTTATATGAAATTAGTAGTTTTATTTCAATAGCATCCTCTGAGATAAAGGGAATGTATTATTTTCATTGAGACTGTTTTCTTAGCCTCATCCATGATAGCCCTCTTTATTCTAGGGCATTTATTATCCCACTTCTTGCAGAACTAGCCAGCTGCTTTCTGGTGTTGCCTACGATTGTATTTTGAAGATGCCCACTACTTTTGTTGTGGATCAGAGAAGCTCAAGTATTATATTATAATGCTTGCTTAGATTCTGCTTGATTCCTTTAGTAGGTTCTGTAGGTTTAGCAGTAAAATTTGTATCAGTGAGATGACTGTCTAACATTGAAAAAAATGCTTACAGCTCTTGCAGAAGAGTATAATAACTCCAGATTTTGAAAAAAAGGAGTGTGTCCCACCCTTCAGGGAATCACTTCACCAGCTAAAGAAACAGCGCAGGGTAAGTGAAGATCTGATAGCGCCTGTCCTGGTTTTGCTGGGACAGAATCGTGGGCCTGCCATGGTCTGCAGCCCATTAGCAGTGTGGAGTCAGCCAGGGCAGCTGCCCCGAGCTGGCTGCAGGGGTATCCCAGCCCAGAAACATCACACTCAGTGTAAAGGGGGAAGTTTGCTGGTATGGGTGTGTGTGTCTCCTGCTTAATGCTTCTCCTGACCCTGCTCCTCTTCCTGCTCCTGAGGCCTGCCTTCTCATTTGTTGTGAGCACCTTAGGTTAACTGGGCTGAGTATAACTTTGTATACTTTATATTGTAATTAGTTTTGCTGTTTCATGAAATCCATTCTCATTTCAACCCATGGGTCTCCTCTCCTTTTCCCAATTCCTCTTCTCTGCCAGTGAGGGATCGTTCAGTCATAGAGCAACTGCTCAAATTTAGCCCCGGATAAGGGCTAAGTGGAGACCATGCCTCAAATAACAAAACAGGCTCCAGTAGAAAGCCCCGTGCTGGGACCGTGTGCACATACAGACCTCACTGGAAGCAGTGATGAATTGCAATTTTGTGTCATCCCTCAGCCATCCTGTGAAAAGCCATCCGTTTAGTCACCAGGACAATGAAGTGAAAGGTGGTGTGCTCAGGTGATACAAATCTGTCATTAAGATAGTGCTGATGACCTTTGTATTACAAGGGTCATAAAAGACGCCTTTTAAAGGTACAGAGTTTTGCTCTAAATGCCTTATCCATCCTTTGGAGGGGAGAGTTCTCTGCTCTGTCCTGTTCTGGTTGCCGATTGCAAATTTATTACTCTTGGTCTTGCATCCTAGGCAGAGCGAGAGAAAACAACAGGTGATGGTTGGTTTGGTATGAAAGCCCCAGAAATCACAAGTGAACTGAAAAATGATCTTAAAGTTTTGAAGATGAGAGCTTCATTGGACCCTAAGCATTTTTATAAGAAGAATGATAGAGATGGTCTACCCAAGTACTTCCAGGTAAGGCAGCAGCAGCAGATGGTTTTGTACTACTGAAGTTTTTAACACCTATTCTTATTCCCTGCCTATTTTGTAGGTAACCTCTATGTTGATTTCATTTCATAGCTTAATTATTAAAGTATTTTGTTTACTTGGCTATAGTTTACAACTGCTTAACTCTGTATTACCTATGTGTATATGCTGGTTTGTTTGTTTAATTTCAGCTGATCTCATAGTGAACAAACATCTCAATCTATTCTGAACTTGTAGTGCACTAGATTTTCACTGCTTTTTTAAAGTGTAACAAGTGTGTAGAAAATATTAGCATTTATTTTCTTTCTTGCTAATACAGCTTGAATGGAGACAGATATCACTGTGATCAGCCAGAATTTCTGCTGCTGTAGCTCTCAGTTTTTAAGTGGTTTGCATGAAGAAAATAATTAACTGCAGAAACTATAGTAATAGGCTTCCATCTACTTACACCTGTTTAAGGAAATGGTTTTCATTTGTCAAAATATTAACAGTTCTCTCTGAAGGATGGGTTTTAATATGTCTTGAAGTTTCTGGGTGTGGAAAAACTCAGATGGACACATAATGAGGTCTATGCATGTCTTTTTTTCCACTACAAGAAACATGTACTCCGTGTATCTCCACTACTAACTTGAATCATCAGAACTGGCTAACATGCCGGCTGGAAAAAATGTGTTGCATTCCAGGATGAAGCGCTCATACTAGAGTTGGATTGACTGCTGTATAGCTATCCAGCAGAACCATCACAATGACAGAAAGAGTTAAGATGGTCGTAAGGTTTTCTTTCCCTCCTTGGGAAAACATTTGCAAGTTAAAAATTGTATTTGTTTTATGAATGCAGGCATTGATGCAACAGTCCAGTGTTGAAAACCGTACAGTTGTAAAGCTCAGGCCCTCCTCTGTGCACCAAACAAGGAGATGTGAAAGTGACTCTGTGTACAAAACATCGCTTAATTCTTTTGATATTTTGTGCTCTCCTAAGATACCATTCTGATCTTTTCTCTAGGTGTCTTTACACTTGTTGCTGAGGATTTAGAAAAAAAAAAAAAAGGTTTCAAAGTAACATTTTGCTGTACAGTAAGAATGTTTGCATTTCTGTTTCCTAGGTTGGAACTGTGGTTGATTCTCCTATAGACTTTTACCATAGTCGAATCCCTAAGAAACAAAGGAAGAGAACAATTGTTGAAGAGCTGCTTGCGGATTCTGAGTTTAGAAGGTATTTAAAAAAGGTTTTTTTAATTCTAATATCCTGTGTAAGAGAGGAGTATTTTTAGCTATATGGCCTTTTTTTTTGGTCTTTATTCATCTTCTACAGGTTTTCTGTACTCAAAGAAAACTTTTTAGTCTCTTTTGGCACTTGAGCAGAACTGCTGTTGAAAAGATCTAAGGGTCAGAGGATAATTATACTGAGACAGCATATTTTCTGAAGATCATTAAAAGGTTTTATCCAATCTGCGTCATCGCTATTGGCAGCCACTCTTAAGATAATGTCAGTGTTGTAAAAGATAACATTTCAGCCCTAATCTGGTTCACTTCTAAAACGAGAGAGTGCTCGCTGAAATCTGAGGCCTTTAAACGAGGGCTTTATGTGTATGCATGCACTCACTTTTGTTGTTTAAAGACTGATTAACTTTTCTTGGCGTAATTCGTAGAAAAGTGCTGACTCATTCTAGGAAAGTTGGTAAGATTTTATTTTATAAGCATGTCAGTCTGCCACCTGTCATAGGAATCAAAATTGCACTAGGAGTCTTACTTGAAGCATATGATTGGATTAGTTAATGTCTGCCTAAGCTACAATATTTGGAGTTAGATCCGTTAATTAATCCATTTTGATATTGGTTATTACATGATGCTAATCTGCACTTTTTTTTTCACATCATGATGTGTTTCTTGGTAGTAGTACATGGTTTGGCATTACGAGATTAATGTCAGGCTTGTAAATTAATCAATGTTGGGAAGGCAAGTTAGTATAGTTATTTCTTAACTAGTTTTCTGGCTTGACTGGATTTATAAGGTATTTATTAAAAGCTATTTTAAATAATCATTATATTTGAAATTTGGTCAGTTAATTTATGTTGTGGCTAGTTAAGGGCTTTAGCCAGATACTTTAGCATAAGTGCAGGTATTTGTCAGGTTTCAGTGTTGCAATTAAAAGCCTCAGTACTGCTCAGTGTGCAGTGATCCTTGGTGGCGATTGGTACAGGGACACAAGAATCTTGTGTTAGAGGAGCTAGCAATTCATATTTAGTAATCATGTACTGTTCATTGTATTGTTTAGTGTTAATCTCATTGCAGTTTTCAATTTTGAGTAAAGTTGATTATCTTGAGTTTGCTGAGAAGGTGGTATAAAAATGGGTATAATTTGTCCATAGTATTGTCGCAATTGATGAGTCTTTCCCCTATGAGCAGTAGCAGTGGTTTAGCAAACCATCCAAAATGTGACTGCACATGCAATGAAGAACCCCCTGGTTATGCAAAAATTAGTGGTTCTTCAATCATATTTACTTCCAAAAGAAATTTACCTGCATTTATCATTAATCCAAGTGCTGATTTCCCTTTACATACACATAAGTGTATAAAGTTAAAGAAATCTGACTAGGAAAACATGAGAGCACTCAGTTTGGCAACGTATATATGTAGAGAACTTTCCATGTTATCTTTTCCTCGACTTTTCTTTACCATGCTTAAAAGTAAATTATCTATTTTGTCAGATATAATAAAAAGAAGTATCAGGAGATCATGAGTGAAAAAGCAGCTTTTGCAGCAGGGAAGAGGAATCGGAAGAAGAGGAAATTTCACAATTAAGACTTGAAGAAAATTAACAAGATGGAACAACTTATTTGTTATAAAACTTTTTACAGAATGCATTGGTTGTGGTGTTTTCTTCTTTTTTAAGATTGCAGGTCACGTGCAAATTGAAGTTTAGGAAATTTCTTGCAACGAGAATTTAGTAGGGAGCTTTATCAAATTATCAGGTATCTAAATTGAAATTTATATATTAAAATTAATTTTATTCAAATTAATGTTTATGTAAAAAAAAAATTACGTGAAAGCATATTGTTAAATCTGAGCACAAAATCGGACTTCGTGGATTGTGATCTTTTCAGGCTTCAGTTTTCACATCAATGAATTACGAAATTCAGTTTAACGTTGTATGTGTAATTCACCTTGGCAGTCGTTATTTGCCATAACACATTTTTCCGTGTCTCGTCAGAGGTGCTGCTGACCAATTCTGTGATAGGAGGTGTTGAGAAATAGTTTGACTGTCAAGAGTTTAGTTCAGCACTGACCATAATGGCATTGAAAATGTCCTGGAATTCACCATATACACATACACTTTTAAATATTTGTTATACATAATTTATATATATATAAATTATAAATAAACATAAGCAAATAATAAAGGAGATATACCTCACACAGTGTTTAATAAATAAAATAATGTAAATATGTATTATCTATATAACTTCAACATTTAGGCATACATCGCTTTTATTAATTTTTACCATTTAATAATTGTCTAATGATTTTTCTCAAAATAACTTGGCCCATTGTCAAGGGTGTAGTGTGCAGATTGTGGTCTGGTAGCTGACTTGGAATAGCTCTTCAGGTAGAGAAATAGTGAGTTTAGAAGGCATCTGCTGCCATTGTAGAACCAGAGATGGCATCAGCTCTGTTCCGTTTAAGTGATGGTTCGTAACCTGTGATTGTCTCAGATGTTTTGGGTTTTGGTTGTATTTTTAATGATCTAGTTGTTCTGTTACTGTTACAATTAGTGAAACTCAGTTCCTGCCCTTACGTAGCAGCAAAGACGGGTAGATTAAGTGAGAAAGACGTCGAAGTGATTGTCAGAGGGCCAGTGATGTTTTCTTATTGTATCAACACTGAATTCTAAAGGTTGCAGATCTTAAACAAGAAGTATGCACTTGACAAATGTTTAACCATGAATTTTTCTACTCCTGAGGATGAAAAGTGTTTGGGTTTTTTTTTAAGGATTAGCTGTTTATGCTTGAAATAGCTAAAATTAAATGAGTGTCACGGTATGTGCAGATCACCTAACTGAAGCTTGAAAGAAATTTTCCCCTGATCCTGGTTTTTTTTTTAATGTTCTTCTGAAGTTGACCATAATGATTTGCTACCAGAAACAGAGGGGAATCTAGACTCCTTAAAAAGTCTTGACTGCCTGGAAATGAACAACAGTGTGCAAAGTAAAGTGAATTCACGGGGAAGTACCAAACGCACAAGTAGACAGCACCTGTCCCCAGGTGTCTGCCAACATGTGGGTGCTCTTCTCGCACAATTTTATGTATGCCAACGTCTTGATTCTCTGTAAATGATAAAGCAAATAAAACCAACTATGGTGTCTTGTTTTCCGGATGAGACATGGAAGCACAAAAAAAAAAAAAAAAAGATAATACTGAACAGTGATAAAAGAAAGCAAGGCACCACAGTAGTTTCCACAGAATTGTTTTGGTTGGAAAAGACCTTTAAGATCGAGTCCAGCCATTAACTCAGAACTGCCAAGTCTGCCACTAAACCATATCCCTCAGTCCCGTTCCATCCTGGGATGTTCAG
Source organism: Baryphthengus martii (assembly GCA_013396935.1). Classification (NCBI taxonomy): domain Eukaryota; kingdom Metazoa; phylum Chordata; class Aves; order Coraciiformes; family Momotidae; genus Baryphthengus; species Baryphthengus martii. Next base: position 296,703 of record VWZK01008561.1, on the reverse strand, counting down.
GTGCAACTCTGAAAAAACAATATACAACTCTGGAAAACCTTAAATAGAGTAGTGCAAGCTTTGGTGTTACACAGCAAACGCCAACTCGGTGTCTGCTGCTCAGGCTGCTCATCAGCTCATTTACCAAAGTTACTTCACGTACTACAAAGCTAGTGAGGGATTTATGTTCTCTATCTGGCCTTTCTTTGATTTTTCTCCTGTCTTCTGTTTTGTCACACACTGTGCCCAGTAAGTGCCCATCTTCTTCTGTGGAAATGAGGCAAGATGTACTGGACAGTGTTCACGGGACAGGAGGGTAGGACCTGCAGGTTGTGTTTGGTTGGTCAGCTGTTGCCTGAGCTTACGCTTCAGCCTCTTCTAGTTAAGGCACTAGTTAGTCTACCTTTTCTTAACCAGCAGTTTTCATAAAAGCATAGGCAGGTAGTATTTTGGACTCCTCTACCTTTCAATTTGATTGAAAATGAGAAGGTTTAAGTTGCTGGGGAGAGAGTAAGACTAAAATGCAGCATGTGCTTGTCCAAGTTTATCAGATTATCAGATTTCTCTGAAAATACTCCAGATACATCAAAAAAGGCTTTGTGAAGCACTAGCATCATTTGAGATGCAAGTAATGTTTTCTTTTAATGGCTGTCTGAAGTATTTGTGTTAGTTTGTAATTCTGCCTTTACTGACATAAAACATTATTAAGAAGAAATTTCTTCAAGATTAAAGGGCAGTAGATATCGTGTTGGTTTTATTTCTATATGCACGTGTTGCTGTTTTGGATACCACTCTAATGTTTCGTATGGACAGTAATAACTCCTTTGTCCTGTTTCTTTACGCTCCCCTTGTTTTTACCGGTATTCCTTTTTCTTCATGCCCTTGGGGCAGACACTATCCAATGGTCACACAGCCCAGTGAATTCACAGTTCATCTAGATGATGTTGAAGCCAAAAGACCGTCATGAGAAGGGATTAGGCTGGCAGTGGTGGCTAGGGTGTCGCTGGTGTGGTGCAACTAGTAGGAATGGTTAGTTTAGGAACAGAGCTAAAGTATTTCTCACTTTTATCTGTCATGCTCTCATTGTTCACACTTCTTCCTTTTTCCTTCTTTAGGGGTCTTTAATCTCTCTGCAGTCACTTTAGTCTACTTAAAACTGAAGGTGTTGTCTTACTGTTATTTTCCATATGATGAAACTATTTTTGATCACTTCATTTTTAAAAAATCCTGTCTTTATCACAGGAGCCTACCAAGGTAATTCTTGCTGAGACTTGCAATCCTGCCAAATCATGGGTTAGAAGGGGCCACAAGAGCTTGTCCTGTCCAGGTTCCTGCTCAAAGCCAGGCTTAGACCAGGTTGCTCAGGGCATTATACAATCAGGTCTTGAAGACCTACAAGGATGGAGACTGCTCACCTCCCAGAGCTCCACTACTTGACTCTCCTCATGGCAAAATACGTTCTTCATATCTGACTGAATATAAGGATAATTATTATTAGACTGCCTCTTTGCTTTCCTTAATGGCTGTGTAAATTTGTAAGCAGCATCAGTCCAATTTATGTTGCTTGCTATTCTTGATGATTTTTTTTTCTCCTAATTCTCTTCATGCATTCTGAAAGAATATGTTGCTCTGCAACGTTCTCCTCAAAACCTTCTTCATACATGT
>VWZK01008561.1:136997-294192 GCA_013396935.1 Baryphthengus martii | reverse complement strand
CAGAGCTCCACTACTTGACTCTCCTCATGGCAAAATACGTTCTTCATATCTGACTGAATATAAGGATAATTATTATTAGACTGCCTCTTTGCTTTCCTTAATGGCTGTGTAAATTTGTAAGCAGCATCAGTCCAATTTATGTTGCTTGCTATTCTTGATGATTTTTTTTTCTCCTAATTCTCTTCATGCATTCTGAAAGAATATGTTGCTCTGCAACGTTCTCCTCAAAACCTTCTTCATACATGTACTTTATAGAATTGTGTCCATATACTTTTCCATTGGTGTTCCCATTATAGCCTGAAAAAGAGGCTGTAGGCTCAGATGCAGGATTAAAAATATTTTATCAAAAAGCCTACAAATGGAATACAATCATTAATTAAATAACCAGTCAGATTAATTTCTAATTTATTATGTCCTGTGCAAAATCAAGGAGGTTTGTTTAGTGCTGCTACTGTTTTGTTTTATCGCCCAGAGTTTTTAATTTGATTGCTGTTACTAAAGTGGCTCATCTTCCATCTAGAGGTATGCGTAACAGAGGGAGAAAAGATGCTGTTAATTCAAGTGTTAAATGTTTCCGTTTTGTCTGCTGCCTTTTGTGGGGCCAGTCTTGATGCTTCGAAGGAACCGTAACCCGAAATGGGCGGTGGGCCACCTCTGAAGTGCCTCCAGGAAAGACAGAGCCTTCTTTTTCCAGTAAAATTAGTTCCCAAAGACTGTGCTTAGGAAGNTCTAGAAGTCCAATGCGCTATCCATTGCGCCACGGAGCCACCTGTTGGAGTTTTTGCGCACCGCCCAGAGAGCCTGCGCGCGAGGCTCCCCGGCCAGCGCCCCGCGGCCCTGCGGAGGGGCCCGGCCTCACGCAGCAGCCCTGGGTGTTTTATCTTTGTTTCTTCTGATTGTTCTGGGAGGGTTTTGGTTTTGTTGTGGCTTTTGCTTGGTTTTTTGTTTTGTGGTGCTTGTTTGGTTTTTTTAAACCAGTATGAATAGGCGCAGCTTTAGAAGCGGCGGTGTAAACCAGTTTGGAGGCGTCCTCTCCGTGCCGCCTGAGAGCCGCCCGCCCCCGGCTGCCGGGCGGGGGCCACAGCTCGCCAAAGGGCCAGCTCGTTATTTCTTGTCAAAGACTGACTTTTTAAGTTCATCAGTAATTAGTGTAAAATATTTGTTGGCATCCCACTTGGGCATTTTCAATATTAATCCTTACGTTTTGGGGGGATATAATTACTACAGTTGCTTTATATGGGGTAATTGTTCCTCCAAATCTCTATACATTTGCATATGGGAGTCTTTATGGGGTTGGGTTTCTTTACACAGATGAAGGTGATACATTGATGAATTAGATCACATGATTTTGCTTTAACAAATACAAACATTCATATTGCAGTTATTTATAATGTGCTTTTAACAGCACTCCACTTCTGGAGTAAATGTGAACATTTCAGACAAAACTTTCAGTCATAGGATCAAGGATATGAAAACTACACTGGGTCAGTTCCGGAGTTATTTAGAAATAAGTTATTTTAACATTAGTGATTTCCAGTGTCCTAGTTTTTTTAGGGACAGTCTAAACTCAAGAGTGTAGATCTTGTTTTTAAACAAGAACGTCTGAATTAAGGGAACCTAGAAAAGTGTTTCTTGAGCATCCCATGCACTGCAGCTTTTTGCTAGTTTTCCAGTGCCCCACGAGACAGAATACTGTGTGGAAATCTGAAAGATGAGACACAGATGACTAGTAAAATCATGTCCATGCAATCTCTGCTAGACACTGCAGCAACGTGTGTGTTGACAGGTAGAGAAATAGGATGTGGGAATCACACCTGTGAATTAGTGCCTGAGAATATTTTGGAGACATAAAGAAACACCTTGTAAATGGAAGAATAAAAAAGAAAATAAATTAGGGAAATAGTTTTCTATTATGTGACAATATTTTCAATGTGGGTGGAAACATGACAGTATACTTGGATTGTTGTTTCAGATACTGTGAATGCCTATTACTAAATCTATTGAAGGAAGCAGTGACTGAACTATATGTGTTTTAAAATCACAGTAAAATCTCCAGTGGATTCAGTACAACAACATTTACCCCTAAAAGCTGTAATTAGGGTCTGAAACAAGTCTTTGATGTTACTTTTTTAAACCAAGGGTAGACATATTAGAAGCCCCAAAAGACAAGAATATAAGGTTATTCTTTCTTTAACTCTCCCCAGAAGTGAATTCTGAGACCAGGTGAAGCCTATGGCTTTCTGTTGCTGTGGTGACTCCCTGTCACTGTTTTCCCATGGCTGCCCCTGCCAAGCTCGGGGATGGGGTGCAGGGCTGCCAGGAACTCATGCTGGTGCTGGAAGGCTCAGTACAGTGAGCTGAGGCAGGAGCAGGCAGGCCTGGAAGGAGATCAGCTCTATAGTGCTGTGGCCTAGGTTACTCAGTAAAATGGTTTTGTGGGAATCTCCTGTTTCACTTCATAATAATTTAAAAGTATCAATACTCGTGAGAGTGGAGAAAAACATGAAAAAAAGTGCACTCTGAGGAATCGAGAAGGTAGTCAAATTCATGTAGAATCAGCTGGTTAGGATACACAATCCACGAGCCATTTCATCAAGGGCTGAGATACTGAGTGTAATGAATAACCAAGGTGACTCAGGTAACGAAGGCAGACTGATAGTATGCCCCGTGATTCCCATCAAGTCAGCTCATGTGCCTGTGGCCAGCAGTGAGCCAAAGCTCCTGAGCTAGCTAATTATTAAATAGCTCCGGCAATGCTGCCCAGAAACTGGAGGGTTGCTGAAAGGGTTCAGTAGGTACAGCAGCTACCATCTTTGAGGTACACCTCCCAAGCTAACAAACTCTTGTGAAGACAGAGAAACTGTAAACAAAGACCAAGAGTCACCAAGTTGTACAAGATTCAGAGCAGCTCTGATTGAATTGATCTGGGTCCGTGTGGTCTTGCCACAACTGTTGTGTTACGGACAGAACTCTTCATAGTGTCCCTGGTAAAGGAGTGCACGGTGTGGAAAGTTTGAGTCCTCGATGCCCTGCATTGCATAAAAGAAACATATTTAAAAACAAACAACAAACAAACAAACAACTGAGTTGGTCTTCAGAATAATAAGAAATTTATGTTCATACAACTGAAACAAACCATTTGTAAGTAACTAAGAATCACCATAAACATCTTGTGGTTTGTGAATACCTGTGGGTGAAGTGACTGTCAGCTCCTCACCGATGTGGTTTGGTAACATGGTACTTTTGGACAGCAAGGCACTAAATGACTGCAAATAGTGAAGAATCAGAGTTTGCTGTGAGAAGACTAGCTCTGAAGGCATACGAGTGAAGAATCTTGATGTTCCTATGATTGCTATTTCCTCTAACATTTTCACTTTGGTTAGCTGGTTTACATAGGTAGGTAAGGGCTGGCTGTTGGTGCCGTTCAGGCAGGAGGACTGACTGGGGAAGCGTTTGGAAATTTCCCAGAGATATTTCAAATTATTCAAGTCGGTTTCGTTTTCTGTTCTGTAAATGTTGTCTCAATGCCAAGTCCACCTTTTCTTTTGAACACCAGATGGAGCTGCTGCATGAGAAACAGGACAGCTCTCGGTTCATGAACTGATGAAATGTGGCGTGTTAGGCGAAAACTGGTCAAACTAACCTTTGCTGGCGCCTGGACCTGGATCAGTCCTTTGGTCTTTCCCTGTTTTGGGACTGGCTGAAGTGCACTTGTGTTGCAGGCTAGCTTTCATCTTAGCTTCTCTTCAACTTTATGCTCTATTTCAGGGAGTAGAAGTTTCCTGGAGTACAGTTGTGCTGGTTTTAGTTACTGGTACTTAGAAAATTTTCACTGAACTCAGCTAGGTGCCATTTTGCTAATTTTAAATAGGAGGAGAAATGGAGGTAGGAATACCTTGACAGAGGACAGCAAGTGCATCAAGAGCAAGCCAAAAATAGTGTCATCATATAACACTCTTCCATGGATTAAAATAAATAAATAAAAATATCAAGAAATTAATTATGAAATTGAAGTGTTCTTCAAAAGACTTTTTACAACTTAGGTTTCAGAATTAATTTCTGTCCTTATGAAGGAAATAAAAAGCCATGTACTGTATATCCAGTTAATTTCAGTAAGGTTTGACCTTCAGTAAATTTATTAGAAAGGTAATTTCCATATTTACAGAAATTCCACAGATGTTTGTTGGGAGTACCATCATCTTTCTCTAAGAACCTTTATAGTGAATATACATATTGAGAGCAAGGGATCATAGAAGACTGCAGACAAAAAGGTTGTAATGTATAGATTACCTAAATGAACCCTTACACAGTCTGTATATTTCAGGTTCTTTATGAGCCCCTTACACAATCTGTGCATTTCAGCTTCTTTTCTTTCTCTCCCTTGCAGTGGGGAGATCCTCAACACTTCCAGAAATCAATTTTGGTAATCACACATACAGATTTTATTTTTATTTTATTTTTTTTCTCCTGAAAAATTGAAGTGGCAAATGCTTGGTAAACATTCCTTCAAGAGTGCTCCCTATTAGTGCCAAACCTACGCAGTCATGTGGAATCTCTCTGAGCACTGCGACAGGATATTTGGAGAAATCCCAGCTAGTGCCTCTTGCCAGAAGTGGACTTCCAGAGAGATAGGAGTCAGTTTCAAGACAATTTCAATGTTTTCTGTTAATTGGATCTGTTTTTTTCATCAGAGGGTATCAAATTTTGTTTCAGAAATGTGTAAGATGTCAAACATCCTTTAAAAATATCCAAAGCAACACCTCCCTTTTGCTATATAAAGATATTCTTAAAAAGCCCCCATTTTTGTTATTCTTAAAATTACATGTTATGAGTATTTTTCATCATTTTATGCTTGTTTTCCAGTGGGAATTTGCTTTGCAGAGCTACTTTTTGTTTGATTGGTGGACCTTTTCTACTTTTGAAATTTTCTGTCCATGTTTTATAGCTTAACACAGTGAGAATTAGCTACTAGCATTTTCAGTGCTAGGTGCGAAATAGTTCTGCATTGCACTTGTATTACCCTGCATTTCAAAAGCTTGACTGTCCATTTCTGTGACTGAAGGACAACCTGTCTGTGTTATTCTGAAAAGACATTGTTTTGCTTTCTATTAACATTTCAGCTTTGGAAATAAGACCAAGTTTCTCATGCAGCTCTTTTCAGTGTCCTTTTGTCTTCTTTCCTAAAGTTGTATTCTGTGAAAAGTACTCATCTGTGATGCATTTTGAATTAATTTTCTTAACTACAGCTACCCTTGATCTTTGACCTCCTGGACTGGGATTTCTGTTTGTGTTGCAGCTCCCCATTTCTATTCACTTAGTTCCAGGTTGGGGTTTTTTTTGTGAAATTCCAGACACATGATTTCATTCACCTTACTTTTCTGTAAGAATTTGTTCTTCTTCATTTTAAGATTGTCTCTTTGGTATTAAGAGACAATCTTTTTATGTTATTTGTAATCATCAGAGCAAACAAAGTGATAAACAACACCTAGGCTTTTTTTCTCAAGTTAATCCTCAAATTTAAGGTAAACCTCAGTTTACCTTTAAGTGCCAAGGCAGTCTTAAAGAGTGCATGCTTAAGTTAATAATTATCAAAGACAAAGTTGACCGTTCAAAGTTTTGTTCGTCTTACATTTTGAAATCTAGGTGTAACCATCTGTAGTGTAGTTCAGAGATGCACAGGAGTAGATTGAATCTTGTGTCGTAGGGGTAAACAGAGCCTCTGGAAGTCAGGCCTAGGCTACCTATAGATGTGATGAATGGTGTGAAGCAGAATTGAGTCTGTGGTCAGTGTCATGACAGGGATGATACTTCAATGCAAAGGAGTTGTATAACTTTTTGATACTTTGGAAGTAGAGTAAGTGGGAACATAGGAGTTTCAGATTCACGAGTGGGTGATGTGCGCCATATGGGTTAACTCTGAAATATAATTTTCAAAATTCTGAAGTTATCCACAGCGCTATCAAAAAGTATTATATAGAATTTGCAATTGTATTACAGCTACCTGTAGGATTAGAAAAAAATTTCACATACTGGGTGAAATGTGTTTACTAGAGTTTATGTGTTTTTCAAAAGAGTATAACATTTTTAATGTCCTTTTTTTGAAAGATAAGCGGACATTGCTGTGTAGGTTATTGGTAGCAATAAGCACATGAGGAAGCTGTGATTTTGATTCTGTTTAGGTTGCAGTCTGCTGTAAATTCTTCTCGTGATGAAAATGTGAGGAAATTCACTTTAACAGAATTGAATTAAAGGCTGTCAGCCAAACGGTTAGTTCTCGTTGCCGTGATCTGTATGTAAAGAATACAAGCAGCTACTAATGTGAAAAGGGCATGTCTTTGTTTTTTCCTTTATTTTCAAAAGAATTTATTATGAAAGCCTCTCATGTGAATATTTTATTTTAGGAGTAAATAACATACTTTGCCAATTTTCCATCACATCTCCAGTTTGTAGAGCCAGGAAGTGTGCAATGATCAAACATTCTGCAACAACAGCTTTTATCGTACCGAAGAGCACATATATTAAATGTACAAATCCCAAAAGAAGAGTGAAGTTCAAACACGTTTGTCCCCAAACCCTCAGCTATTCTCTTAAGGTCTATCTGGGAAATATTTAAAAATAAAAATAAAAGGTTGCATGGAAGTGAATACTGATAGAATGGATCTGATTTTGCTGAAAAAAATTGGAAACTTCTGTATCCCTCCAACAGCGTTATTATAAACAAGGTAGTTGTGCTCACTGTTATTTGAAAGGTTCACAAATTCTTTTACCTGGCACCTTCACCCCATACATGACCCGTACAGATTCAGCATAAGCAAACATGACATCGAGTGACCATATGGCAGGAATTAATTTTCTCACATGGAATAATCCCTATTAAAGGTCATAGCAGAATTGACAGCATTACTCAGAGGGACCATTCAGGGAGTGTCTAGGTGTCTAGTGCTTCTCCGTGGGCATGGGAGTGAGGTGGTCACCTTGTGGGAGGTGGGCTCTGGCTAAGGAGCTGACTGAGGAAAAGAAGCTGCGAGAGGAGATGAGAAGGCTTTGTACCATCAGAGAAGAAAGAAGAGTTCAACAGGAAATCAGTCCCAAGATGGGGAGAGGTCTGAAGCCTTGTTATTTCTGGCAACAGAAGAAAAGGCTCCTTCTCTGCCTGTAAAGTTGCAATCACAGTACAAATGCAGTGCCTTGGGAAGAGGTGAGGATGAACAAGGACCATTGGGGGAGGCATCAGAGCCAGCTGAGCCTGAACCAAACATCAACAAGAAGAGTAAAAGACAGCTGATAAGTATTGGAGATTCCCATCTGTAGGGTATGGTAGCACCCATCTGCCACTCTGATGTAATGTTTTGGGATATTTGCTTAGTGCTAAGGCTTGGATGCAGGATAATGCAGAGAGATTGTCAAGGCCTGTCTGGTTCTTAGACTTTTATAGCTTGCTGCATAATGATGTGGGCACCAAGGACATTTCAGGAGGGACTGCGAAGCTTTGGGCCTGAGGGTGAAGTTTACAGGGGCCCACGTGTCTCTTCAGACCTTTCAGTGAGCAGAAGAGGCTTGAGTAGGAGAATGTACATCCTGAGGAAGGGTTTTCATAATCTAAAGAGAAGTGATGATGTGGGATCAATGAAGACGTGTCCTTATGATGGGGAAGGATCTCACTCTTCCTGTGTGAAAGCAGTGCAGCTGGGGCCTGTCTTAAGTGCCTGTACATAAATGCAGTACGGGAAGCGAACAGGAGGAGTTGGAAGTTTGTGCACAGCTGGAAAACAGAGATGTCATTGGATTTATGAGTGTCACAAATAGCAGAGCAGTGACCTGGCATGGGTACTTGGATTGCCATTTAGTAATTTCTAGCCTTTTAAAATTTAATTTGATGATACCAAAGGAGTTTGTAAAACAAGGTAGAATGCAGAATTCCAGTTACAGGTAGAATGACTCATAGTTAAGTGACTTGATCAAATATATCTGCCAGTCACTAGCAGAACCAGGTCAGCTCTGAATTACCTGTCTGGAGTTCTACTCTGTCCTTTTTGTTTTCCATCCAGAAAATTGTATCATGAAGGTGATTATGTAATGTCATTCGGCTAATATTTTCAGAATTGTAGATCTGCTAAATTTATTGCTGGTTACAGTAAATTTTGCTCATTATTTGAGCCAGATTTACCATCTTGTACTGGCCCACTTGAAAGCTGGCTAATTAGTATTACAGTTGCATGACTTTGTTTACCTTGCATTGAAGATAACAGATGTATCTGAGGAAAGTGAGACCAACAAAGTTCCCAATACTCCCATGAAATTAAAACTTGCTCTCCAGAACCTTTGTTGGAATGATTACGTAAATAGTCAGCAATGTTGTATACTGATATATTACAGTATAGCAAATAACAATTCGATCCATGCTTCAAGACTAACAAATGTAAAAAAAAAAGTTTTGCATTTGTAGACAGTAAATTTGTTTTGGAAGTCGTTTAGATATTAAGTGAATGCCATGTTGCAGTTTTGCTGTTAACTTAAAAGCAGAACACTGAACTCAGACTCTGTGCTTCTGTAATCTACGAGTAATCCTTTTTTCTCTGTTTTAACAGCCATAGTGGAAGAACATGGAGCTAGTAAGTGATTTTTATAGCTAATCCCTGATTAATCATTGTTCCATATTTTTCCTTCCAATTTTTGTCTCATAAAACCAGTCATTGAAGTTAATGCAACTTATCACCCTGCAGAATTTACAGTATGAAGGAACAAAAAGCTGGACATCAAAGGCTCTTCTGTGCAGACAACGCAGACACAAAGGCTTCTTTGTGATGAATGTGCAGATTTAGCTCTGCCACTCTAAATCAGCAGTGAATTTTTCTCAGTTCTAGTATTGAAGTAAAAGAATGTTCTTTGTTCTTTTAGGGGGCTTTGCTTTTATTTTCAAAATGCTGACAAGCAGTAAGCATTGACTTAATCCAAAAAGTTAATTTCCTGTGTTTGAAATTGTGGTATACATTTATATAAATTTATCTTGGTTTATTCCAATTAGAAATAGGTACCAGTCATTTCTGCAGCAGAATGAAACAAGCAGGTTCCAGAAATCACTGATAACATCACTCTCCATGGAAATGATGCAAATATTATTGTAATATGTGACTGTAGTTAATTTTTCAAATATTCGAGTTTGCGAACACTAAGGTGTGGAATCCAGAAAAAAATAGGCTGAAAAAGCTGAAAGAAATACCATCACAACTCCCATCCAAAATTACAGAAAGGGTAGACATTTACACCCAGATAGAAGCTCAGGGATAGAGAGGGTAGATGTTTATACCCAGATAGAAGCTTGGGGACATTTCAATCAGATTTTGATGGAAGTGGTCTTTATTCAATAAGCTTGTGACAAAATTATCTCTCATTTTTGTTAGTGTTGTGTTGACAAGGTATTCGACTGCACGTGCAGAAGTAGGATTATGACTTCTTAATTTACCTTCAAGCACTTAACTCTATTCATGGCGAACTTGGAAGGGAAATGAGCAATTTTTGCATTTGGTATTAATTGCCATGTAATTGCTATGTTTTTTGACCAATAGTTTTGCATCTTTTATTTTTCAGCAATATAGTTATCTACTAGAGGTAGTTCTATGTTTTATGTTACTAATCAAAATGAGAAAAGAATGGAACAGCATTTGATGAAAGGGTGAGAAATAGCATCTCTAGGCAGGCTGGACAAGTAGCATTCACACAGAGTTAAAATGGGATGGGGGAAAGTGGCAGAGGAGTTACTTTGGAATCCTTGAAAGATGTAAGAGTACAGTGGAAGGGCCAGGGGAACAAAATAAGGGGAAGAGGACAAACATAAAGACCTGGGCTATGGAGAAGGAGAGTATTGTTGATGGTGCTAATGAAACTTTGTTAGGGGGTTGGCTTTGGTTTGAGATTGTTCTTTCAGGGTCTTCACTCCTGCAGTGCAAAAGGGAACTGGGGTGAGTGTGCAGCTAATCCCCAATAGAACATGAAGAAATCAGTCCCCAACAGCCTGTACTAGTTTGCTTCTTTGTAAAATCAGAAATTCAGATTGTTTCACAATTGTTGTGTGCTGATAGAGCTTGTGTGACATACATCTGGTACGGGGATTTACACCTGCAAGCAGTGTGTTGCTTAACTTCAACATACTTGCATAAATGATAAAATCATTAGCTTTCAACTCATGGATCTTAACATTCTTGACATCATACCTGTCTTCTTGGCGTTATGCCTAAACAACAGGACCTGTTGTTTTGCACCAGCAGATACTGTTACATTATGGTCCCAGTGGAGAAGACACTAAAGATGTAAAGTATTGCCTAAAACACTACTTATTGGAGCTAACACTGTAAATAGATAGTGTAGATAATTTTATGTCCTTCCAGGTGCTGAGTCGTGTGGTAGCAAACAACTCTCAAATTAGAGCCCAGCATGCCAGACAGGTCCCATCCATGGAAAGGTCATCTGACGTTTTGATCTTTTGAGCTCTTACAAGATTTTTAAAAAACAATTCTAGTTCCTATTTCTAATATCAGACAGAAAGCCAATTCACTCAAGAACTGTTTGCCGCACTTTTAGATAAATATAGAGATGCTTGGGTGTTGTAGTAGCCAGTACCGAGTGGGAGCCGCCCTCAGGCTCCTCTGTTACAGCTTGCCAGCTGGTCAAGGTATCCTGCAGCCAAGGGAAACGTGCCCCACAGCACAGCTCTGATGGCAAAGCTGTACGTACAGCGCAGCACTGGCCTGTGCCTGCTGTGCAGATCACTAACTCCTCAGTACAGTGGTCTTCTGGCTAGGATTAATACACCTGTGATTGAAGAAAGAAATCACTTGGATATATAATTGCAAAGTGATGCAATGATGCATGTAATTTTTGAGAACATAAATGTTTTCAGGATATGCAGTGTGGCGAGTGGGGAATGATCCTAACTGAAATTCCTAAGTGGCTTTCATAATCGAATAATAATAATAGATGATAAATTACAATGTGGGCTCTGGAGTGGGTAAGTTTGCCTCTCCTTATTAATCTATTGAGCTCTGGACTGGTGGAGGGTGTTTAGAGCTTGTGCATAGTTTTACATTGATGTAAACATGTCAGTTTTGTTGTTGTTGTTTGGAGTGGGTGGGGCTTTTAAAAATTTTTTTCCAACTGAGAAGTAAACTTTTTTTAAATATTTTTTTTTGTAATAACTATTTTTTAAGAAGTAGCCTGCAAAACTCTCAGGTGAAAGTAGGAACTTCTGTATATCATAGTGGCTCACTGGCAAAGAGTTGGCACATTTTTCACCTAGTAGGAAAGTAATAATAATTAAAAACAAGGTTTGAAAAAGTTTACTCAACACAGTATACAGCTTCTCTTTGATTTAGATGGGGAAAAAAAACTTTAAAAAGAAACTCATTGCTCCGTTATCGTCACTGTGATTCAGCTACTGTCTCCTAGGGCAGGTCCAACTGCTGATTGGGCACGGGACTTCTCAAGGTGTGTCTTTTGCCAAGAAGCTTTTGCATTTTAAAAGTACGCAATAGACCGTGGTAATCTCCTTCTATGGTAAGAACTGTTGTATATATTTTTATTACTCAGTACCATCTTACATTACGAACAGTGCTCATGGGTTAATAGCAAATAATTAGGTGTGCTAGCAGATGTTTCCAAAACAACTTTTTGTAGGTTTAAAATTTGGAAGGATCTTAATAATGGATCTTAATTGTAGCATTTACTCCTCAGTGTGCTAGTACTGTTTTTTAAAATTCTGAATTAAAAGAAATGTGATCATATAATAGTGAAGGGTATTCTCAAATCCACAGAGAATAAGATAAAATCTTCTTTGTAATAATGTAATATTTTGAGAGAAAAATATTTTACAGTAAGGTCTTACATGGTCTGCATTTTTCATAAAAATTGTATGCGTTAACTTTTTCAAGTTAACTAATACAGGGAAACATTCTTCTCATGTTGTGTAATATTCAGGGCAATTCTATTTTTTTCAGAAGATATTTTTGAAGATACAATTAATCTTATTTTAACATACCTTTTCAGCTGCCTTTGAAAAAATAAGGGAGAATCTTGAGGAAAAATACAGCAATATGTTGAATAAATTTTAGTTTTGTAATTGATAGTTTTATGTTAACTTTACTATTAAACGAAAAGATGCAATGATTGCTTTGAGAGAGACACAGAGGGACTGAAAAGACTTGAAACATGCGATGCAGGTAAGTTTGTATGTAAACGTCTATTGTGATCTAATACTGTTGGAGTACAGTAAAAAAGGCTTAGGAAAACAGGAGCTGTAATACCCAGTAGGTCTAGTGTCTGCTCTCCCACTGTTACAGCAGGAGTGCTTAGAGCTCATTTCGCGTGACTGTACTTGTTGCTGCTCTTGGAAAAATGTTGCACAAGTATCAACTTCTTTGTGAGCGATGACACAGTGAGCCATACTGAAAAGATTTTTCATTTGAATGTTGCAGTAGTGGTGATCTTATTTTTAGCAAATATATAACAAAGAACCTTTTAATGATAAATAACTGCTTTTAGGCAAAGAGATATTTAAGAAGTAACTCTTTCACCAAACTGTCAAAAATACAAGGACTTTCTTAGATATCCAGACAAAGGGTTCTTGCTGTTAAGTTACGTGGATTGGGTTCTGGTGCTTATGAATATTTCTTATTTTTGGAGTACCAATTTTGTGCTTTAGAATAATAGGATTCTGTTCTTTATGTACATCAGGAGCATCTCCACAGTTAGGAGCAATGTTATGAAGTGGATTTTTTTCCTCAGAACTTTATCTTTCAGCACCAGTAAACACCAGAGGGTGCCAAAATGCAATACAATATTCACAAATTTCTAGTACAATAGTGTTCTATACATTATATCTTTTCTAAATATTACTTTTTTGATCTCTCAGTCTTTTATTGTTTACATCATGATACTGTAACCAGATTGCTTCTGATTCTAGGTTTCCTTACAGTGACAGCAACACATTCCTCTCATTAGCAGCTGGCCCTCTCAAAGAAAGGTTTTCAAGCATGCAGATAAACTTTACTTAGCTACAGCAGCAATTTATGTCATGTCCTTGTCTCGTTTATCCTGGCTTTAGTTCTATGTGGGGGGGTCAGAGGCTGTGTTTTCTATTTCTGCATGCATGCTCTCAGCAAAGGAAAAAGTTAGAACTTTGAATTGCATTAATCGTTCCTAGGCAAGACCTCAAGATGCAATTAATCTTACAATTCCCTTATTTATGTGATGTCCAGGCTGAAGCTTTTAGGATACACACATGTTCCTCTCCTAAAGCTCAGTTCCTCAAAGTCTTGCAGCTAGTGTGCTTCAGCACAAGTGGAACCAAAATGCAAGTACTATTGATACAGGCACCTTGCATTTTATGAGCTTAGAAAATTGACATTAAGAAGGGAGATGTTGTGCCTTTGCTCCTTGTATGGCAAAAATTGTAAGAAACTGACTATATTTTTAGGTTGTTTTTATTTTCATAAGATAAAAAATACCATACCTTATAGTCTCTACTGCTGAAGAGTTGCAGTGTAGACCTAAAGTTGGGTTTCGTTTGTCAACTAGCCAGGAGAAGATACGTGTATCTGGCTGAAGAACACTCTCACCCAGTGTTTCACAGACTTGAGTCAAAGAAAATCGTTCTGCAGTTTACAATCATAAGTGAATATCCTCTGTATGTATATGCATTTGGTCAAATGCTCATAAAGAAACAAGAGCTTCTTTGTGTCTTCCTCTTTGGTCACACTCAGTAATAAACTGAGTTCAAGTAATAAACTGGAAAGTCTAAAATTCTTGAAAGCAACCATTAATTTCCATTACCATTTTCTTTTTCTTTCCCTGACCAGTATTCTTTTTTCTGCCCCAGCAGCTGATAGCAATCACCAGTGCCAATGTTTACCTACCTCCTATGTTGCATTGAAGATACATACCTACGTGTATTATTGGTTCCTGCAGTAAGTTAAACCTCCAAATTGTGCAAGAATTGCATAATCCTTTGCAGTGGGTTATATGCTTGGAATTATAATTAGATGCCAGGCTAAGAACTCTTTTTGTCCTATAAAAGAGTTTCTGAAAAGAAGGAAAATAATCTAGTCACTGTTGGAGTCTTTTCTGTGTATTTTTAATGAAAGGCCTGTCACTTTATTTGTTGGAGTAGTGTCATCAGATTAGTGCTGCTTTCTTAACTGTGTCTAATCTCATTTGATTCAAGCATCATGGAATAAAAAAACCAATCAATGTAGCATAGGTTTATTTTTAACTAAAGAGGAGGGTAGCAAATCAGTAAACATCAGTTCATCATGTTTAATTAGCTGGTATTTTTTTCTGAAGCTATTAAGCAGGATCTGAACTAGTGAATTGGCTATTAATTTATGGATAATAATTATTATAGATAATAATTGGCTTATTAATTTATAGATAATTTCTGATATGGAAGCTGGAATCTTTAAATCTGGCTGTTTTCCTTTAGACAGATATTTTCTTTTTCAATTTAACAGAAATTAGGAAAAAATTTTGTACGTCTATTTTCAGTAGCTCCTTCAATAATGTGACGCGTTACTATTAGTCACCCTCCAGCTAGCTATGAAGTGCAAAGATTACTATTTGCCACCATCTTTGGATCACTTGCAGGAAATAAAAGATTATAAACAACTCAGAAACTCCTTTACATACTAATACATCAAATGCAAATGAAGTGAACTTTGCAGTGTTAGAGCAGTGACCTTCAACCAGACTCTGAGTCAAGAATTTCTTTTCCAAGGCTTCTTATTCTTGCTGAGTATTTTCCTGGCATAATGTATGGACCTTTTGTGGTGTGCTGTTTGCTGGAGAATGAATGAAGGCCCTCTGCCTCATTTATCCTACTGTCTCACTTGGGATTTAAACTATGCTGCCAGAAAAGAAAGTCCAGTGCTCTCACTTTCAATTCTAATCCCCTCATCATGAGGCTTGCTATAGGAGTTCCCTGTCACATGAATGTTTTTTCAACTACAGAACCTAGTGGTTGTTTTGGAGAGTCAGTAAAAGTTGAGTGGTTTTGAACAATAGCTAACGTTTACGGAATATTGTATAATTGTGCTTTTGAAGGTCTCCATAGTCATAAACATTCGGTATCTTAGAATGAGAAAAAAAAATAAATCTGTATTTTTTAACATTTCACTTCCTCCACACACTTCCATTTTTCAAATTGCTTAGTCTCGTCTTGTATGGTCCTTGTCTCAAACAGTGGAAATTAAGGTTGTCTAATATAAAAAGTAGACTGAAAAGCATTGTGGGTTATTTTGGGTGTGGGTTTTTTTTGTGGGGTGGGGTGTTTGTAGGTCGTTCTTTTTTTTTTTGAAAAAAAGACTAACTTTCTATGCAGGCAGATACCATTTAAGAAGAAAAATACTGTTATCAAATATACCTGTCTTGATTTCCAAATCAAAGAAATAGGAGTTTCCTTGGAATAGATTATCACTTTTTTGTTCACCACATATAAGACACATTGATAAGAGTTTATACCTAATTATTAAAAGATTTCCGTTTTAAAATTATTAATTTGCATTTATAATTAGACACAAGAGTGAGTAATTTTGGTATGACCATTGAAATTGCATGTAGGTTCTGATTTAAATTGTGTATTTACAGTATGAGCCCACTAGTTTGAAGATCCAGAACTATGGGTAAACATCTCATCTGTTGTGCATTTTGTTGAGTAAGGAACAAACTCCATTTCAGACATTCTTTAGGGGGAACGTGAGAGACCTTTTTTGTAGTAAAGAATGACCTTTTGTACAATTGTCTTTACCTGGCTTATGTCACAGAACTGGCTTGTATTTATTAAACTCCTGTTAGGTCTGGATAGCTTGCTAAGAACATAATATAACCCTGTTTCAACAGAATGCACTTTTTAGACATATTTTTGGGGAGAATAAAATAAATTATTTTATGAATTTTCTTTCTGGAATTAATTATCCAAGAAATAGCAAGGTTATAATGTGTATAGTTTGTAACCTTATTAACTGGTGTTACTAGAGTTAATAGTTATTAGTAACTTAAAAGAAAACCTATTATTACTTACCATAAAGTCTGGGATTTTTTGGTCTTTTTTTCATTAAAGTTCCCCAAAATATCGCTATGATTCTACTGAATGTGTGAGCTGGCTGGGGCATCTCTACATCTTACATCACTGACCGATAGCTAAGGTAATTGTCTCAATCTCAGAAGAGACTATCAACAAATTTGGCAAAAAAGAACGTGTGGAAAGCCTGCTATTTACCTGCAGGGAGGGTTGTTATTATGAACGGACTGTAGCACCGGTCATGAAACAGCTGTATCAGTTCTCTAAAATGGTAACTAAATATTCCATTCTATCAGAGACCTTCTATATTGATCTCTGTGACAGTACCTATTTTCTCCAGAATAAGAGACATCAAGGATTTTGAACTTTTGAATAATAAATACTTAGATGCTAAATACCAAAATTATTTTTAGAAATATTGATCCCTACTCCAGAATCCCTAATTTCCACTGGCATCTCTATTTGATGCCTGTCTTTTAGAGGTGTTAGTACTCATATCTTGGAGGCCTGATGTGTTTCTTTAGAAAACAAGTATGATTGTTTTACTGTTATATCTAAGCAAATAACAAAACTTAAAATCCAGTTGTGGCTTCGGCTTCATCTGAACTTGCTGCCGCTTTATTGAGTTTGCAGAAGACCTTAAAACAGTTACTTAAGCAATTGTAAAATGACATAGGTCATCATTCTGAAAAATACTAAGTGCTGAAAATCCAGTGGAAGCTTGTAGTGGATATAGCCTGGGAAAAGTGACAGAAATTTCTATGTCCCTTACACAGTTAAAAGATTTTTAAAAATTGCTACATCTAATCCTAAATTTTGCTGTCAAGTTGTGAATTGATACATTTTAGACTGATGCCTTATTTTTAAATCTGTCAGCCACTTGCTTGTCTGAACCTCAGTTGTATTTCAGCAATATACTTTTCTTTTTCTTACCCTACATCACAGCTGTCCAGAATATTATGATTTCTAAAAAATCGCACGCTTTTGTTTTAATCTCTCCTTTAAGATCTGACAAAATAAAGTTAATCAAAAAACTGCCTCGAAGAAGGCATCACTTTACAGGGATTCAGTGAAAAGATGGCATATCAACTGATACAATTCAAGTATGGAGGTTTTTTAGCAATGGAGAGAAAAATTCTTCATTTAAAAAAATGGAAACCTATTATCTAGCCAGATGTTGATCTACTTCTAGAGCAATTGACATGTTTATGGACTCTTCCACCAGTAAAACTGCTCTATTGCTTGAGTAATGGGGGGAGGGGGAGAATGAAAATGCTAATCATTCTTTTCTTGAATGTCATTTTTTTCGCTATTCAAGCTTTACTGCAGGTTTTCATGCTTTTGTTTTGGTCTGTGCTAGATTCCTGTTCGCTGTTCCCTTCCTAACTTCAGCTTAAGAGCTGCTTGATGTCTTTTCATCTGGCTGGTTTTAGCTTCTGTTTTTCTTCCTCTTTACTGCAAATCACTTTCCTGTCTGTGCCTTTCCTATTAATAAGGAGTTTATTGCCAACTTTTTGAAAATAGTTTTAGAAAGACTTCTCTAGAAGTCAAGAAGTCTATGAACCTGTAAGAGGGAAAGTAAAAAGAGAAAGGATGAGATGGTTTGAGGAAGGAGGATAAAATAGAATTGTTTAGTTATACCTATAGAGCGAATGACGTCAGAAAAACTGCAATAAAATTAAAAAATATTTGAATTAGCAAAAACAGTTTAGGAAACTTCTCACATTACTCCTTCCATGAAGTTTGGGAACCATCAATAAGCTGTAACATTTCAGTGAATGGAAGAAGAGCTCTCAGAGTGATTTTTTTTTTTTCTTTTTTCATACAGATAGGAGGCAGAAGTCAAGTGCAGTGCTCTTGACTCGTGTTCCACTGCCCTTCTGTGTACAAGCTCTTTGTGTACACCCATGCCACTCATGAGAACTGAGAGCAGAAAATTCCATTACAATGTTAAGTATCTTACAGAAATACTTTGTTATATTCTAGCTTAGTGTACTTGTGAGACTTTAATATAGTCTTCTCACAACCACATACTTAGTACAATGACTACTGTGTCACAGGCTGGTGCACCTTTTTGATCAGATTGCTGGATGTATCAGTTAATGTTAGATTAAGATTAGCATGGATACTTGTGCTAATAAACTTCAGGATTTACAATGCAATGCTCTCAGTCTTGAAACTTGCTTACTGTCTTTGTTGGAACAGAGAACAGACCCTCTCCCACAGTGAACCTCATCTAGGCTCACTTTGAAAGTCTGCTAATTTAACACGCCCTCCAGGATAGGAGATGAGCTAGGTTCTGGTTTAGTTTTATTTTGTAGAGTACTACTGCTGATGTACAAGTCTGTGTTGCTTTTGCACACAGACTTACTATGGTATTGTAAACACTTAGAATGTCTTTGAAATAGGTGGAGTATAAATGAAGGAGAATATATCAAAGGAGAGCTGCTGTTACTACTGCAGAGAGTTGTAAATGAGCTGTTTCTGTCTTCTTTTGCTCTTCTCATGAGAATACCTAAAGCTCTAGGCAAATGCCAGAGGAAAAATTTAGTGAGTTAACTTCCAGTGCTTAAAAGCACTGAAGCATTCCTTTCAGGTTGTACTTGATACAGCATAAAATTTGTGATTTTTACCTTGCAAGATTGCAGACGTAACACAACCAAAGGCATAACAGTACTGCAGGTAGAAGCCCAGTGCTTCAGCTGCAATGTATTGGGGTTTTAATGCAATCTAAGACACATTTGTGTCACTCCACAGGTGTTCCAATATTCCTGCAAATGCAGGGCTTAGCTGAAGCAACAAGCTTTGCTTTGAATCATAGCAGAGTTCCCATAAGCTACACTTGAGAACCAGAGTTCTACTTGGTGTTGTCCTATACCGCAGTGATATGTATGGATCATCCTGTCTTGGTGCTGGTACTGTGTTATTGCAGCAGGTTGCTACATAATGTGGTGGGGCAAGGCTGGAGAGCCTTCTGATGAAGAGATCAGTGCACAGCACAGTGTCAATGGAAGCTTGGTGTGAGGAATGCTGAAGAACAGAGCTCAACAGGTAAGGAAAACACAGTGGTAATGACTGAGAAATCAGTAGAATCCAGCCTTCATTTAAGGGTAGTTCATGGCTTGAATGCAGTAAAACTGCATCAAGAGTAGGAGGAAAAGAGGAAGGAACTGGAAAGAAATCCTTTGGGCTGTCTGCAGAAAGGCAAATAAAACTGTTGTGTAGACAGACTTGATAAAGCATAAAGTTTGCTACCACAAAATTATTCAAGAGTACTTTGAACAAATTTGCATTGGCATCACAAGTTTAGACTGGCTCAGCATTTTGTGTTATCTATTTGTCGTGGTTTTTATCAGACTCTAGGGATCCTGGCACTGCCGTTACTGTATCTTCAAAGGGAAAGCAAAGAGTTCTTTATCAGACTTGCCCTGTGTTCACAAAAAATACGACTGGTAGCATTTTTTCAAGTAGACTCAGTTGATTCAAAGAAATTCCTGACTCACCACCAATACTTTCTCCAACTACAACTCAGTATCTTAAGATTTCAGCTCTATGAGTCCAGAAGTGTAGTGGAAAAGTAAGCTAATATTTTTTTTTCACGTATGTCAGGTGCTAGAATTTAGTAAGTAAAGGATCTGTTGGATTCTTGCAGGTTGACTGATGTACTAAAAAGATGGATGCGATTATGACTGCCCTTTATGGATGAGCTCCCCACAAAGCAACTTCTGAACTCTTGCAATTTTTAGCCCAAGTTTTAATGATACTGGTCTGGTTTTTTATTGCTAGCTGTCTCAATGTAATTTACCCAGTCTTCTTTTTAGCCCTAAATGTCATGTATACAAGGACGTTCAGTTTAGAAGAGGGAGAGAACATAAATCTAAAATTAAAATAGAATTTAGGTTATGTTATTTAAATAAATAGGAGTCGCTTACTTTAGGGTTTGTGCTTGAAATTGTCAACAAAAATAAGAGCATAGATAGCTACTGCAACGTACCAGGCACAGCTTTGCAGCTTGGGGTACCAGATTAAGGGGGGAGCAGTGAGAGGCAGAGAGAATGAAAGAAGGAAGAGACAATTCCTGTTGTTAAGTACACAGTTCAGAAGTTTAGAGCAGCCAAGCAGTAACAATACAGGTAAGGGAGAGCAAAGGCAGGTTGCAGAGAGGCTGAAGACTACTGTGCTGTTGCAGAAAAGGAGGAACTAAGTTCAGATAAACTGAGACTTTTGTTCTAATCCATTTCAGCACAAAACCAGCTGTGTTTGCTCGAACCACCGTTACCAGTGTCTTAAGTTAAAAAGATGGATTTAGCATTGGAGTGTGTGAGGGGTGCCAACACAGTCCTTTCTTTTGTTACTATCAGTAAAATGTGAGATAGGGGCATAATAAAGCTCAAGTTGAAAAGAGAACGTGTATTTGCCCATTGGTCATGATTTACCAAACACACACCTGTCTCTGTTCTGTTATTACTACTGCTGCCAGTTTGATTCTTACCACAAGTCTAATTTGGTCATGTGAATGCCTCAGCCTTTTCTAAAAAAATACATTATTTGTAGAACAGCTTGAAATAAAGACCTAAATTTACCATAAAAGTTCAAGCATCAGAAGGCAAATAAAAGCATATTGTTATTAAACAAAAAATTGTGGGGCCTGATTCAGGAGTTCTGTGTGTATGAGCAGCCTTATTAAAAGAATACAGCAGTTGTACTATTTCCTTTCAATTCTGAAGGACAGAAGTGGTGAAGATGCGTCTGTTTTGTGATAAAACATTTCAGAAACCTGTTTCAGTAGTAACTGGTAGTTAGAGAACTTGAGACCTCTTTGAGTGGTCCTGGATCTACATGTTTTTAATATCACACACTGTGTAGAGGGGTAGTTGTTTTATTTTGTTTGTTTTGTAAAAGAGGACCATTTCACATATCCAGTTTAGCATTTGACCATGCAAGCAGTAAACTTGGTGTAATGAAGGTAACTTCTGGATTGATATGACTGAGGAATTGAAAGGAAGACAGGAATGTTTTAAATTTGATTAGTCTACAGTGAAATTTTAGCTTGGAATCAGAGCTGTAATTTAATTTTGTCTTGATCCCCTCTCCCCACAGAGAGCTTAGCGTACTAGTTTTAACCATATTTCTTATTAGATGACATGCATTTACAGTCTGTTACTGTTGTGTGCATTAAAGATCTGGCGGTTCAAGCTGCGAAGCAGCTGTGGAGTCTTCCCAATAGTGCATACTGGCTCAAATTCAGCATTGCGCTAACACTTGTGCTGCTTGTGATTGGCTTCAGGTGCAGGTAGCATGAATTCCCATCTAGCTACACCAGGCCACATAGACATACAGAAAAAGGAAAGATTTACTAGGCTATAGTCATCAACACTTTTCTGTAAAAGTGCTTGATGGTCTTAGTTCTATTTATTTATTTAACTAGAGCTGCATCACATAAATACTGTTACAATTATGCTTAGTCTTTAAAAATATCTTCTATGTTGCCTGTACTGAATGATTTTGGAGATTTGCACTAGTCTTTTCTGGTGAGAAGCTGTGTTCATTGCCCTCAAATCACCTGCCAGGGCAAATCTGACCTACACCAAGCATGAATATATACCATTTCTATCAATCAGTAAGCACAGACAGTACGCGATTCATGTTAACTTTAGGCCAGTTGCAAGAGAATGGGCAATAACTAGTCTGGGCATACAGCGAGGGAATTCCTAATATGCTAGATCAAGAATTGTGAAAGTTTGCAAGAGCAAAGTGACGCTTTCAAAATACTTAGACTTAATTTGTGCTAGTGGAGCAGGTTTGTGCCAGATCCATACTCCAAGTGAAATGCAAGAACATTTGCATGCAATCAGACCAAAAGTGTATCGTTTTTTTCGCAGGATATGCTTATAGAAGTATTGTAGGAACGTAAGCGTACAGGGATACTTACTACTTCAGGCTATCAGCACAGCTGTTGGTAGTTCATTGTGTAGGGATTTTCAACATTTTTTTTCTTGTCTCTGTATCTTTGTTTTAAATCATTTAATAGTTTCTGATTTTGTTGCTTTGTTTTCTCTGCACATAATGTCTTTTAAGCTCATTTATACTTTTGCTACCCAGAACATCTGTGATGGTATGTTCCCCATTGAATAAGCTTGTGTGAGAAACTGCTGCTTCTGGTTTAGAGCTTCTGCTTAATAATTAAAAATATGTTAATGTTAGGAAGTGGAGCAAGTTGCACTTCTTTTATCTAAGAAAGATAGATGAAGGGTGGTTAGTCTATGCTTCCATAAGCAGTACATAGAATGATAAACCACTGCCTTAGTTGTTTCTTGTAAGCTACTGGTGATACGTGTTGGCTACCTATCAACTGAAAATATCTGTTTGAAGTCAGGTATAAAGAGAAAGTAACTTGATGTTTGTGGATATTATTTGTGAAATGTGTGGAAAACAGAACTGTATCCCAAGGAGAAAACCAGATAGATATATTCCATATCATTGACACAATATTCTGAGTAGATATTGAGACACACTTCAATTAGCTATGACTGATAATCTGCTGTGTGCTTGCTGAGTCAGTATGTATTTAAGTCCCGATTGGTATTTTGTAGACTCTTTACATAAACATTGGCTATAACAGCATATAAAGTAATGTTTTGTGTTTGTTTCTCTGTAGTCTATAATAGATTGCTAAATGTTAGACTGACCTAAAAATCCAGTTTAAAGTGTCACTTCAGTGCCTAGCCTGCCAACAATATCTATGCTAATGATTTCTGTTCAAAGAATTCAGTATCCTTAAGTCCTTCATAAGAATTTGTCAGAAGGTACCAAATATATTTTTATTATAACTTAAACCAATTATTTGAACAAGGAAACGTGAAGCAAACCAGGGATTAAAATAAACGAAGGAGAGCGTTGATAATCTGTTTAGTGCATTGTGTGCTACTGCATATTCCTACTAGCTCTGTCTGCACTGAGCTCTTATTGTAAAACCGCTTGTCTAGGTTCAGGCTAAACAGCATGTGTAATGTCTCTGACAGTTTGAGCCCTTGGAGATAGAAGTGGTTGAACAGAATAGTCTATTCAAATAAATGTAGGAGAGTCATTCACATGGAAATCATTCCTGGCACTGCCGATACAAAGTATGAGTGAGAGAGGAAACAAGCAGCCATGAGGGCTACGCTCCCAGCACCTACATCAGCAGAGCTTCATTGTTCATGATACATGTAAGGTGCTTTACATCACATCAGTCTCACCTAAAGTTTTAAGGGGTAACGGTGAGACATAGTCCTACAGTAAAAGATTACTTTAATTTGAAACTCGATTCTCATTTATGTAGAGAAATAAACGATGTTATGCCATTACAGCAGCAAACTTTAAGGTGAAGTGATTTTCATCTTTCTTAAAAGCCTGTACATGTTCTTCTATAGTACTGAAAAATTGGATTAATCTAGTTTAAATCAGTAAAGAGGGCAGGAAAAAAAAAATGCAGAGCTAGCCAGTACCATCAAAAGCCTGGTATTCTACCTAGGAAATCTCTGCTTTTATGAATTTTGCTGTGTCGGATGTGTTTCCACTAGGAGGATTTGTCATCATATGCCTACACTATAAGACTATCAAGACTTGTGCTGTAATTATTTAACTGATTTGATGGAAAATGCTATTACTTATAAGTTCACCTATATCTGACTGGCTTGTTGTATTTACTGCTAATTGGTATCAATATAAATATGAAAGGAAGTTTGCAGCTTGTGATATCTTACAAGCAAACTTCTGTTTGTCATTCGCATTTAGGGAAAAAAACTGAATACATTTCCTAAAGATTACAATTTATTTTTAATTTCATGTTTTCTATAGAATAGTGTGATAAATTGAGAATTACAGGGTTTTAAATTATGTTTTAATAGTCACAGTTAAGGGAAGAGCTTGAAATGAAATACCAGGATATCTAGAAAGCCCAAGAAAGAGGCAAGGGGTGTGTGTGTGGATAAATCTCATATGCTCACAGTCTTCATTTTTTTTGTTTAACGTTTATGTTGCAAATACTGATTATGACTTTAAAAGATGGTGTTTTGGAAGTTGTAATGGGATATACTTTGATTTATTTTTAAATTAGATATAATACGATTACTGCTTGGGTTTAAGTACTTCCTTTGATCTATTTGCCATGTAAATGTTGCAAGACAGTGGTACACTTGGTGGTACAGTTTTGCCTTGTTTCTCGTACTGTTTTCCAGTACTCATCTCTCTTCATAAAATATGATTTTAGTAAAGCGTATGTTTTGGTAGGTTTTCATCGATACAACTTCTTCACAAATTCCTGTGAGATAGAGACAGAGACCATAATGAAGCCTGTTCTTTCATTAAGAGGAGGGGACTGCGTAAGACATACAGCAACTTGTAATGTTTAAAAGACTTTGATTGTTCTAGAGCAAAAGAAAATGGATGTTTAAACCTCTTCAGTATCAGAAAACAGAACTGAAGTTTTCCATGGATCTTTGCTATTTCTCTTGTCTAAGGGCCTTGATTTCTTCACTGAATCAAGTAACTACAGTGACTTACAGTGCTGCCACACACCAGCTGTCTTCCCCATCCCTTTGCTGTAGTTGTTCCCACAACACAGTTGACAGAAATAAGAAAATCTGTACCTTACTTGCTTTATTTCACAGCCCGAGATGGGTTAAATGGGCGCGCGTTTACGTGCAGACTATAATCTGGATGACAGAGGAATCCATAACCTGCAGCAGAATTTGGGAAGAGAGTAAATGTCTCATATTCACACTTTCGCTGTGTGACCACCTCCTCATCATTGCTTGCTTTGTGCCAGCACAAGGTTTTCTGTGGCTCTATGGTGAAGGGAATGAGAGACCTCATGAAATAACAGCCCCTTCCTCTGGGTCATTTTCTCTGCGAGATCAAGTTTCCGATCACTGCGTGGTTACGTAAATGCTAGCGGCACAGCAAAGAAATCAGTGTAAGGGAGAAACAAGCACCTCAAGTTGGAGGCTAGGAATAGAGGGTAGCGACAGATTCATAAAGTGCAGAAGACAGTAATAGTTTAGGTCCAGACTGTGTGGATGTAATTAGTTTCCATGAGCATTAAGTATGCGTTTCACTTTACTAGGCCACATATTTTCTGAACTTAAACTGCATGTCTTTTTGTTGTCTTAAATAAAATAATTGGGTCATCCACATTTTTTCCATAATTTTTCTCTTCTTGTGTATTTTCTGAATGTTATAACAGGGATTTATCAGAGGTAAAAGTTTGATCACTTTTACTTCTTGGATTTATTTTGTTAAACCATCACAACTGTAAGAACATTAGCCTTTTTATGTATTACGTTCATGTGCTTTCTTTTCTCCTCTGCATGATGCCCTCTGCATGTGGTCTGTACATAGGTCATGCACCCGTCTATGATATTTTCTTATGTAGCTAATTCTCTTTCAAAAATGCTTTTTGATTGAAGTCCAGAGATGGAATCGGATTGTAGTAATTATTACATGATGAGTAGTTTTCATCTGTTATTCCTTTTCATACAGATTTAACAAAAACTTTAAAATTTTGCATATTATTCCTATCTCAAGAAAAAACAAAACAGTAGCTTTTCTTTGATCTCATGCAGTTAAAATGCTTTGTACTAATCTCTGTTTCTGTGGATGCAAGCAGGTTTTTTTAGTCATAGTTTCCCACTCCTTTCAGTCACAATCCTTGGCCAAAAATTGTTTTCTCTCTATCTAGTGCGCAGTGCCAGTATTTGTTTGATCAGTGTCTGACACTTTGTTTTTGCTGATGGATTTCTTTTCAGGTATTGCTGCTGCTTCTGTCTCTTGTCCTGTCTTGCAGATGCCCTTCCCTTTTTGCTAGCAGAAAAGATGGAGAAGGCTGTATAATATGCTGGTTTTGATCAGTCCCTTCTCAACCTATAGCCTTATAGATTAGGAGAACCATGCTCAATTCTTAATTAGAAAATTTCTGGCTTTTGTTTAAGCTAGTAAGCTAGAAAGAGTCTCACGGAGATTATGGCAATTTACCTTTACTGTACTAATAAATCCTGGAGAAGAAGGTGATTTTTCTCAATAAAATGTTATTACTGCCACAGAGATGAAACAAGCTTTGGATCATTGGCTGGTATCTTCTGATTTTCCTGTTCTGCATTTAATATTCCTGTTACAGAACAGTCAGCTTCTGAGGTTTTTTTTCCCAAAATACACACGCTTACTGTCTTAAACTGTGCTGCTGACAACGTTTTATGCTTGGCAAATTGTTTAAAGAAGGGAGAGGGGAGACAGAAATATGACCTGGGCTGCAAAAGAATCTTTTGTATTAAGATGGTAAAATCTCTGGGGGGTGGGCATCATGAGCATGATGACCACTTCAGATTTTCTAGTTTTTCATTCTACTGCATTAAGAAACTGGTGTGCAATGGCAGAAACTTTCTGTGATTCAAACCTGCATTACCACACAACACTCAAGAAATACCTGTCTAAATTGCTTAGTTAAGCATATATAGTTAAGATGTGATCAGCAAAGTGAGCAGACCTTTGGTCAATGTTATTACTTAGTGCCACAATACAGAATGTAAGGTGTACAGAATGTTGTATGGGAAGGTCAGCTTTATTGAGGCTGCAGTTGAGAGAGTTTGTTGATTTCACTGATGCCAGAGGAAATAAAGGTGCCTCTGAAAATGAAAGTACATCTGCAAAACAACCTGATAGGCCCTTGATTGGAGGGAGCTAGTTAAGAAGGCATGCCAAGTTCAAGTGATTAAAATCCTTAAGAAAACTCTTGTTTGTGCAGGTGGCCAATAAATCAATTTTTCCTAATAAATGATTGTATCATAGCGGAATGCTATTAATTTGGAAGTACAATACAAGTCAATTTTGCTGAAGTAGAAGAGGCACAATAAGAGAAATGACTTTCCAGATGAGATGAAGTTGCTGACTCTGCCGACTCACCTGAGTAACTTTGGTGGGTTCAGGATTACACCACGATACAGAGCTCCTTGTCATATTAAGCTGGAATCCCCAAGGGAGACTGAAAAAATGGAGCATAAATTTTTCTCTCTGAAATACTTACAGTATCCACACAGTGATTTGGAGTTACTTGGTGTCTTTGTAGTACACATATATTCACTTTTCAAAATTTACAATGAAGCTAATTTGACAAAACTATAGCTGAATTAAGAATCTGATTTTACATATCTCTTACCTTGTGTCTGGAGTATGACAAGCCAACATTAGCAGCAGCATCTTTTGATGGTTCTGAGATACTGTGGTAGAGGAAAGAAGAAAGCTAATGAATTATCAGTATAGTAAAGCATTGCAATATGAACAGTTGGATTTAAAAGCTACATATAAAACACCTTTTTCTGTTTGCACATTTGAAATACCCCAATATGTGTAAATGCAACAGTGAGCGTGTTTTTAAGGTAACACCAAAAAGCACTCCAAAAGTAAAAGCTAAGTTCAGTTCAGAGTCCCCCCACAGGAACCTCCAATTATTACCCATTTGGTAACTTTCTGGAAGCAACTTAATAATAAATTAATTACTAAAAGCCTCTGAGCAGCTGATGTTAGGGAATAGAACTGTACAAACCTAAGTTGAAGCTGAGTTCTTTATTTTGATGTAAAAAACCCTGAAATTGTATAAATTATGTGGGTAATACTGCAAGACCTTCCACATAAGGATTTCAGAATACTATAACTTCTTTGTTAATAAGCTTAAGAACTGTTAATAAGTAATAAAAGAAGAAAAAGTCTCACTGAATAAATAGAAGCAAGTCATGGAGCAACCATGGGTTTATCCTATAAAAATGTGTTGACCTGAGTAAACCTGTGACAATGTCTTCATTGCAGGAAACCTGAGATATACAGGAAGTGACGGCATTTAGAATGAGTAAATGGAACATAGATCTTGTATTGCCCTCCAAGACAGGCTGTCATCTTGTATTTTTGTTTCCTTCCTTTCTCTATTCATTACTTACTGGGGAAAAAAAAATGTGCCCAACATCTGCCACACACCTTGGTGATGTGTTTATAATTGTCCTTTGGATGTTAAAAAATGTTGGCATTACCTGCCCTAAGCAAAAGTTAGTCCTATTTTCAGAAATAAAAGTAGTGTTAAAGTAGAAGAGTAACAGGAAACTCCATCTGCCGTAAAAGCAGTTCTCATAATGACATATTTAAGGTATTTTACAATTTATTTTGTAGTTCTATTTTACTGTTAAACTTGATCAAGCTCTGAATATATCTCATGTCCTGACCACTAGGTTGTACCCTGCATCCAATTGACAGTGTAATATTAGTTAAATAAGCCATGTTTGAGTTAATGATTCTATTACCTTTCTTCACCAAAACTACCATTAGCAGAAGCATCAGAAAGACAATTAGTTATCTTGTGGGAGAAGGGATGTTTTTATTTTTTTCTCCCTTCATCTGTAGGAACAAATTTTTTTTCATTAAAACAGGAGGGAGAAATTTACACCAGTGTCAACAGAGAGTTAACAGCACATAAAATATGCCATAAAATTATTGCATTCAAAGGTGAAAGGGCAGTACGTTTGAAAACAGTGCATCTTGTGTCTCTTGGTTACATTGTCATGTAAGGTTAAGGTCATTTTCTGTTTGCACTTGAATTTCCTTTTGTATGGGGGTTTATACAGGTGGAGGGGTTATTGATGGGTTTGTGTTTTGGGTTTGTTTGTTTTTCTATTGTGGTTTGGTTTTTGTTTTTTTTTTTTTCTTTTTTTCATTTGGTATGAATTAATAACAGAGCAAATGCAGCTGGCCAAGTAAGATTAGATAGCCACTGTTTATCACTATATTGTTTAAAGAGAATGCTGCTCTGTGGAAATTCTGAGATTCCTTTCATGCTTAGTGCAGAATTTCTCATAGTTTTGGAATGATAAGTGTGGTGACTCTACACCAATTCCTGTAGATATTTTTTTAATTGTTATATACTAGCATGGAGGCTAAGTATTCAAAATGAAACATAAAATCTGTAGTCTTAAAAAAATACATTCCTGGTGAAGTTGTTAAGCAGTTTTGAAAACAAGTTCACGTCAACACAGTTAAAGTCTGTAACTGAATTAGAAGTATTTGAGTCAGAAAGGCATTTTGTCCATGGTTTTACTAATGTCCTAATCAACTAGCTGTGTTTTCCTTTTATCTCTCTGAAAATCGTGTGCCTTTCATGCTGACTATCTTGCAATCTGAAAGTACCTGTTTAAAGCGAGCCAATAAATGGAAGATTTCAGCGGAAAAGCTTGTCCTCGCCTCACATAAGAATGTTCTCTGTGGCTTTAACATTCCTCAAAGAAATTCTTTTGTGGTGTGTCCATTAAATGTTGAGATTTTCTGATCAATGCTACTCCACACGATGCTTGAATTACTGTACCACCACCATTCTTTAGATGTATATTTGTCATCCATAGCCTGTAATATTTTCACAATAATAAAAAAAACCCTGCAATAAAGTAAGTAATGTAGTGGAATATTCCACTGGAGGATAGAGGGATTTCACAATGTAATTTGCATGTTAGCAAGGTTGTTCTTTAGCAGATCCTGAAGTGACACACTTCAGGCTTACAACTTCTGCTGTATAATGGTGTCTGTGTGTCTCTGAAGTATAACCATTTTGACTTGTTTCCAAGGTTGACCACTGAGGCAAAATTCATAGTGGCTTTCAAAGCAGTGTCCAGTCCAAAACATTGTGTGTTTTACTAAATGGTACTTGTTCTAATTTAAATGCTTTAAAGATATTTCTAGGAGTGTATTGTATACGCAGGTAATAGTTCTACTGTGGCCTACATTTCTGCAGGAAAGTATTTTTGGCTTTGCAATTTGTATTAAAAACAAACAAACAACAAAATCAAACAAAAAAACTTCAACACTTTTCTAATGTTTCAAGAATTATAAAAATGCTAAACAGCTTTATGTGACAGAGCCCAGCACTGACTCCTTGCTGAGCATAACATGTCGACCTTTGGGCACATGGTCAGCATAGACAGATGTGTTGGAACAAGTGGTTTGTGGCGGGAAAGTCGTAATTCCAGTTGGTTTATACAAAGCTAATGAGCAAGTAGTTTTCCTGAAGTACAGACGAGGGGGAAATCTTCAAATAAAAAAATATATTAAAAATGTATGGTTAAAGACAGTACCTGTCTGAACACGAGCATTTCCTGCCTCTGCCATCAGCACTCTGATAGGAAGTGTTCAGGTCACAAGTTACAGATTTAGAATTGGACATCCTTGAATTTATTTAGGATATGCTCAAACTTGCAAATAGAATTTTTTTCACAAAGTCAGCAGTTCTTTGGAAGCTTAAGTATTTGTTTATGTAGATCTTACGTAATTCTGGAAGAAATTTTTTTGGTCTGTCTTTTTTTTTTTCCTGTGTCTGTCGTGCCCATCTTAACGTCTCCCTTTTGTTTCATTTTAGCAACTGGAAAAAAAGTAACAAAAAGTATTTTTATTTACAGACGACTGAAATTCAAATGACATCATGATGGAGAACAAACTGTAACACTCTCAGTTGCTTTTGTGATAGAAATACTCCATAATAGGTTCACTTTAGCTGTGTTCAGATTTTGGACAAACACAAACCACAGAATCTTTTTCATTTTAACTGTCGTACAGAATACGCGGTTTCATTCACATCCTTTGTATTCCAACAGATATAACACTGCTCCTTTAGCTGTTCCTCTTCATTTTATACGTTTTGTCATATGTGTTACATATACGTAAGAAGAATGGCATTATCATTGAATCAGCATATTGAGGAACATTGTCTCTGAATACAAAGGTTGAGGATTTTTTAATTGATACTACAGCATTGAGTTACTGATTCATCTTCTAAAAGATTAATTCTGCTGTGAGAGTTAAACAAAAGAGTCTTCAACATTTGCTGTATGACAGTTACAATGAAACAATGAATTAAATGTAATAATTGTAATGCAGAGATAACTGCCTGTTACCAACCAAAAAAGTATTCATCTCTTTGGCCATAATAGTAGGACTTCCATGCTATTCAGTGCTTTCTGAGTTGTTTAGTCTTTTAACATTCTTAAGCAAAAGCATTTCTAATTGGGTTTTGGTTTTGTTTTTCAGGGTCAAAGGCATTGTGAGGGAATAGATAATGAAGTATCTACCCATTTCTAACTGGCTGATGCAGCTTGGTCTTGCAGAATATTGCATGCTCTTTGAACAATACGACGGCATAGAGGTAAGAATGGGCTTTTTTGATAAAGTTCTTGAGAAAATGTCAAGCAAGATGATATAATGCAAGTGATTAATATTCCATGATATGATGATGATGAAGCAAAAAATGTAAAGGCTGATAGTTTGCCTTTGTCTTAGGAAAGAGGAAAATATAACCAATGTCTTTTGCAACTGTACTAAAAGTCACAGAGAAATAGAGTCACTTACTGGTGAGCTAGATAAAATTAACATTTTACTGTTTCTAATGCTTGGTCAGTAAGACTTAAAGCACATTGGAAGATGTTATGTGATTCACGCTACTATTGTAATACAGAAGACAGTAACCATGGGACAGCTGTTTTGACAGTCAACAAACAAAAAACTGCAGCAAAGACGATTTACGGTTTACCAAGTCTGAAAGCTGCTTGTAAAAAGTTTTTACTGAAGTGCAAAACTTAGAAATAGGCTTAGTGCATCATTCTGGCTGCGATGGACTTCTTTTAAGTTCAAGGCCATGAGTCAGAATTTCAGTTCTGCAGTAGCTGTAGATTTCAAGATTTTTGTGATTTCAAGATTTCCTAGTTCCTCAGCCAAACTGAATATTTTCCTGAAACAAAACTTTAATTTGAGGAAATGCCCTACTTACCCTGTCTTCACATACATACTAACCTGCCTAATACTAGGCATATGCTTTTAAAAACCATGTCGAATCAAGCTTCTAAGTTCTTGAAAGTCTAAGTAATTGCCTTTGATGTCTTCTACTTTTAAAAATAATTACTAATTACTATTTACACTGGGGTTTTTGTCTCTGCAGTAGAAGGTATGATTGTATCCATTTTGCTGAGGAGGACAGTGATGCAGTTTCATGAGTTAAATTGTTCTTAGCTAAGTAGTAAAATCATGGCTGTAGAAGACAGGGTTCTTGGGTTTCAATCAACTATTCTAGCCAGTTCTTAAGCCAGACCAGACAGTGCTTATGATCTTGAGTGAAGAAAGAAAACTTCAAGGTGGGAGACTGTTCCCCCTGATGGTATTTCCACATATTAGTGTGCTCTGCTGCAAAATGCAGCAAGTTCTTTAAGATATTTTTAAAGCCCCAAATATGTCAATAAAAGCTCACCCTCTGTTACTTTGAGCGTATGCTATTCAGTACCGGAGTTAACACCAACCCTTTTTGTGTTCCTCCTTTTGGAAACTCTGCTGAAGTTCGAAGAGCACATACGTTGCATTTGTCCTTCTTCATGTATGCTTTTTTCTTAGAGGATGATTTTGGGGTTTGGAGGTGTCCTGGTTTGGGTTAGAACAGAACAAAATCTGTGGGTGTTGGGGTTTTTTGTGAGAAACAGAGGGAGCCTCTGTCACTGTTGCCAAAGCTGAAAAATCCTTTCTACTGAAATGGAAATTTGTCATTAGTACCAGTTTTTACATTTGGGTAAACCTAGAGTGGGATAAAGTAAAAGTAATTTTTCAACTGCCTTCTTTCATACCATTAGATACATCTGAGGTATCATTTGAGAAACACTTAATACAATATTTTCAGGCATGGCTAAATTTCTCTAATAGCTTTCGAAACAGTTATAGCTAGTGACATAAAAAAAAATGAGGCTTTTAGCAGTTATAGGACTGCTTAGTCTAAATCAAAGAATGTCATGCTTTTTCAGTGCTTTTAGTTCGATAGATTTTTAAATGACACTTTCAGAAACAGTGGCTCACTTAGAGTAGAAATTCAGTGTCTGTCTTATTTACACAGTGAAGCAATGTGATTTTGTATTTTAGGGTCCTAGGCCTGGCTTGTCAAATCTTAATTAGAAAAGGCCACTTTTAGTAATGTGACTTGCCAGTAACGAAATGGAGCACATGCTATGGATTTCTTTTAATCTGATTTACAGTGAAAATACAGAACAGTGTAAATAAATATATTTGATCATCATTTTCTGCTTTGAAAGTGTTTTCTTTTGCTCTGAAAAATGCCATCATTGAATCTTCATTTGTACATACTTAAATATCAACATCAAATGAAATTTTGTACTGATTTATAAATAATGCCTTGAGTTATTCAACAGCTTGTTTTGAAAATAAAATAGTAAAGATTTTGTGGAGAGAAAGGGGAACAAAGGAGTACAGTTTGAGTTTGATTACCCAAATGTATTATCTGGAAATTCATGTTTTTCAAAATAGTGTCACAACCTGTGTTATCTATTAATTGCTCTTAATATCCTCTTGATTATCCAAAACCTTCTTTTCCAATATTTTTATGCCCCTCAGTTCACTCTGAGATTTATCTTCCTTCATTAGCTTAAGTGCAGTTGGCACACTAGCACTTCTGTTGTGGTGTTTGGTTTTTTTAATTGAAAGGAGTCATAACTTTTAGAAACTCTCCAGATATCTTGACCAGTGTTGTTTTGAGAAAAAATTTAGAGACAATGAATTAATGTTTTAAAAGATAAATTCTTCATCCCTTCAATGACATAGCTTATCATGCCAAAGGGGCTTCACATGACACATAAATATACTTACATTTGCTGTTATGTAGCTTATGGCATAAGAAACATCAAACCTGTCTGAAAGAAATTTGAATTCTCATGGACTGATAGCTTTAGTATGTTCCTTACTTCTGGCATTTGCTACAGGACCTACTCCATCTTACAGAAGTTGATCTTAGAGAAATGGGAATTGAAAATCAAGTCCACCAAACACACATAATTTCCCATATCCTGCTGCTTCACAAGGTAGAAAAAAGAGAGGTAAGATTTCTGTGTTGTCTCCTAAAGACTAAGAGAATGAGTTAAAGCAACCTCAGCTTTTCTGTCACACAGAGATGATAAACTACTACCCTGACTCAGCCTAGAATACTGCTCTGAATACAGATTGCAAGGGTACTTTACACAGACAATAAGGTGAATAGCTAAACATTAATCTTTTGGCAGAGTTTTAAAAAATAACATAACCTGTACTTTTTTTAGAAATTGTAATTTAGAAAAGACTTCACTTTCATTTCACTTTCTATTGCTCTCACAGTCTTCAACTTAACAAGATGTAATGTTAACAGACCATAATTGACAGAAGACTACGTCACAGGTGTCTTCCTCACTTGGCAAGGTTGTATCAAAAGGTCTAAACCAAGCTATCTTACATACATATCATCTCATCCCTAGTGAGGAGAGGAAGAGTGCTTACACAGGCAATCCTCACCTTCCGCTTCCATTTGGGACTTTGCTGTGAATTCAGCTTCATCACTACATCTTTTGGTGTTTTTCTGATGCTTTTTATCAGTTCAGCATCAACCTATAAGATATTCTATCTGAGTGGAAAGATATAGTGAGATGTTCTTCAACTCTATAGGATATTTTGAGAATAGTTAACAAGATAACAAGATACAAGTGTTAATGCAGTCTGCCCGACAATGTTAAAGATCACTGCCTAAGGCTTTAAAAAAAATTACATGAAACAGTGATTTACTTGGCTAACATTCCTGCTTTTACCCTCTCTTGGTCAAGATAAAAAGACTTTTGAGGTACCTGTAGAAATCAAATATTCATAAAATGTTTTTAACCACTTAACTCTTCAGAAAAAAATAGAAATGCTTGTGTGGAAGTAGATCTGAGTATTTTCTCAGTGTTTTCTTAGGAGTTCAAATTTGGTTTAAAAATTACATAACTTCTACAGCTCATTGATTTAACTTTATTACAAAATGAATTTATATTCCTTTTGTAATTGATACTGCAAACAGATTAGGAAACTATTAAAGTTGATTACTGCAGTAAAATAAGATGTATTTCAATTAGAATCTATTACTCATGTGGCTTTGGGACTGCATTTTGTAACCACTTTGGGTGCTGGAGTGAGAAATATATTACAGTTCTCAATGTATCATTTTTTTCAGAGGAAGGGACTGTTCAAGCTGTGATTCACGTGGTGAATTGATGTATAGATAGTTGTGTAACATTTCAGTCAATTCACTGGAACATTTCAAATTCTTTTAATGTAGCTACAACTTTTGATTGTTCAGCTTCAGATCCATTGAGCTAAATCTAATCTTGCCATAATGCTTGTGATTTCAGTGAATTTGAATGTGAGTCAAACATTTTATCTCCAAACTGGAGTTTATATATTTTTTGACCTCTAGACATAGTTTTTTGGCAGTTAAGTGCTAGAAATCTTTAAGCTAAGTTCCAATAAAAGTGGTGGTAGCTCATGTTTTTATGGGCATTTATCTTAATGAGCAGTGTTTTCGTTCACTCTCTGGTTTTGGCTAATAAAAATAATTAAGTGTATAATTGAATTACGTGCTTGAAAAAATACAGTCAACTTGATCTCTGAGTTGTTCTGTTTACTCCTCGGTATTTACACCCTCGATAGCTTTGCCTGTTGTATTAAAGAATTCTGAGAAGGTTGCAAAACTGATCAGTTCAGTCAGTCAGACGTGAGTGCAGACTGTTTTGTTTTCACAGTAGGGACTAATGGTTGTTATCTAGTCTCCAGCCTATTATGAAATGTTTTTGTTTTGTGTCTTTCACAGAGTGCTGTGTCTAGGAGTAAAGTGCCTAATCAGTGACACTGAAATGCTTGTTTTCCAGCACTGAACTGTACTGAAGTCAGACATTAAAAAAAAATTAAAAAAAAAATTCCATTCTATTAAATAAATACAAATGGTCCTACTAATGTACTTACCAGTACAGAGCAAGGGCTGTATTATTCTGTTTGCTATTATTTTAGCTTTAAAATAACAGCGTTGTATTTGTTGCTGGTTCAACAGTTTCCAGACAGTGCCTGACGTGATAAGTCACTTTAATATGTAAGCATTTTCACAAGGTTAATTTTATAGGACGAAGCATTACCTTGTACACTGAAGTTAAGTTTTGGAAAGTTTTGTCAAAACATTTTCTGTTTTCTAAAATGTTATCTGGTTCTGAAACTAATTTGAACAGCACGTGTCTCAATGCACTGAGGTTTGGATTCATCCCGTCTAACGCAAGCTACTCAGGCTGTTTCCACAGTAATTAATACCAGGATCTGTGCATTGATATAATGCCCAGCAACACATTTGACCTGGATCAAAAATGTTCACATGATCACATATCTGGTGAATTAAGCAGAGTACACAATACGAAGTTCACTACCTTAGTGCTTTCACGCTATCTTTATGCCAGCCAATGGTAGGGAAGTGATTAGAATAGCTGCTTTGACGTGAGTAGCATTAGCTAATCAGTAGAAAAATAGCCATTCAAAATCGTTAAACCACTTCAGTCCAGCAAAATGAATTTGAGAGTGGATCAGTGCTTTGAATACTGGGACTCTGGTATTTTTGATCAGTATTAGAAAGCTGAAAGGCTGCTTGTGCAATTGACCCTTGACCTTAATTGAGCTGGGGTTCCAAAATGCCAGCCTAAGCAGTCCGTGCCCTCTTTATCCTCTTCTCTAGCTGCTTTTTTTTCCCCATTTCTGTATCATTCCTTTTGTTGTCAGTAAAACTATCCTGCAGCTACTTGGTTGAACCCATTGGGAAATGTCTCTGGCTGAAAACCAACTTTTTTGTTTTCCACTCGTGTTCATCCAGATAAGTTCCCATGCCAGTTTGCTGTTCAGCTGTACAAACACTTGTACAAGTGTGAATGGCCAAGGAAAAGACAGCAGAGGTGAGCCCTGGGAGCTGAAATGGCCCTGCTGCCTAAAGTGAGACTGCAGCTGAAGGTGTTCTATGAGGAAGCAAGTCACTCTGCTCCCTCAAGGTATCAGAGACAGATGAATTCAGCAGATAATTAAGTCCACTTTCAATTTGAATTACCTTATGTGGGTGTCTGTGGGGTTTTTGTTGATTGTAGAGATATCCCAGACTGCTGACTTCCTAGTGGATCACTCAGCAAATTCCATTTGGTGGAATGAATTTAGGCCTAAAAGCTACAATTGCAGTTGGCCTAGAACATTTAATCTCTTCTTTTGAGCGCAGCCTTCCAAATCACAAGAAAGCATTTGTTTCCTTTTCTCGAAATCCTGGTGATCTCAAATACAGTGATAAGCCCTAAGTAAATGTTTAATTTCCTTGAAAAATCAAAGTACACAAGTGGAAAAATGTTTCCAATTTCTGCAAACTTTCTTCCTAAGTGGAAAATTGTTACCAATTCTGAATGTGCTTCCTGCCACTGTTTTATGACAGAAGACCGTGTGGCTGTCACATGTACTGAATAAGCCTGATGGTTGCTCAAGTCCAGGATTTTGTATCAGGTAGTGCCAAAGTAGATGTCAAGTGAAACATGACGGAGTACACCAACCCTTGATGATGCTTTCCCAGAACAGTTTCTCAGCCTCTAAGCATTTAATCTAACAGAAATAAAGTTTCGAAAAGGTATGAATGTGAAGATCCATAAATATTCTTTCCACAAACATACCTTTTGATGTGCACCGCAGCACATTCTGGATCCTGATGTCCTGCCATCTAGGCCAGTATCCATTTGCGTTTTCATAGCGTGCTGTGACTTCCTTGAGATGTACCTTTTGGGTTTTGTTCCTGGGAGTTGTAGAGTCAGGGCAGGAGGTCGGGAGGGCCCTGGATCTTGCCTGGGCTTGTCCCAGTATGGAGTCAAGATGCATCCAAAATTCAGGTACTAAACCACTCCCAAGTAAAGCAAAGTATGGGCTGTGCTTATAGGAATGTTCTTAGTGGCTACCTAGCACCTTTTTGTACTCTTAGAAATATTTATTTGGCATCACAGAGAAGGCAGGAAATACCATACCCTCTTCCAGAAGTAGCTTCTTCTGGTATGAGAGAAATTGATGACAAATTAGGTGCAATCTGACTCCTGTATTAGAGAAAAAGACTTTCCTTCTCAGAGCATAAGGCTTAGCCCTCTGTCCTGTAACAATCAGCTGTTCAAGACAAGCACCTTGAAAGCTATAGCCCAGTACTTAGTGTTCCAGGAAGGAACTGTGCTTTTCTCAGTATCCTCTAATACAGTAAAGCAGGATTTAATGCTATGTGGGACTGGGTCAAATTTATATTTAATCATGTTACCTTATCATTCTACAGTCTTTAGGAGTGTGGGTTTATTATGATTCCTTATGACCTATGGTACAAGAATAAATCATGCTTCAGATCTATTGAGGAATCCCACCATGATGTGACCAGCTCTTTCAGTGCAGTAGAAATGTTAACTATAGAGAGGGTAATATAAGTATATAAATGCAAATATCTATTTTAATGTAATAAAAAAAGTACCTTGGATATTGTCAGGTATGGAAGATATTTCTTGGTTCCTTTATAACTGTGAATTGAAATACAGAATTATTTTGGAAAGCTTTGTATCAATTGACTATTAAAACATTTTTGTACATTTGTGAGCATTCATGCTGTACTTTTCTATACATCGTTGGTTGAGTTATGAGTGAAGAGATATAGAGAAAGCTAATGGACAAGAAGTTTTTTTTATGAGGTGTTCTAAGAGCTAGAACTTTATTGTCATTCATTATATAGAAGACCTAAGATGTGTGCTATTAAGAAGGAAGATGAGCAAGCCATACAGAACCTTGCTTGTGCTTGTGACAATGTAAACAGAGACAAGTCCGTCTTCAGAGAAGGTGTAAAGTAACTGAGGGACTCCCTCGTGTTTTTATTAGATGGCAAATATAATTAGCATAAAGCTGTGACTGGTTTTGCCTTGTCAAACCCAAGTATCTTGTGTTTGTTGCTATCAGATAAAGCCCTTTTACTCATTCTGGTTGTTTTTGTTTTGTTTTTTCTTCTCTTTGAAAAACAAACACAACCAGAGTGCTTTGGAGCAGTGGTATGTAGTGTCAACCTAGCAGATTCCAGACTAGCGCTGAAGTATTCTGGTAACTTTGCCAATAGATGGAGAAGGCTGCTTTGGACACTTTCATCTGCATAACAGTTAGAGGTGGTATTGCTACCTGTGGGGTCTATTTTGCTCTCACTGAGAGATAGGATTTGAAGGCTTTTCCCATTTCTGCTTGAGGTCAGGAATGTATATGCTGTTACAAAGTCGTAAATATACACCTCTGAAAGTACTCTTTCATCTATTGAAAGTTCCAAATTAGTCACTTGCTACTTTCTAGCCTTCTGTTTATCCTTGTCTCTCCATCAGTTATGTTCCAAATGAAAAACTCCCTGAGGTCTATCACATGCAAAGAGAGGCTGTTAATTCTCTTGTATTTGAGACTTTTCACAGAAACATAGAAAAACAGAAGCTTACAAGGAAATCTTAGCTCCATAGTAACAGTTCTTCCACTGCTAGAAGCAAAGAGAGGAAAATAGAACCTCTGGTAAAAAGGAAACCATCAAATCTTGTCCAGCAGCTTTCTAGTGTTGTCTTCCATTTAGTGTCACTTGCCAAAACTAATCAAAAAACCCAAACTGATTTGGTGCAGTTTTAACCATGTATTTCAAACTTCCTGAAACAGGCCTGTTTAATCTGTGCCAGCACAAGTTGCTTGGCATGATTTTCAATGCCAAATTGTATTGGGTGGCGGGGAAGGGGAGGCACACATGTTGTTGTCATGGAATATGTGCAATAAATTTGTAATGCTAATTTTTTGATTTTGATAAAGGGGTACTCACTTTTCTTGTATCTGATGAGCTGTACTTTTTTATGATTATTATTCTAGCAGTGGCTAATACTAGCTGACTCAAACCACTTGGAATTCTGTAGCTCTGAGAACTTCTGATAGCTACAGTGAGAGGGTTTTTTTTTCCAAATCCTTCAAAAAATTTTGTTTTCTTTCTGACTTAAGATTTACAATAGTGAGCCTCAGGTTAGAGGAGTTCAACAGCGAACCACTTCCTATTGGAAAATGCTGATTTGTTGGAACTACATTTTTTAGCTAGTAGTTAATGAAGATCAGACATCTGGTATTACATGTACCCATTTGTACTCTTTGAGATCTCCAGAAACTCCAGCAAGCCAGAGCATGTTCATGCTTCACTTTGTCACTGAATGATCTAAGGTTTATATAACTCCTCAAACTTTCCGGCTTTACTAGAGCATTATTTCCAAGATGATCAGCTGTGGGACATTTTCAACTTTTCTGAGGCTGGGGATGGTGAGGCTTCTTAACTCTGACTTGTAACAGATAGTTCTTTGGGTGTTTCTCAAAGACCTTGTGTCTCCAGTCCTAGGACAGATCAGATAACAAGACTGGATGTTGGTAGTTAGTATGGAGGTCTGGATGGCTGCTGACTAAACTGCTCTGTTTCAGCTGGCAGCTGGGGAGCACCTTAGAAAGCACAGTTGCCAGAGCTCATAGTTTTCAAACTAAATATTGTCAGATTTCAAGTACTGGAGCATTTCTCACTTTGTATTGTCATTCTAATTTGACCTAGTATGTCTTTGATTAATTTGAAAATTTCCAGCAAATAAACTTGATTTTCTAGCCAACACTTATGCTGATCATGATTTTTCCCATGCGGCATCTATAGGAGGCGTGGGAACATAGCATTTGCTTTGTTTGGGTCCTTTTTCTTCTAAGACAAGTCTGCAGCAGAAACTTGCATTGACTTTTGTTTATCAGGGAATGTAGAAGTGCTATGTGAGCGTCCTCGTCTTGTGTGCTTCTGCATTTTATCATTGCAGCTGCACAGTGGTGCTTTTGGGGTAGATGTATTTTCTCCCCATTATTTTAGGAATACTATAATTCTGACATTTAAGGTAAATTGAGGAGTTCCAATGAGTTGTCTTGTTTTGCCCCATCATCACTTTGTTACCGTAAAACAGCCACATTTTTGAAAATGGTCTCTCAAAAACCGGCAAGTACCCAGCTCTTGGCACAATTCAGATGTGCAAGCTACAGCACCACAGGTTGTGGGACCTAGGTCTCAGTTATGTTCCTCCTTGCTCATCTGTTTAGATAGCTGTGTGTACAGGTGTTTCTGCACTAAGTGGCAAGATGCACCTTTACATACTCCCTTTCTTCAGAAAGCAGAAGTCAAGGGTGACCATAGAAGGCCATAGCTGTGTGTGATGTGTGGCCAGTGATGGCCAGCACACTGCTGCTTTCTCAGCCTCCCCTAGGCTGATGTCACAAAGGACAGCGCTTCACCGCTAGCACTTCTGTGGCAAGGTGACACACAGACAGTATGATGCCATATAGATAGACAGATGGTTAAGGAGTATGGCAGGTCAACATGGAATGCTGGTGGGGAGGGCTTGACAGAGGTGCTGTGCTTGTTTCAGGACATTGGTGCTTTCAGACTTCATCCCGCATCTTAGTTAAACCCATTTTCAAGTAGATATAAAGTATGAAAACACCAAAAATTTTGCAACGAGGAATCTAATCTATCTTAATTCAAAGTGACTTACAACAATTCACAGTCCTGTGAATTCTTCATTCTTACAGCTTGCAGACAAATTATCTTTAACAGCTTTGCATCAAGTAAGTACAAAGATGGATTGTGTAAATTGTCATATGCGAAGACAAAGATAAATTTTCAATTTCATCTGAAGACAGAATAAAACTCCTAGGAAAAGGATGCAATGACTCATGCAAGAGTAATCACAGTTTACGCAGGGCTGCCCAACTACCAGTCCCGTTACTTAGCGTGCAGTCGTGTTACTAAGGAAATTACTACTCATTTGCTGGTTCTTACTCATAAAACATGACAATGAAGCATGACATTCCTTCCAGGGCTTGAAAATTTCCTGAATTTTTTGTATCGGCCAATAGAGATCATCATATGTGCTACCC
This sequence comes from Baryphthengus martii, assembly GCA_013396935.1. Taxonomy (NCBI): domain Eukaryota; kingdom Metazoa; phylum Chordata; class Aves; order Coraciiformes; family Momotidae; genus Baryphthengus; species Baryphthengus martii. Next base: position 252,254 of record VWZK01008561.1, on the reverse strand, counting down.
AATCTGAGTTTTTGACATGATTTTAGATGTCTTTTGCCTGAACTGTGGAATGTATGGCTTAGACAGAGAAGCAAGACTCTTTCTTTTATGCAATACTGTGCTCTTCTGTAGTATTTTCCAGTTGATAATCTGATAAAGTACTATACAATTTTTCCTGTGAAAAGTATCTACTACTCTGATGTATGTTACAAAAATGTAAGTATAGGTCATGCAGAAAGTAAGTGAGTTAGGTACTAAAACTGGAAGTATAATCCAGGTATCTCAACTCCTCTTTCTGTAGTCACACCATAATTCCCTTTTTCTTGCACAGGACATATTAGTGAGGCATTTCGGTGTCCAAGATGGGATCACAGTCTGTTGTTTTTTGATTCCTTCTCCTCCTCCTGCCCTTCTTCTCCCTCCTCCAGATATATTTTGAAGAAAGATTGTGCCTGAAATATCCAATGGGAAATCTCCATAGGTTGTTACTTGTGGCAGTGAGCTTCTGGAATCTGTCACTGTGCTTGAAACATTTATGGTACCTCTCCGCCCTCAACACTTACCTGGTTTTGCACAACTGGCAATTAAAAAAGCAGAGTGCCACCAGTTATTCAAGATTTGCTAGCTTTCCTAGTTCATATGTAGCTCAAATGTCATTGCATTTGAGGAAAAACTTAATTGAAAGAAGACTGGAGTGAGTTTTTGTTATGCATTTAGGCCTCATTTTATGTGAAATTGGTTTGAATTTAGATCTTAAATTCAAGGTTCTGTTCAGCATCAATATGATAACTTTCTGTAATCTGGGGGGAGAAAATTATGTAATTGTAGAGGTCTGTCCCAAGTGGTGACTTCTGTCCTAGCATCGGTGAATGAGTTTTTTTGGAAACCGTTTTCACAGTTACCTCAACTTTTCTGTTTTGGAAGTTGTTATTGTAGAAAGTGCATGGCGATGACAACAGTGATAACACTTTCCTACTAACGCTCATGCCTGCCTTCAGGAACCAAAATGGGGTTGCTATGGGCAGGGGAGTACCAGTCAGAAGTGCCAGTGTGAGCTTCCTTTATCTTGGTGTATTAGATTTCTTACTCTTCTGTCTCCTTTTCTTCCCTCACTGCATATGTGAGTGCTCTCTTTCTTTATTTTTCACTCTTATTTTACACTAAACTTCATCTCACTTGAGCTTTCTTATGCAAAGATTCTACTCATATCCATGAAAATTCCTAAGAACCTTCCGGTCACAATACTTACTTCTGCAACATACACGATGGCTAAAGAACCTTGTCTCGATGAGCTAAATGTTTCTTAAGTTCTAACTACACTTCAAGGGAAGGTCCAGTGCTCTTCTATCTTGAATTGCTTCTGAAAAAGAGGTTCCTTTCAACCCAAACCATTCTGTGATTTTTTTTCAAAAATAAATAATTTTGCTGTAAGATATTTTCTCAGATTACAAAATTCAGAGTTCTGGACAATGCATAAAACCCCAGACTACAAAGAGGTTGATATCCTGGTTCTACCCAGTGCCAAGAGATGTCACTATTGTAAGACGCCATGTGGAATTTTAAGCTGCTATTGTCACTTAGATACAGCTTAACTTGTTTAGAGTGAGAATACCATAGTTTAATTTAATTTTGATGATTGATTTGACAATACGTAGAGGTTTTGGAAAATGAATAATCTGCTCCTTAATTACATTTATCATTTAGATAGAGTTTAGGACCACAACTTCAGCAACATCGTGTAGTCATGCTCTGAAGTAGACACATCAGAAGTAGTGTATTAAAGCTAGTTCTGGTAGAAATGGAAAAGAGAGTGAAAGGATTGAACATTAGAGTGAAATGAAAATAGTGCATGACAGAGGATCTCCCGAAACAGGAGACCCATACAGCTAGTAGGGATCAAATATTTAACGGCAAAATCAATGAAATGTTTGGTTAGGAAGAGAAATATTTGCCTCTGGAAAGCTAATGCCAATAAATAGCTGTGAAGAGGTCTGCAGCATGTTGGCTTATGAATTCAAATAAGAAGGAAAGAATAGTGTTATCGAAATTGCTTTGGACAACCGGAATAACTGTGGCTGAGCCAACAGGAAAGAGACGAGTACAGTGGTAAAGAAAAATTTGGCCTAGACAGTGCTTTAAAAGTCAGTGAGTGTGCCTCCACTTCTATTTAAGCAAAAGGCCTTTGGCTGAGTCAGCGGTAGAGCTGAAGGTGCCTGAGGTAATTGGTTAAAAATGAATGTTCTATCTATAATTATCTGATTATTTTCAAAGGTATACTTTACAAAAGGAGGTTAACTAGCCACCTATTCTGTCAATAGCTCTCGATCCTTTACGGCAGTTTGACCCTTCGTTTTAGAAAATGCTTATCTGTTGCACAGATAACTCCGTGTAACATGGTGGGATGAGGGGGAAGTCTGCTAATTGTGTCTGTAACGTATGTAATAGGCTCTGAATTGTCCGTGAACAGGGTGGATTTAGGAAACTGTTAATTTTGCCGTAGTCCTAATTTGAGAGACGGTTATGAATTTCAAGTTCTAAAATCCGCGGAAAAGGGCAAGGGCAGGTGACTACCCGTACAGGGCCGGCGTGCCCGGGGTTCGGCGATGCTCAGCCGGAGCAGCCGGCGGAGGGGTGTGGTTGGAGAGCCGTAAATCAGGGCTCGGCGCTGGCTGCGCTCAGAGCGCCTGCGGCCGCGNGGGCCAGCGATAGATAAGGCGCGCTTGGAGGGCTGCGGCTGAGTTAGGCTTAGTTCAGTTACCGCGAGCTGCTGCTCTTTAGGGCGGGCTGGTGGTACGCGGCGGCTCCTACCGCGGCACGGCCGTACCTTCGGCTTTCCCGAGAACCTTCCAGTTGTTTACTGGAAGCGCTCCGGACCGCTGGTGTTGCAGGTCCGGCCTCCGGCCACCCCTTCCTTGTGTCCGGCTGTCCGCTTCCTTCGGCTCCGCCGCCCGTGGGGCTCCGCAACCCTCAGGGACCCGGACGGAACTCTCTGCCAGGAGACCGCTTGGCGGGACAAAATCACCTAAAGATCCCTAGAAAGCCCAGAAAGAAGTAGCTGTGATCAGACTGGTAACTGCGGGGACAGCGTTGCCCACTCGGGCAGAGAATGAAAAGCTGGTTTTGTGCGTTGAGTATGTTTGAGCGTCCCGCTGTCCCTGCATCTGTGTCAGGGCAGGGCGCGGAGGAGCAGGAGCCCAGGCTCTGGCGGCGGTTGACTTGTGGACTACTAGAAATGCGATAGTTGTGGCAGTGAATGCTGAGACGTTTCGTCCAGTGCTTAGGTTTTATAGGAATGGATCCTGTGGAAATCGGTGGTGGTTTTTTTTTTTGTTAAGTATAACACGCTGGTGTACTCGAGATACCGAGATACTTCATATTCTCTCTACTCAGAGAGAAAGCAAGCACTGTGTCGGGGTTTTGATATTTTTTATTTTTTTTAATCTTGTCGGAAGAACATATAAAACTTCTTTCTGCTCAAATTTGTAATTTCGTAAGTCTTTTGTTAAAAATAATTAAGTGCATACTAGTTGCTGAAAAGGTTTATTTAAATACTTCATTTTCGGTGCTTTGTTTTGTGGGTGTTTTTCAGTAACGTGGGAACAGAAGAGCAGGCAAAATAATGAATGACTTCCTATTCTAGGGGAGGAACAAAAGCTTGCATTTTGAAACATTAGCTGAAAACCACCAAGGTTACAGTCAAATCTAAGCGGAATCCTCTATTTCTGTCCTCAAAATGGGGAGAGAATGTTTTATTTCAAGTGAAGGTGTCATACTGTTCAGGATTGCTGAGCTAACTGATTGGGTACTTAAGTTTATGAGATAATTTCATAGCAAGGCCAAGTGAGAAGGTCTCTATTATTGAATCCTCTTCAGTGATCACTTTCTCATGACATTTTTTTGTACCTATCAAGGCACTCTGTGTGTGAAAACTCATGAAGAGAAGTGTGGAGTTTTTCTTTCATCTTGAAACAGAGAAACTTCAAAGATAACTTATCCTGGCCTGTGTGCTTTCTGTTGTCTGAGAATAATAGTTAAAAATACCATTTTAATTGTCAGATTACAGTGCAAAGTTGTATGAGGGATGGAAATTGTATGACATATACAAGGAGAGAGAAAGAGGGCATGAACATTTTGACAGCCCTTCAAGACCCTTTGGAAGCACTGGCTTGACTATAATCTCGTGGGGAGTTTTTGATGTTGGACAGACTCATGGTTCCTTCTGACAGCAGCTTAAAGCCTTTGAACTTTTATGTATGCTTTCTCCAACTATGTCTCTCTGTCATAACAGGCTGTAGGTTCCTGAACCTTAATATTCTTCTGAAAGTTCCGTGACCTGTTTGCTATAGTAGCTACCACATCGATTTATCTTTTTTTTTTTTTTTTCCTCTTTTTTTCTCAAAGCAGAAAATACAGGTTGTAGAAAACTTCCAAGCTATTTTGGAAGCAGGAATCCTCTCTTTTGTTACGCTGGTGAAGAAGACTACATTGCTTCTAGGGAGACAATTAACATGACATTTACTTTGAGTTTATAGTGGCTATAGTTTTAACTGTATTTCTTCCTCTGATATGTTCACTGTAGTGGCTTTTCATTCGTGCTTTTTCTGATTCCCTAACTTATTCTCTTACTACACAAAAACTAAGTCAGAGGAAATTGATCTGGTTTTTGTCCTGAACTTGACTTTCTTCATTAAAGTTGATCATTTTCATTATTTCCTGGATGCATCTGCATAGTGCCAAGTAGCTTAGCAGGGAGAAAAGGGTAATGTATCTCCCACTTGTAATTTATTATTACTGGTTTTGAGGGAGGGCAGGTGTGTGGGAGGAGGTTTTGAGGAAATTTGCTGTCTCAAAAGTAATTAGAGTTTTCACAAAAGTTGATTCTATCTTATAAAGACCTGAGAACATAAGACAGTTGTTCTTCAGTTGAGTGTATTAAGCCATGTTCAAGACCTCTTAGCTTCATAGTGTGTATAATGGTAAAGACACAGTAATGCTTTGAGCAAAGTATTGTAGTACTAGTGATATCGTAACATTGGGTATAGACTTCTGAGAGTTTGATCTAACAGGGAGAATCACCCAGATTCTGCAGATCAGTAAGATTTTGAGAGAAGCGTGAATCTTTTAATGTCCAAAACTGGTTTATCTATATCTCAGAGTTTCGAGATAGCTTGAGAGTCTGATTTGGAACTCTGAAATTGCTTTTCTGTTCGCTTTTATGGGGTTTGTACAGCCTTGTACTGTTTGTTATACCATTGACAAATCTCTGAGACCGAAGTGGAGTTTTCCCTTCCCCTCACTTCTCCTCCTCCAATGTACTGAAACAACTGAGTAGCAACCGTTGCCACTAGTTGTGTTGTGGTATGGAAGGGGCACTTACTCTTGGACCTGTATCAGGTTGAATGAACCATCAGAACCTTCAGGGAGTTTTCATGAAGACAGACTGAGCCAGAAAGCTTGTGTTTGTATCCCAAAGCCAAAAGGGAATGAGTAGAAGTATATTTTGTATGATGTTTCAGGGAAGCAAAGGTTATTTTTTTGGGCAATGATGTGAAGATTGGGCAATGATGTGAAGAGCTGCACACCCCATTGGGCTAGTTTGCCGCATGTTTGGTCTTGCCCGCCAGATATGTATTTTATTGTGTTCTTTCTCCTACGGTTTTCCTCAATGACATGTTGATTTTAAAGACTTCTTTGTTTGTATTCCCTCACCCTCATTCATAACAAAAAACTAGCATGTGTCAAAAGTTACCTGGAAACCTTTTGTGTCCTCCGATTCTCTGAATTCACAATCTAACTCCTGCTAATTCCATTCCCGTATACTTTCCCAGATTACAGACTGGAGAAAGAAAAGCCACTCTCTCTATAAATGTATATATTGACATAAGTCAGTCTTGTTTGCATCTAGTTAAGGGAACTTATACGCCTCCCAAAGTGCTCTGTTTTGTTAGATACTGTGTTTTGAAAAATAGGAATGTATACAATTAAATTTCAGTTCCTTTTGCGCTGTCATTCTGCTATAGCTTCTACCATTTACATTGCTGATTGCATGATGGCAAATGTTCAAAGTGCACTGTCTGGTAGGGAGTAACATTTTCAAGGTTTCTATATCTAGTAAAGCCAAACATTCTTTGAATCATGTACTAAAATATTTGAGACATTCCAGAGTCTTCAGCTGAAGAGGCTCCCTTCTTGCAGTGTTTACATTCAATATGAGAAAAATGTATGGATATTTTGGCCAGACTTTTGTTACTGGGCTGATTGTTGTGGTTCTTGGTTTACATTTATGAAGAATTCATAGCACAGCAGCACATAGGGAAGCAGATACATTTACAGGTAAAAGTTAGTAAACCTGTTGTTTTTATTTTGTTTTGTTTATTTTGTTTTGGGTTTTTTTGAGGAGTTTTGAAGGGAGAATTGCTTGAAATACTATCAAAGCTTCTGCACACATGTAATTGTGACTGTCTTGCAAGATCTCAAATGGGAGGTATTTCATACCAGCTTTGGAACTCTCACTTGATTCCTCAAAATGAAAGGCATGTGTGAATTTGACGATTGGGTATTGAAATTGTAAGTTGTGGGGTGTTACTGAGAATAAGTTAAGAGATGCAATGGTTAGGACATAACTGATGGAGTTTGGTTTTCTTTCTTGAGAAGGACTTCTTAGGAGGGGAGGTTGAAGGGAAAATGTACTTCAGAGGCTCATTGTTTGTTTGAAAATTCTCAGACTGTTGGATGGGAAACCTACTGGATTGGTATGCTAATTATCCTGTGGTTTGGTTAGAAGAGGGAATATTTGACTTTCTCTATGGATCCTCAAACGTGAAGTGGTTGACAGTTTACTGTCATTGTAAGCCTTTTGTGTACTCCTCAGTATCAACTATTAAAGCGAAGCTCTCATTGGTCGTGTTTGTACCTGCTTAGTTTTGGAGTTTTGTGTGGAATGTCACGTGTTCCATTTCAGCATAGTGGTGATAGTCTTGCAGGGAAGCCTAGGGAGAATCTCTCTGACTGGGTAACCTGTCCTTAAACAGTCAGAATTCAGAGTTGTGGAGGTGTTTTTTTATAAACCAATAAGAAAGTATGAGCATTAAGTACAGAATCTCAACAGTTCCCAAGAGGAGAATAATAACGTTTGTGCGCTGTGAGCAAGTGAGCCTCCAATTTTTCAGGCTCTGTAAATGGTGTTTGTTGCCTTTCTACAGTAAACACGGAGTTGAGTTTTCAAATGATTGTGTGAGTTCTAAGAAACTTCCCCCTCTGCCCCTATTGTTTGAGGTAATTTTTATCATTCCTCTCTAGTAATAAAGCTGAATTTACTGGAAACAAGCTCTGCTGATTTGCTTAAACTATGGGAAATTGTAGCTTTGTGGTAAGCATTTGCATTTTAGATCTTCCTATCTCCAGACTAGTTTTTCTTAGAACATTTGCAATGCAAAACTGACTTTGCAACGCTTTGTTATTATTTTGAAAATAATTGTGTGATATTTTAAGTACTAGCCAGCAGAAACTGTGTCCTCAAACCACATGATAAATGGAGAGGCGATTTAGTATTTCACATCAAGGGCCCATGTGATAATTTATGGCAGATTTTTTGTGAGAGTGTGGTTTGGTTTCTTTAGGATTTCAAATTCTATTTAGATCTGTGTAACTAAAAATGTCAAGTCTTATTAACTTCTCAACTCTAATCTTTTTAAGACGAAACCTGACCAAAGTCACACAGATTCTGGCCAGACATGCAGTTTCCAGAGGCTTCATAGTAGCTGTGCTCAAACAGCTGTGGCAAATTGAAGATTTAAAAAAAAATAAAATTATTTATCTTCTGTAATTAATGAGTATTTATTGTGGGACCTTCAATAAGTGAGAAGTGGGAAGGAATTTGTTGTTGAAGTCTGGAAACTTTATCCAGCCTGTGAATCTCTGCAATGCATCTGACAGGAAATAGCAGAATTCTTTCATAAATTTGAGTTCAGTTTAATGTTACTGTAAAACCAAGCAAGTTATGATAACCTCTGAGCAGAAGTAATAGTAGCTTTACTGCAGCAACACTTTGATAGTACCTGTGATGCCGAGGCTGGAGAAGGGAGCAGAAGGACTATAGAGGCAGTTCTGTTTTCCTTGCAACACCTGTGCATTCCCCAAACCCAGAAAAATTCTTGTGCAGCTGTAAGCAGCTGACTTCCAGGCTGCTGGGCCTTCAGGGTGCTACTCTTCCTTTTCAGCGTGAGCCTTGGCCAAGGTCAGAACAAATTCTCCCTGTCTATAACTGTTATTTCCAGAAGTTCTTCTGCTTTCTGACTTCATATCAATTTCTGCTGCTTCTGTGGCTTTTCCATTTTTTATAGGAAGCACCTGGTTGACTACTGGCTGGATTAAGTAATGTAGGACTGGTTGACCTGCATGTACGTTTCATAGAGTGGCTTATGCAGGCTGATGTAACTGGATAGGATAAAGTAGCCTGTCGTCTATAATATAGCACTGTAAAGTGAGCACAAGACAGTTATTTTTGAGGAACAAACCAGCAATCTGTTAATGTGTCTGAAGTGTTTGTCTCATGAAGTTTTTTTTGCTCACGATAACAGAAAAACCTGTACTGTACCACAAGCTGTAACTGATTGTACAAGAGACTGACAGCTATGCAAATCCCTAATGTCAACAACGATTTGAGCCAGCAGGCTGTGCATGCTGAAGAAGAGAATTTCAGTAATCTGCTCCTGCTCTTATCTCTTGGGTAGAGCCCTTTAGTTTACAGCCTGTTAGAAATATGTGACCCTTTCTCTGCTAGATTTATTACTTGAGCAAGACTCTTCAGAAACATTTTTTTTTCCCCTCACAGTTTGCCAGCTACTGCATCTAGAAATGTATTCTTCCAAACCAAGCTGTAGAGTGTACTTGTCAAAATGTTCTTAGAACTTTTCTTTTTCTTAACAATCTAAGTTGATGTCTTACTCTTTAGAGGATGTGAAGGAGGAAAAAGAAGGAACTTTGTAGGTAAAAATGTGGAGTTGCCCAGGGCCTGCTCTTGCATGCGTGTCCAAATTGATTGTTTTTTGTTGTGACTTTTCACGTGTATAAAAGTTAATACAAGTGTACTTGATGTGCAGTTGGGAGCAATGTGACTGGATTATAATACAGGATACGTCATGAAGTATCTGACTGCCTCAAAGCAAAGCAGAAGTTCAGTTCTGGGTGCCTTTGTTAGTCATGCTATTTAATTTCCATTAAAGTGGGGTCTTTGATGATTGATGTGCTATAATAAATCTTGGTTTTGTTTTTCCAGAACCAAAAATGATAGCTGCAGGGAAATTTTCAAGTCTTCGAAATGCCCCAGTGAACCACCAGTTCTCGTTAGCTTCTTCCATGGACCTTTTGACCACTAAACCTTCACCAACTGAGCATCGCTCAGACTCCTTTCAAGACATCTCTATCCATGGCACTCTCCCCAGGAAGAAGAAGGGGACAATTCCCACTAGGTCTTGTGACATGTTTAGCCCCATGGGAACATTACTGTACACCAGAACGCACTGGCAGCAGCCGCCTTTTGTACAGGATATTATAGAAGAGTACCCTCCGCAGAATGGGAACAGCAAAAAACTCCATGCCAGGTAACTTGTAAAACCTTAATTTACATATGTCTTTTGCATAGAAATTATTATGTCTTTTTCTAGACCTCTCAATGTCCAATTATTGGTACATCTGTTTATTATAATTCTGCTTTCTAACAGAGGTTGATTTCTCTCCCTAGTGCTGTTGAAGAAAGAGGCCAAACAAAAAATGGTGTGAAACCTATGCAGGATGGGGAAATGGAGGAGTAAATCTAATACATAGAGTTCAGGAATTCTGAGAATTTTTTCTTTTTTTGACTTACAGAATAGCTCAGGCTTCAAAATAATTTCCCTTTTGCAGTAAGATCCATCAGTATATGAGCAGTTAAATACTCATGCCTGTTTAAAATGTCCTTCTATACCTCTCTGTGGGATCTAGCAATTTGGATTTTTAGTCTTTCTTCTGGCATCTGTGTGGTTCTTTAAAAACTAGTTTTTAAGGACTAGATCTTGTCCCTGTTTGGAATGTCTAGCATTGCATGTACTGTTCCCATGGAGGAAACTTTTAATTGCTTTGAAATGACCCTTTGCATTATTCTAACAGAGCGATTTTAACCAAGAAGTCAAACTATTTAAACTTGGTTTTTATTTGGGATCAATGCTTATATGGCTGGAGTGCAGAGAAAAAGAGAGAATGATATTTCAGCTGCCTCCAACCTAGAGCTAGACATGAGCTGGTTTTCTTGAAGACTCCATGGAACCCAACATATACAGAGCTAATGGCAGATTATCCCTATTTATTATTCTTGTCTGACTTCCTGGTTATCCATGTATCTTAAGAAAGAATTCTACTGTCATAGCTAGTGTTTCTTTTGGAAATCTATTATCATCACTATATTTCACTGTTTACAGAAAAAAAGTAATTATGTAAATGCCCCTTTTTGGTTCTGATACTGAGGACTACAAAATGGGGAAAAATATTCAACTAACACAAGAAAAATGCAGTATAATGCAGTGGAGCAGTTAAAGGAACAAAAATGAGAGAGTGTTAGGTTGCTTGGGTGACAGTTAAGGACTGAGAAAAGATAACCAAATGAAAACTTCTGAAGTAGAATTTCAAGTCTGACTGTGGCCATTTCTGCAAGATTTCTTGTTCTCAAATCTTGAGGGAAGAACAGTTCTAATTATGTGGGATTTTTTGTATAGAGTGGTATTTGTATGCTCTTTGCTTGCAGCATACAAGATCGAGCTTTCTTCTTGCTCAAAAATAAGTCTTTCTTCCAAAGTGAATGGGGTAAAGAGAAGAAGAAAGGACCTCAGTGTGTTTAGCATTCCTCTGTCACTGATCTCTGAGACGTACCTGCTTACATCAACTGGCTTTTTAGCATAATTTGCTTCTTTGATTTGCATACTTTTAGAGAATGCAAGCAGCCAGGGCTGCTGCCGTAGAAGGAATATGGTGGTATACACTGAAGTATACACTCTTCCTTCTCAAGGGCAGTTACCAAACATGATTTGTAAGAGAAATTTTCTTTTCTTGAGAGACCAAAGCCTCCATATCAAATATATTTATAGTTGTAACATACAACTTTCCTTGTCCCGTGAAGAACACTTTTGTACAAGCAATAAGAATAATAACAGAATGCTTGAGAGGAAAATATTAAGAAGTTCTGCCAGGGAGAATTAAAACATGATACTTTTGAAATAATAAGAGATTCAAAGGATGTTATTAGTGCAGCTTGTTAATAGAATTTACATCTTTTGAGTCATAGCAGCAAGTGGTTTTCCTGTGTTTCATCAACCAATTGCTTTGCTAAAACACACGTGAAATGCTACGGTAGCAACTCCTCTAACTTTTGCTTTCCTTAATTTTTGTAATGAATCTCTATGTGTTCTGCTCCTGACAGCCCAGTTGTATTAGAGCAGAAGACACTACAAACTTGATAGTCAGCAAATACCACTTTTGAGTCTTCTTGGGATGACTCTGTACCTTTCATTAGTATACTTAAAAGAAAATTGAGAGGGCTGGTCTTACTTTCCTGTGGCAAGCATTCTGCAATATATGCTCACATTGAAATTAGTTAGGACTAATACTATAGGGAAGTCCATGTTACCTTATCAGAGATTTATCAAAGAAGTCCTGTAAATTTTTTTATTTCAGTGTAGGAACTTGTGAAATAGTCTAACATTACATGAATATTGTCTTTCAGGAGTAAATCTGTCTTTTGTTGCTATAATGCTGTTTACAAAAATTGAAAGTGTGAGCACGCACGTTAATCTTTTTCATGATGCATTGTTCAACCCAAGTGCTGTATTTGATGTCAGTGGACCAGAATTAATAGTCATTAGTATTACAGTGTTCATGCACGCGTGAATCCCATTATACTGAACTGTGATTCAGACATGTCATAGTTTGATTAATTCTAATTTAAGAAACCATAACTATGACAACTTTTTCAATAGTTCAAAATGAGTAATAGAATCTTTAGTATAAAAATACACTGTACACAATTTTGTGGAACACAAAAATAAGCCAAAGTGAGAAGAATAGGAAAAAGAATAAATTGTGTCATTTCCTAATGGAACTCTTGATTTCCAGAAACTTTTCTCCCGTCTTATATTATAGCTACCTAATTGCATTACTCTGCAAACAAGATTAAATGCATGTATAGTAATTTATTTGTAGAATCATATTCTGTCAGATTTTTTTACATCTACATGACCGGAAATAGTGTGTCTTTATGGAATTTGTAGAGTCTTCTAGATTAACAAGGAAAAGAAAATTCTAATGTACAAAAGCACTCTTCTCATGTTGCACAGAACACACGAGATGAAGTCTCCTCTAACCTCATAGTCACCTCTGAAAACATAGAGAAATTACTTTGTCAACTTTTCGTACAGTAAAGTTGTGTTCTCCTCTTTTCCCTTAAACTAATGAGCACAGGTGTACATTCCCAAACGAAAGAGAAGTTTTATTTCTTGAGAAAGCCTGTATGTGAGTTTTAGAGTTTCTTAGAAGTAGTTAAATAGACAAAGGTAGAAGCAGCTGAACTCTTGAAAATTCTTTGAAGTTAGTTTTATTGTAGAAGTCGGTATTAAAACCAAAGAGATTCTATGATCAGTGGTACCCTCAGTAAGTTTGCAGATAACACCGAGTTAGGTGGGTGTGTTGATCTACTTGAAGGTAGGGAGGCTTTACAGAGGGTTCTGGACGGGCTGGATCGATGAGCCAAGTCCAATGGGATGAGGTTCAACAAGGCCAAATGCTGGATCCTGCACTTGGCTCACAACACTCCCTGCAATGCCACAGGCTTTGGGAAGAGTGACTGGAAAGCTGCCTGACAGAAAAGGACCTGGGAGTTGGGTCGGTAGCTGACTGAGTATGAGCCAGCAGTGTGCCCAGGTGGCCAAGGCAGCCAACAGCATTCTGGCTTGTATCAGGAATGGTGTGGCCAGCAGGACTAGGGAAGTGATTGTCCCTCTGCACTGGTGAGGCCACACCTTGAATACTGTCTTCAGTTTTGGGCCTCTTACTACAAGGAGGACATTGAGGTGCTGGAACATGTTGAAAGAAGGGCGATGAAGCCGGTGAAGGATCTGGAGCACAAGTCTTGTGAGGGGAGCTGAAGGAGCTAGGGTTGTTTTGCTTGGAGAAAAGGAGCCTGAAGGGAGACCTTGCTCTCTAACTGAAAGGAGGTTGTAGCGAGGTGGGGATTGGTCCATTCTCCCAACAAGTGATAGGACAAGAGGAAACAGCCTCGAGTTGCACCAGGGGAGGTTTAGGTTGCATATTGGGAAAAAATTTTTCACTGAAAGGGTTGTAAAGCCCTGGAACAGGCTGCTCTTGGAAGTGGTGGAGTCCCCATCCCTGGAGGGATTTAAAAGACATGTAGAGGTGGCACTTAAGACACATGGTTTAGTGGTGACCTGGCAGTACTAGGTTAATGGTTGGACCTGATGACCTTGAAGGTCTCTTGCAACTAGACAGATTCGACAATTTGGTTGTGAGTTAATACTTTTACAAGACATAAAAAAATCCACTCCATAGTCATGGGTGCTGCGACTTGTATTCTTCAGTACTTAGTATAGAATAAACATCAGCAAAGACTTTCTCCATGGTTAGGATATTCATAGCATTTCTTCTTAGGTTGATTCTCTAACTAATAAATTTTGAACCTTGTGCCACAGTCTTCCTCTTAGGAAGCCGTCCTGGCAGAAGTCGTTCCCTCTGCTGCCTCTAGCCACTTATTTTTTCGAATTTTAGGAGAGAGATCTATTTTAGATACCGCACTGTGAAACAGGTTGTTAATTCCAAAGTTGTTTTGTGGAGAGAGAAATAGTGAAAGTGCTATGGTAGTTTCAACATTCTGTTCTTAGAGAATGAGGCTAATAAAGATGTGATCTTCACAATCAGTTTAAAGCGTAGTGAAGGAAAGGGAAAAGATACTCTTTTCTCAATAGCAGTAATTCCTCTATTGCCTGCAAAGTAATAGGAAAAAACCAAACGGCATGTATTCCTGTTGAAATAAAGAGACTTTGCAACAAAATTAAGTGAAATTCAGTTTAATAACTGCTCTGGTGTGAAGTTGTAAACTTTCAAGAGGCCACAAATAGGATCGAAATTTGTACAAAGTTGGTGTTGGGTTTTGGGTTTTATTCTCTTCATGATGCTTTGAAGACATTTAATGCAAATTTCAGGATGGATAATCTAGCACAGTAGTAAAATCAAAGCTAGACACAATTTTTCAGAAATAAGGTTATCAATTTTTCATGGTTTGTAGAGTAACATGTCTATTTGAAGTCCTTAGTGTTTCAAGTGTGTCCAACTCAGACTTTTTAGAAGATACGTGACTGATAAAAAGTAGGTGTATGAGAAATGTAGCTTCTGATGGAAAGAAAGAAGATTTAATTTTGTCCTTGCCCTGTGTGTGTAGGGACTCTTTGAAGAATAGCGCTTTGGATATTTTAGGAGTAACTGTGTGGCACACATTTACATGAAATCACTATCTCCCTTCTGCTGAGCCTTCCCCTAGGAAGTGTTGAAGCACACCAGCTGCCAAAATGATCACTCGAAGCTTTCATACTAATTAAAGCCTTCAAACAAACTTGACATTAATTTACACTGGCTGTTTCCTGTTATACAGGGTATTTGTGAATATATGCTGGTTTAATTCTTGTTTACTAGCTGTCTTTCCAGTAGCCATTTCATCTGTTCTACTTGCAAAGACAATTTGTTGTTCAAATTCCATTCTTAGTCTATACTGACATTTCAAAATTAAGAGTCACTGATAAGAGTATGTGCTGTTCAAACTGGCTTGAAATGAAAATATTTTGTGGTCTTTTCTATGTGATGTATAAGGCCCTAGATGCTTTATTTTATCACTGTTCATGAGAGGTTCTGACCTACCAGCTGGTCAGAATTAGAATTCCACCACCCCCCACCAAGTTTTAAAGCTTTACTTTTAATTTTCTGTATGTTTAGAAGCATAAAGCTGTAACTACAGAGCTATAGTTTTGATCTTTTCTCCTGTCTTGATTTTGTGGTCTCAAGACCTGTAAATTCCTGGGTGTGCTGGAAGTCCTGGTTAATGCTGAACGTGATTGTAGCTACACTGCTGCTGTTATTGATGTGGCTACAAACTATTCCTTTTTTTAAGTAGATAAGGCGTTAACAGCTTCTTTTTATTCTAGCAAAATATCAAACATGAACTGTTCATGTCTGATTTTTTAATTTATTTTTTTAAAATATGATTCAGGCATGTTAAAAAAAGGGGGGAAAACCAAAAAGATCTGATGGGTGTGAGGAGGGGTGGAGGGACAAATTGTAGTTAGGTGGATTCTTTCATTGGGGAAATGGGCAAACCAGTAGCTCTAATGTTTTCCAGTGCTCACTGAATGCTGTTGAAAAAGATGAAAATGTGGTAGATAATCTATAAACTAAAATGTGTGTTGTAGATTAGCCCTAAGTATCTACATACAGATACTAAGAATACACGTGGTTTCTGTAGTTCTGAAAGTATGTTAGGTGTGTCCAACGGTATATCTAGCTAGACTTCAGACTCTTAGTTTGAATACTGATCAGAAGACCTTTTCTTGTTTTTTTTCTATGTCAGCTTTTTTCCGCATTATTTCAGATAAAGTGCTGTCATCTGACATTGAACTTTCTATTGCTGCAGCAGAGTTATTCTACAGTAGATTAGTTTATCTGGTCCTTTAGGATATTCTATACTCTTCAAAATTACTGATCTTCAAGGTTCTGCATGTTTAGCTGGGTGAGACTTGCATACTTGCCTCATCTTATATAACTGTCCAGGAAAAAAATTTAAAAAAAAATGTTAAATTTTAAACTTGACTAGTGCCACTGACATTAATAGGGTAACTTCACCAGCATATAATTAAGCAGGCTCACTGTCCTCTGCAGGACCTTGGCCTTGGAGAGCAGTACCTTAGAAAGTTTAGCAAGGTCTTAGGGTATAAAGCCATCAATTACTGGATTCTGGGCTCCTGAAACTTTTCCTTTCCTTTTAGTGGTATTACCACAATAGATGAGACCTGCTGAAGTCCTTGAACCGGCCGTTGATTTAAAATGGAAAAGAGCTGGCAAGGCTGTAGTTGGTAAGGAGCACGCTATTCAGCAATTTGCTTCTTTCTTGTCAGAATTTGCAGCCTGTTTTGCTTTTCTGCGTGTTGCAAATTCTGTTTGTCTTTGAATTCTGAGAATGCGGTGGGTTGAGTATTTAGACAGCGTTTATTTTGTTCTAACTAGTGATTTTGAAAATGGTATTTGTTGGATAATTTCAATTTGAATATGTGTTACTTTTTTATATGAATACTGTGTGTGTATTTACAGCATATAGTTAGGTGCATTTTGAAAACTAAATTAAAAATAAGTATTTTATGTTTCCTGTATGAAGAAGAGTAAATAACACTATTTGGATTTATAGAATGCAGTGTAGTTCTTCAGGTATGAAAATATTTGCAAGATTAATGGGAAGAAGATCAATACCTTTGGTTCACTTTAAATTTTAGGGTAAGGTTGGGAGGAAACCATAGAATTTTTAAAGTAAAAGTTCAGGTGTAATGCCTGGAAAGTCCTCTTTAGAGAAGTTTGTTTTCAAAAAAAAATCTGAACCAGTGGTTTGTGAGTTTATGGTTGTGGGTTTTTTAATAGGAGTGAGAGAAGTATGGTGAATTCAGGGCTACTGAATATTTTGTTGACTTTTTTCCATGCACACACAAATGGTTTTTCAAAGGGAATGATTCTTTATATGTTGCCAAAGCTTCATGCTTTTAGTCAGAGAATTTCCTATTCTTTCTCCTGATGTCCCATTTATATATGCACCTGCAATCTGACCTCTGCTCTCTCACAGGTGAAGGTGAAGCAGAGCTACCCACTAACACTGGTAGATATTTGTAGTAAGAAGGTATGCTGTGTTGTGTAAGCAACGAGTAGCTAATGTTCTCTGCTTACATGCAGTAGTACACTTATCCTTTAGCTTTTAGGGGTCATTTCTGTTTTGGCTTGTCTGCCTTTCTTTTCCAGTCCCTCTGTCTATTGTTGGTGGCAGATTCTTCTGTTGTGAAGTTTTACTCAACACTTCACCTTCTTTGTTGCCATTTGATGCTCACATCTGTTGTCTTTGCTTACTCGACGTAGACCTGCAGAACCAAAGGTTCAGTTTTTGCTTTTTCTGGGGACTTTGGAAACCTGGATGCAGGCATCGGTTATCAAAAACCTGCCCATGTGGGGTCTTGGAGGAGGGAGGTGAGAGGAATGGGACAAAATGTCTCAGAAAGAGAGACGATCTCTCCAGTATTTAGGCATTTATTAAACCCCACCTTCAGCTTCTGAGCAGAGGAACTGAAGAGCCATATGGGATGGGCAGGGTTGTATCATTGTTTGAAATAAATTGTAGGATCAGGACCTTTTTGTTAATGATTAAGTAGAATATTCCCAGTGGAGTTTTATGTCTTGTAGGGGAATATATTGTTCATGATATGCAGTGTAGAGAGGCATTTGATGCAATGAACTTCTTAAGTTGGGGTAAGGGAATAGATAGGGCGGACAGTTCTTCCACCCACCATCATTTTATTCATTACTAAATCAAAGGGTTAGCTTTCCTGTGCTTCAGTCCAAATGCACATTCCTGAAAGACACATCAACCGCCTGACAACTGTGCTTTGTGAATAAACCGTACCTGGGTTTACAGGAATTTCAGATTAATTGATGGAGTCTGTGATACTACTGAGCATTTATCAGCCTTTTGGGAATGCGCATATTCATTTTGCAAGGTTAAATTATTTTTGAACACTTAAAATTTGTGGAGCTGGATTTTGATACAGCAACTAAAGGACTGACTGTGAGGAGTTGTACACAGAAGGTGTAAGGCAGCAGACGACAGCGCACACATACCAAAGTTTGTAGAAACAGTGACTATTTTGGATAAGCAATAGTTGTGCTGCCTCACTACTGTTTTCACAACATTGTAACAGTCTTGGCAATAGAAGATTTAAGAAGGGCTTTGAAGAACAAAGCTGTGGCTCTGGGACTCCTAAACGTTAAGGAAAATAAACGAAAAATAATGGAAGTGCCTTGTCTGAGTTTTTGAACAGATTGTAGAGACTAATACTGTATGTGGTGCAGAAGTAGAAGTTGATTTGGAAAAGGCAGAAAAAGTGGGATGGATTTTTCTGCTATGGCAGGTAAAATGGAGCAAGTTGAAGGTATGCAGATTATTGAAGTGGTAAAAGTAAATGTAATATTACCTCTGCAGGGGCATTCTGAACAAATACGAATGAATTGAGATTTCATTTATTTAAGGGAAAAGTACGTTGTATATTTTCTTGCGTTTTAATTACTGAAGAGTCCCTGCTGTTCTTGTGTGAACTGCAGGTCATTACACAGTTAGTCATAGCAATTTGCACTTGTTTCCACTGGTGTTTAAATGAGTCATGTCCATGGTGTTGTGCAGCTGTAGACAGAAGGGTGGAATGGCCTTAGGAATGTAGTAGGAGTGTGTGTGTGTGAAGCAGAAGCTTCTGGAGGATAAAATCACTGAATCTCTTACTGCAGTTTACAGTACAAATAACATTGGTCTGCAGTGCATGTACTTAAACACAGTATGTCAAGGCATGCTCAAACTTGCACCTTCATAGTTAAGCAGCAGTGTATTTCTTAACTCTGCATAGATGGAGAGATCTCAAAGACAGAAATGAAAGAAGGCATTTGATCCCGTCCGATCTCTTCATAGCAGTTCTGTCTGTGGAAGCAGCCATGCAGCAGCTTGGTACATTTGCAGTTTCTCAGTCTTCCTCTGAGCCTGTGCTGTCTTCACTCTGATTTGGCATCGACACTATTTAGGTTGCACTTCATGGGATATCTCTTTCAATGTAGTAGAAAGGAGATGCTTTTGAAAATGTCCCCAACAAAGGTCTCTTTATAATAAACAAACATACATACTTTCATACATCAAATACTGTCAGTGTATCCTACTCTTTCTCCCACAAGTACATTTATAAGAGTGAGGAGTAGCACAAAGCCACTTCAGGGCCACTCAGCCATTTCTATCCTTGTAAGAGCATATAGTTCTCACAGTGTTCAACGGTATCTGTACTTGCTCATAGACACTTCCAAACAGTGTGACACCAAGCCCTTCAGTGTTGCAATAGATTTTTGTTTTGAGGGAAGAAGAGGGAGGCCAAAGGAGCAGCTCCTCTTTTTCTGCTGTCTTGTCATTTTCATCTTTTTATGGGGTTGGTGGAGCTCTATGCCTGACTTTCAAGCTCTGTTTCCGTGGCTGTATCAGTAAGAAACACATGTGTGCAAAAGCCCCCATAATTCTGTAAAGATTCTTGTAGCTGAACTGAAAAGAAATTGAGATAGTTTCCAAGAACTGGTAGGAAGAGATGAAAGTGTTGTGCCTGCAGGATCAGCCAGCAGAGAGAAGGATATTGTCATGTGTCAGTAGGGGTGCTCTAGAAAGAATATTTCTGGCTAGGACAGCCTCAGAATGGTGAACGTTAGGACTGTGATGACTAATTGCTTTCTTTAAGTGACAGATTATTACTGGAAGGAGTGTCTGTGCTACTGGAGTTTCCACACAAACCTTGTGCATGTGGAGGAGGGTCAACAGAAGACTTGCACTACTCAGGAGAATGGCTTAATTACATGTATCAAGTCAGGGGCTTTTTTTTTTTTTTCCTGTGAGCGAAAAGTGCTGGAAAGGTATTTTGTTTTGTCATGAAACAGCCTGATAGAATCTGGCAGTGATGTGAATACCTGGAATGGATGTGGGAGTGTGTTTGCATCCCTTTCTTAAATTCCTTTCTGTGACAGCAGTATAAAAAGTACATGAAGTCAATACTGTGTGTCCTACTGCAGCCCATACACAACACCTTACCTTGAGGTGTTCTGAAAACTCTTCTGTTCTAGGTGATATCTTTCTATATTAAATGTGCTTTTATCTGAGTTGAAGTAGGGTTTATCTGATTATTAGGAAGCCAAAATGTATAATAAAACTCAATCTGTGAACCCACAATTTACACAGTAATGGTTGACTTGTGTGCAGACTCTAATATGCATGTATTTTAGGTAAACAGATGCAAATGAATACAGCTGTAAAATCAAGCTTGTTATGAAGATAAATATTAGCATTACTTAAAACATAATAAAATCTGATGAAAGATGAAGAACTTAGTGTTATTGAAACAAACCTTCCATTGAATGGGTATGAGAGATGGCAGAGTCTGCAAGTACCTTTTATGTAACCTATCCAAAAGCATTATTGTTTTTCTGCGGATTATCTAATACAAGAAGTGAGAATGTTCATCATTTTTGTTAAAATTCCTTGAGAGGGAAAATAGAAAGGAAGTGCTTTATATTTGTTTTAGGTTCCTGACATGATAGATTTCCTTTGTTGGGAGCATGTGGCATAAAAGAGCTAATACCAAATACACAAAAACCTTTGAAATGTATGCTTATTTTTATTTTTGTTTATGGAAAGAGTTGTAATTGATCGCACAGCTCTTCACTTAGGCTTTTGTGCCCTATGCTGTCTGTATGTATAGAAAACCTGCAGACAGATCTTTTCTTTTTAAAATAGGTCAATGGCTTGGTTACCTGACTTTCAAATAATTGTTATGTAGAAATTATGATAATTTTGAGAACTTTTTAAAAGAGTACAAGAACCATCGTTATTTTTCCAAATGTAAAATAAAACATTCTCCTATTGCAAAACTATGAATTCTTTACTTTGTTTAAAAAAACAAGTGAATGCTTTGCTTTCTATATTCTTGTGTTAGCAATGCCCTCTCAGTGCTATCAGTAGCAGTAGCTTAGGTGTAAAAACATACAAGCAAAAAAATAAATTTAGAAGCCATTGGGAGAGCTCTTTGTAAAATTTCTTTCATATGTTTTAGGTGGTATGTAAGTTGGAGTGTCGAGATTGTTTTTACTTTGCTTAAAGCTGTATAACTAACTTTGTTTCCCAGATCAATTACTAGTGACTCCACTATCTGACCTTCTAGAAGAAATCAATGATCTATACATTTGTTAAGTGTTGGATAGCACGGGGCATCTTGCTATTAACACACATATTTTAGCAAGGATTTTAACATGAACTATTGCACATATAAATGCATCTCTTCAGTACAAGATTATATTTGCACTCACCATTTGTTTTTTTTGTGTCCTTTCTTCCTCCTTGTTCCATTTTCTAACAGAGATCAGAATATTCTGGATCCTACTTTGGAATATGTTAAGGTAAGATACTATTTCTTACCCTCAGAATGTTTTATTTGGTTTGTAACTAGCACTGGCAGAGCATTTCAAGTCATTTGTAGTTAGTGCTTCTGCCTATCTTTTGCTACATAAAAAATAATTACATATGTCAAACTCTTTTCTGCATGCATCAGTGAAATACTTGTGGGCATTGTGCTTTGGGGGTAAGTTGCATTTTTATGCTGGGATCTCTTTGCAGTCACATGGCGACTACCTGTGATCTTGCCTTTGTTAACAGATTAAAAGAATCTGTATTTCTTGCTTTTGGATTTCTGGGAAAGTAATGGAACACATCTGAAAAGATCATAAAAATATCAGATTTAGGTTTATGGTTTTAGCAATATGCTTACTGACATTACAGTTAAAAATTCACTTCTGGTCCAAAAAGTAACTGCAATCCTAGCAAAACTGTAAGTTCTATTTTCCTTTTGTACAAGATCAGAGTACAGAGAAAAAAAAAGTGTATCTTGTTAGAGTAAATATTATTTTTTCTCTAGAGCATTCATAAATTTAATTCAAAAATCAGTCCTGCATTTGCAATATAGAAGCCTTGGAAGAAACCTTAGGAATGTGATTCTGTATTAGGAGTCTCTTGCAGTGCTGTAATTTCCACTGAATTAGTACCTTTCAACATGTTTCGTTTAAGTGAATGTTATTTCTCAGAACCTTGAAAGAATCTGGCTTCTATGTCATGTCTCTCAACAATGGGCTTTTTTCATTGCTGGGCTTTGTTCCCTGGTTTTAGAAGACCATAATCTTCTGAAAAGTGTCTGATAAACACAGATTATCTTTGAAGGTAGGTTATTTCTGTAGCTATTCACGTGGACAGCCTGAATTTCACAGACATCTGAATTTCTGCTTCAAGTTAGAGTTCAGGTAAGAAGGAGATCGAGGAGAGCCAGTCAGCTGGGTTCTGCTGCTGGAATTCCCTCTGTGGGTGTTCATAGTTGAGGGAAGTGGAGAGGTGCCCAAATTAGGTTTCAAATTGATCGAAGAAGTAAACTAGGAGAATGTATTGCAGTGTCGAGAGGGCACTGCCAAAGGAGAGTGCCAATAATTAATTTGCCTGAAAGCATGGAGGGATACTCTGCTGGACATTCTGCCTAGGGATTGGATTGGAGGTAGGAACTGGGGATTGGGCTGGAGGTAGGGATTAGGGTTTGGAGAAGAGAAGGGGAAGAGCATAATATGAAGGTCCGTGGAAAAGGGACTGCCAAGGGACTCTGAGGACTGCTGCTGGAATTCTGCTCTAAACAGCCCAGTGTTTCAAGGTCCCTGACCTCAGTTCTAGCCTAAAATTGGGATATGGTAAAGTAGCAGAGACAGATAAAGCCAAGAGCCTTCTTAGGAGTAGTGTACAAGAGGAGATGCCAAAGGCAACAGTGGCGGACATGTTAATTGCTCTATTTAATTTGCTGTGCATCTTGTGCTACGCTGCCCAGAGTACGTTGTTACAGTTTTAGTAATGCGGCCAAGTAGAAGGCAGAGGTTTCATGTGCCAATTCATCAATATGTGTGTCTTGTCTTGTTGGAGCAAGTTCTGTGTTAGAAATGTGGTTTCTGATCTTTTCAACGTTTCCAGTAGAGGCTTGTCTTGGACTCTTGTCAACAGCAGTGGTGCTAAGCTTAGTTCTTAAAACTTTGATGTTGGAGAGCCCGGGGAAAAGAGACTTAGGAGGGAGAATACAAGGGTTATCATCCCCTCCTTTTCTTCTTCCTCTTCCATTTTTCCTTGTCTATATCCCTGCCTTTAGTGAACTGTGAGCTTGGTCCTCAGTTCAGTGGTATTATAACAGGAATTCTAGATAAGACATTTTAAACTACAACTTTGACAAATACACAGAAATAGTTTTCTAATAGATATAGCCCCTAAAAGCATTTTTGGCCTCCAAAAGTCCAGGTTACTAACAAAACTGATTACAGAAGTGCATTCTTACAGAAAAAAAAATATTATTAATGCCAAATAAAGGAGAACTCTCATCAATAATTTGCTATCGATTTACTGTGACTTTAAAAGATGTGCTTGAATTCATAAAAATAGGATCTTGGAACTCCTTTTGTTCACTTAAGTTTCAGCAAATACGTGTGCATTGTCTTCCATAACTTACCTTGTGTAACTCTTATTAGTGTTTATAAATTTTCCAGCTCCTTGAATAAATTAGGACGGCAGTTTTAAGTCAGATATAAACTGCAGGGCCGTAACCTACTCAAGTTATAAAGCTGAAAGAATAGATTTTTGTAGCATCTAACTAAAGATTGTACCGATATTATCATTTGCACAAGTCTATTTGAAATATATGGTGTGCATGTTTAGTTGGAGCAAGCAGAGTCGGTGCCGGTCAGGTAGGCTTTGACAGGTGCTGTCATGACCTGAGTGATGACCTGAGTATAAGCATGTATGATGTACCAAGCATACATCAAAACTAGCACTAGAACAAGCTCCTTGTACACAAAGTCTGGATGCTGATTCCTGCTTCTCTTGTCTTGCTCTTCAGACAGTAAAGAGAAGAGAGACTTTGAATTGATTTGCGTTTAAAAATTGCGTTATCTTGAAAGTAGTACATGGTTCAAATTTGAGTTGTATTAGTGTAGTCTGGCTGCTGGTGATTCTACCCAAGAGGCACAGTCCCAAGCCAAGTATACTATGCCAGGGCCCTGAGAGCAGTAATTGGCTGTAAGTGTCCTGACCAGCCTCACTTGGGACCTCCAGCCACACCCACTGAGCAAGGGCTCCATTTAAACTCAAACTGGGGCCTTCAGGCCTTGCCTGAGCCATGTCTTAGATATGCCTGCCTCTAGCCCTGTTCCTGAAGTGCTTTGTGGGAAGCACTGGATGGACCTTGGTCCCTGACCTGTTACCCTCTCTCGCCTGATGTTCGCTGGACTGTACTAGGACCTGTTTGTGTCATCACACTGCTCAGCTTGCTTGCGTTTTGGTGCTGCTGGACTGCACCTTGTTGGTGTGTTGCCCATCCTGTGCTTCCAGATCACCTTCCCTTAGGGAGAAAAGAGTCCCTGTAAGAAAGATAATTAATACTTGTTCAGAATGTGCTCCTGCTGGGGAGTGATTGACAACTCCTCAGAACTGGACTCTATTGTACAATGAAGACAATTCATTCAGGTATAAGGAAAAGTAACACAGTTATTTTTGATACCCAGTGTGCTCAGTTTCACAGTGGAAAGACTATCATAGTGTTTATTGTAGTAGGATTGACTACTGATGCTAAACTTAGAAGCTGAGTGTATCAATTTGCTTTTTATATCAACCTCTCCTTACTAGAATCTGATGACTGAAAGTAATATATGTAATTACTTATATTTAGAAATACTCTGAACAGAGGAAGGCTAAAATAAACTGGTTTTTTCTCCTGTTTTTTTTCTGTTCAAGATAAAAGACAGAAAGCACCGGTTATAAAACTAATCCGCTGAAGGCTTTTCTTTTTTTTTCTTCAGAGAATGCTCTCTATAGATGCTCTGTAGTTTCTAATACTTCAATCTAAATTACAGCTCACAAATGGCAGTTTCCTGCATCTTGAATATTGATGTATTAGTTCATTCAGTATATAAAGAGGGCTAATTATGCAAAAGCAAGTTCTAAGGAAAAAAAAGTGCTGCTTGGCTAGTGTCTGAGTACCAAAGTGTTCATATGGCTTCAACCCTTCCTTTGTCTTCACGGTGTTGCTGAAACCATGGTCACAGTTAAATGGCTCTTTCAAAAAACCCTTTTATGGTGGAAGTGAAAACAGGCCAGACTGCTTTGAGTCAGACTGCTAACCAAGTCATGAAAGAGATTTACGGACACAATAGCACGTTGTACATTCCGTGAGATTTTTACAAGTTTTATGATCCAAATAATAGATCCATTTGTAGTCTCGGCAGGTTCTTCCCACACCCTGAGTCTGCACATCCACAGAACAGGCTCCTACAGGGTAGAAAGGATCAAGTGCTGGCAGATTTGAGTGTGTCAGAGAACTTACTGTGAGTCATTTTGATCAAATTCATGTGAACTAAAGATAGCTTTCTGTCTCATTCCTATTCACTATAAATACTTCAGACTCTTTTAATAGAAGTCTTATGCCATAATCATTAAGACAGTATCACGGTGGACAGAAAGAAAAACAGATTTTTCTTCTCCTTTCGTGGAAACCTTTTGAGCATTTCCAGTGGAAATAGTGCTAATAATTACAGAAACGCTTACCAGAGATGAGTTGATAACTACTATTATGGCCTGAGGTTTTGGAGTTGTAGTTTAATCCGTTAGGGGAAAAATTACGAAATTTATGACTGATTGTCTGCCCGGCATGGTCATGAGAGAAGTTTATATTTAGATTCAGACTTGAAAAAACTGTCACTGGTCTAAGGAAGTTAGAGGTGCAGGAAAACATTATTCCCTTGTGAAGCTCTGTTGAAGGATTCTTGTTTGTATCAGCCCCATAATGTTCATTTTTTCACCATTTTTACTCCACCTTAATTTTGTATAGAAAGCAAACTGTCATAGAAATTATTTTCATTTGTGGCAGCTTTTTTGAGTGCAACTGAAAATAAAATCTGATGACATCTCAATGTGTTGGTCATTATCCGTTGTGTTGCAAGACAGGACAATGTTTTATGAGTTTGACTTCAACTTCAGGGAACTTTGATCAGATGATGAAGTTTATTGATGCACGCAGTTTGTTTAGTTAATCACACAAATTTGTAATACTGTGGGTGCTAATCAAATATATGTGTGTGCGCGTTTGACTCTCATTCTAATGACTCTGCCAAGAAGATAATATGCTAGGGATATTATCAAAAGCAAAGTTTGTATGTATGGTTGGGAAAGTTTAGGTAAAAGTCTGTGCCAGCGTGACAGGTAGTCACAGTTTGGGAAAGAATTCTTCCCGGTGACATTGACATTTCATAGCAAGGAGCTTTTTTTAGACATGGAAGTATATTAATGAAATCCCCACCCCACTGGAAAAGTTGTCAAGTACAGTGTATACCTGTCCATGAGCTGTTGTGCATCACTTTCCTGTGGAGACTTGCCTGTTGAGATGCAAGTTGTGACTTGAGAGCAGAAAGTGTATTTGGTTTCTGTGTTGTCTGACAGTGTTATATATTAAGTATCTGAGCTTGGAGAAATGCCTGACTACGGCACCAAATGTTCTGGAGGTTCTTTTTGAATCTGTAGCTGTATGTATATGTATATTTCCCCCCCACCCCCCACCCCAGCTTTTGCAACTGCGGAAGGGCAACACCATCACAGAAGATGGAATTATTGGATGGAATGTACTTTGTTGAGGAGAAAAGGAGTATGCCCATACAGCTGACTTTGAATTTATGCATCTCTTTGTTATTATGTATTTTGTCATCCAACTTAGAGATCGTTATTGATGTTGGTGATGTTTCAGTCAGAGATATTTACCTTTTTTTCAATGTTTCTCTGCTTAGTAGGAACTGAAGCTTCACAAACATCACTCCACAGCGGTTGCCTCTTGCTTACATGCTGTATAATCCAGAAAGATAAGGTCCTATTAGATCTAATGTAATGTTAAATACATGTATTCATCTGTCTCTCACAATGAAAACTTTCAGGTTTGACGCGTGATGGGTGGTTGCTAGTTATACACTGCCCTCTGCTGGAGAAAAAACCACGGTGACTATACATTTTTTTAATCGAGTTATGTCTATAAAAAAATCACGTTTTTCATAATAGTGAACTTTGTAACTTTCATAGTAATAAAAAGTCTGTAGCCTGACTGTTGGAAGTTTGTTGTTTTTTCTTCTTCAGAGGCACAGAATGGAGGGGGAAAGATTTACACACACACCCCTGCCATTAAGTTATGGAAGTAGATCTCAGAGGGAACTTAAGAAATTTGCTGGGGTTTTGAGAGATTGTTAGAATAGATGTTCTGATTTGTTCAAAACCTCCAGCAAAAGAAATCTTGTAACCACCCAAGATGATCTGTTCTACCTCCCAAATGAGATTAGTCTAATGGCTTTTTATTTGCTACTGTGGAAAAGTTTTTCTTAAAATGTGAAGTTTTTTGGTTTTTTTTGCTCATACAGGTGACTTTTTTTCCTGTCCATCTGTCTTTTTTTTTGTTACATTGATTTAATTTTATAGTGGGATAAATTTTGATTGTTGCCGTGAGTTGGACGAAACACCTTGTCTTGTACTTTTTAATCCTTTTCTGGTTTTGGGTAGTAGTGTTTTTTCCTCAGCCTTATATCAGGCTTGTTTCTCACAAAGTATGACATTTCTCTACTCAAAAGGGGCAACTATTTCTTTCAGTATGTATGATATTTATTCCTGGAAGTTTTCAGCAGACTAGGACAATTTCAAAGAAGACTTGAGTTACATATCTAGTTGGAATTCAGCAGCTCTCAAGTAGTTAATTCCCCTAAAATCATTGTAAGAATATTGCCCTATTTATTTGAAGTTAATGAAAACTTGTTTTGTTTGATAGAATGCAGTTCTCTGTAATTAGTGATGGAATCTTACACTCAAGTTTTGGTATTTTCTCATGTTGAATTTTGTTTGACCAACAGGCTAGTCTCTGAAAAGCTATTTGAGTCAGCAGTTCTGCAATCTTTTGGGTGCAAAGTGATGAATAAAATCTAGGCTGGTGATTGCAGTAAATATGCAGGAAGTATGACTCTATGGCTCTGCAAGACAATGCACTTTTCAGTCTACTGCCCTAGTTCATGTTTTCCTAGTAGAGAGATTCCCAATTTAGCCTATTGCTGTTTGGGGCTTTTTGTTCTTTCCCAGCCCCCAATTCCTGAATGACCTGATTAGCTCCAAGATCTGGGGGACTTTGTGGGTTGGAGGTTTTTCTAGTGGTTGGTTGGGGTTTGGTTTTGCTCTTTATTTTTTGGGGGTGGGGGGGTGGTGGTTATTTGTACGTTTTTGTGGTTTGTTTTTTTTTAGTGTACCGTGAGGAGATTAAAAAAAAATTTTAAAAATTTGTTAATTATAGTCCTTATATGAATTCAGTCAAGTGGATAGTGGCTTTCTAATGATTCTGGCCTTTACTGTAAAGTATTTTAGCAGTGACTCTTGCATTCTCTTTTCCTGATGCTGAAATAGAGTTTAGGGTATTTTGCTAATGGAACATCTTCTGTAATGCTGAGTATGCTTTGGCATGCGTGCATTCTTTTTGTTTGCATGTTAAGGGTTAATCTCACATCTGACCTTTCGTGAATTTGACCCAGTTAACGTCTGTATTTTACTTCTTGTATGAGTCCTCATTAGCTCTTAATTATGTGTGACCTGGAACCGTCAAAAGCTGGTACATGCACTGAAATTGTACTGAGCTTTGAGTTGAAAACCATCTATAAAATTACCTTGCACTAATTTCCTTGGCACCAATACTAGTGGCAGTAGATACTTAATTTTCAATATCTTTGTTAAATGATCAAGAACTATGATCAAGTTGTATTCACAGATGAGAAACATAAGCTGGAAAGGTCTGAATCTGAAACATAGGATAGAAATTTCAAGATACAAAGAAATATTTTTGTTTTATCTCGAGCGATCTCATGAAACTCGGATTTAAATGAACTATCCTTTTTCTCCAAAATACTAATGCCTATGGCTCTCCAATGCTGACAGTTATACACTGCATTGATGACATCCCTAAGTCAAAATGACAGTGTCAGTGAAAGGAAATACTAGTCCCCTAGTAAATGGGGACTTTTCAAGGAAAGGAGGGAAAAAACACAAGGTGCTTTATAGTTTAAAGACATTGTCTGATTCACCTTGATTTGTGATCATTTTTTATTGCAAACAGCTATTTTATCTTCTGTCAGGTACTGTGATTGTTGAAGTGACTGATCATTTCTGAAAAGCAGTGCTTTCTTGTGCTGAATTGAGGCAAGACGTAATCCTGGACCCAATCCTTTGTATTGCAGTAGGCACTGTATTGCCTCATTTGCCAGAAAATAACATGCCATTTGCACCAGAAGTGGTGTGTATGGGTAAGAAAGAAAGGTGCTGAATTATAATATTGCCACGCCTGATTTTTTCTACCTCATCTGTAGTGAACATTTTACCTGTCTTGATAAGAGCAACCCAATACATAATGAAAAGAATCTGAAGAATTGGGTGGAGACTAAGCAGTAAAGTGCATAAAACTTAAGCTACTTGTAAAGTGAGTTTAATTTTTTTTCTGTTTTCAATTTCTGTGCAAATACTTGTGACAATTGACGTAAAGAGAAGTAAAAAATACCTTTCTGTCTGTGCGATGGCATCAGCTGGAATTCTTACAGCTTACCCCGGGCTTTATTATATATGGATCAATAGGTCTGTATATATAAAAGATAGCGTTGCCACACAGAATTTTACTTCTTTTCATGTGAGGTATTTAAACTATTAATAACAGCAGAGATCTGACTGGAGTCTACCATCTTTTGTGTAGATCTTTTCTTAACTGTGGCTGAGCTGTGGCTCCTATGTGGAATACTTTTCATACAATCATAGAGTGTTAAGGGTTGGAAGAGACCTCTAGAGATCATCTAGTCCAACCCCCCTGCCAAAGCAGGATCACCTAGGGCAGGCCACCCAGGAATGCATCCAGGCAGGTGCATTTCTATTAATTTTGGGCTTTCAGTATTGTTCCACAGCAACTATGCCTTACAGATGATAGTTACGGATTTTGTTGGACCCTTTTCGTAATTTTGAAGATGCACAAATAAGGAAAGCTGATTGGGACATAAAAATATTTATGTTTAACTCCTTCAGCAAGACCTTACTAAAGTTGATTTTTTTTTTTTTTTTTTAAGTGTATAAGCATATGTACCACAAGGGGGAGAGAGTATATAGCTTGTGGAAGGCAGATTTTTAATAAGCATTTTGGTTACTCGTACTGATAAAGCCAGTGGAGGTAAAGCTCCTAGTCTCTTGGAGCTGTGTTCATAGATAAAGACATCGTGTGTCTTAAGCATGTTGCCTCTTTCTGAAGACACGCTGGTTAGATAAATTTTGGCCTGTGGAAAGGGCAGCAGGAGCATTAGTCCATTTCAATTGGGATGCCATCTATTAATGGGTGCTGTTAAAGGAGCAGGTTTGACTGAGATTTTTGGTGTGTCGGATACTATGAGGAACTAAGCACCTATGCAAATGAGGGAGTATAATGTTATGCTTGCTCTCTGGAATACCCAGAGGTCGTTTGTGCCTCCAAATCCTTCTGTTAGTAGAATGTTGAAAGGGAGGTATATAAGCTGAGGTGAGCTTGCTGCTTTTGCTTCATTGAAGTGTGTTGTACAAAAATGTGGGACACAGGCCTCTTCAAACTCATTCCTGCTCTTAAAGACTTTTGAAAAATGGAGCTCTGACAGAGCCCAAGTGCCTTGTGAGTTTTACTTTCAAGTGGTATACATCCAAAATCTCCCTTTTTATAAAAGGGGAGTATTTTAGGGTACTGATGAGTTTTAGATAAATAGCTAATTTTGCAATGTTTCTACTTATCCTGGTGAAGAAACATAATTTCTTACCTTTGAATTATTTTTGGAATTGGTATCAATCTCAGACAAACACACACTTTATTTTGACAAGACTGGAAAGGTTTTCAAAAAGAGAAAGCTGAAGTTAGCAATTCTGTTAATGGCTTCTTTTTTATGTGAGAGAGCTCTCCTATGCTGTCCGGCAAACTAAAGTTAGACCAATGGTAGCTAAATCAGCAGGAAAGAGAAGAAAATATGAGCCATAAATTGTGAACTCTGAACAAAAGGAGATTCACGCCTTTTCATATTTTCTTCCTTTTTTTTCCAATCCAGGGAATAAATTGAAGGAAAGACAGGTGAGACCTAATAAAATTGCTATATGTTTGTATATGACTTGGCCGACAGTAGATGGAGCTCAAGAATATGTGTACTGGTTTTTCGTAGAGTGAATACAACCTGCTGTTAGCTTCTTAATAGGAAGATGGTTAGTAGGAAAAACAGGCCTACTGCCAAGTGACTTCAAGGTTTGTATATTTTAGTTATAAAAGGTCAAATTTTTCAATGGTATTTGTATGTCTTAATCTGGTAGGAAGCTCATAAGCAGATTGGGCACCTATTTCTTGTAGCTGCCAATCTGGGTTTTTATATGAGTCAGATTTTCAAAGTCATTTATTCAAGCAGCATTGAAAACTAAATAGATGCAAATTCTGTTTTCTCACTATTCCTGTACAACTGCAGCATATTTCTGATTTTTCACCGCAGAATTGCAATAGAAAGGAGGAAGAAATTACGCTGACCTCTCCCATACCACACCTGTTCAATGCAAACAAGTGTAATTACAGTTGCAGTTGTATCCATTGATTTATGATCAGAAGCTGCACTGACAATAATGTGGCAGAAAGTGAGGTTATAGAAGAGAACATGAAAGAGTCAGTTCTGTTAAGAATTGACACAGGAATAGTAGGACATGAGCTGGGTGATGGGACTTTACGCACCTGTAGACAGTTGAGTTAGGAACGACTGAAAGTAAGCAACTCTTTGTGACAGTGCTGTCATCTCCTTTCTTCTACCTATCCTACACTTTAAAAGATGTTTATCCATAAACAGTTGGGCACTACCTGTATTTGGAGGGATCCCCCACAGAACTTCGTTAGTAGCGATGGGCCATGTCTGAAGGACTAAGTGCTAAGACTAAATGGTAGTGGGAATTGTGAAGATGTTGTTTGCATGGACAAATTATTTATCAGTTGTCCCCTGTTTTCTTATATAACAAAGAACAAATAATTAATTATAGAGAAAAGTCTTATGTATTAAATGAAGAATGTTTCAATCAGAAGATTAAAAACTGTAATTTTCTTTGGGGTTTTTCTTTCAAATTATATTCATATTGTACTTTATTATGACCATAGAAGTGCCATTTTATAGCCCTAGGCACTCACAGCCATTGTTAGATTGTGTGCAAATGCGATGTGCAACCGGGACCGATCTGTATTCCATATGACGTCATTAGTCCAGCGACAGTGAGCAGCATGCTCTGGATTGGCTACGTGCTGTATCAAATCAGGTTGATGTTGTTGACCTTTGCACAGTGCACCGTGCTTTCTTTCATTTACAGCTGCCTTTCTGGCTGGCTTGTTTACTTTCACTTAGTGGAGAGAAATCTAAAGCATTACATGTATTTCACTGAATATTATGAGGCCGATTTAAATGCTTAAATGATTTGTTGGTGTAATACAAAGTGAAAGTCACAAGTCACCAATTCCCTCATCTAATTTAGTCTGAAATAATTTCTTTGTCGTATGAAATCACGAATTATAATTCTGTATGTGAATTCTAAGTGAATTTTCCGTGAGTGGTATTTGGTTGAAAACAGCTTCTTACAGATTTTCAGACTATTTTGATAGCTTCAGACTGCTTGTGAGCTTCGAGTGTTTATATTTTAACGGAGTTTAGTTGATTTACTCAAGGCATTTACAACTTTGAGGCCAAAGAAATTTTTTTATTTTTTTTTTGGTGATTAGATAAAAAGAAACCAAACACCCCTAGAGAAATTATCCCGATCTTGTTTAGCCTGTAGAATTAAAGCAGCCTAATGGAATTCGCCCAGAGCAGATTCACACTATCCAGTGTGAAGACTTAAAACTCCTGCATATGCAATGTGCTGTGAGAGGAGTTGGATATAGGTTACGTGTGTCAGGGGAACAGTCTCAATATGCAGTGCTGGGTAAGAGTAATTTAAGCCACACCATGAAAACACCCTAAATAACTCCAGAGGCTTAGTAATAACACAGATAGGATCAGCAGAAGACAACTTAATTTCTCTTTCTGATGGACCGCTAAGAAACTCAGCACAATATATGATTGAGTGTCCTTAAACTCATGTGGCCTTGAATTCTATGAACTTAGAAATCCTTTCTTAATAAACGTAGTTATCAAAACCACTCTATCCAGCCATCCTGAAAAACAGATGAACAGATTATTAGAGATTTCAAGATTCTTGGTAAGAATCTTTGAAAACAAGTAAATGAAAGCTGATGGTTGATCTGATGATACTGGAGAGCATTAGAAATACATCAATAGACTGATTTAGAAGAAAGACTGTATTTGATATTTCTAAGGTGCAGGAAACATGGTTTATTTCTCATGTGTAGTCTAAGAACTCAAAGTAGAAGCAAAAAGTTACAGGACGGGAGAGCAAAACCGTGACTAAACCATCCTTTGTTTCTCTGAGTCAGTATTTACAAGTGTAAATCTTATTTATGTGTGAAGTGTAATTTGGAGCAGCCTGAAGGCTGTTCTCAATCATGCTGGCTGAAAACAGCTCCATGATAACCATCAGTGCAGAAACTATTGTACTACCACCCATGCAAAAGTTCTGGTTCTGACTCATGAGAATGTGTCACCCATTCATTGGACTATATCTGCGGAAGTTGTGTTAACCTTAAATAGAAGTAAAAATCCCCGTATTTTTGCTTAAAGTAATTGGATTCACTATCTAAAAAAAGGACACTTTTCTACCAGTTATACTGTTGATAAAAAGTGTCAGCAACTGCTGTATGAAATCGTACACTATTATTTTTTAAGGTTCATTATTTCTTGCATTCTCACGGCATATATAAGTTCTGATTCTTTACTCCATTACAGACAGGAAATAAGGAACTGACAATTACCATTTGTAATTTATGGCCTGCTGTTGATGGTGAGCTGTGGATGTAACAAACTTCTTTCACTGCTACTTAGTAACAAGCCTTTCAAATTAAAAATAGACATGCCCACATTGAATACATATTAGGCTAAATTTACTTTCCAGATGGAGTCGCACTGTTCCCATTGAAGGGGGTAGATTGTGCCTACAATCCAGAGAATCTGTTGAAGATGTACTCACTATGTCCCTATGCTCTCAGTAGGCAAAAGACTAGAGAGGGAATCTAGGTGCTGTTGAAAAGGTTTGAGATGATTCACATGCAAAAACTTCATTCTTTGCCTCGCTTGTGTTTTTACTACTATTTTTTCATGGGAAGAAGCCATATTGAGAATGATATAATTCAAAGTAGACCAATAGAACTATACCAGTTGGGTATCCCTGGATAAACATGTCACACAAGAAGTTGCAAAACTAATATGTCTTTCTGCAAGGCATGAATGTGCAGGTGAAGTTATTGAGGCCTGGGGAAACGTGTGTATGTTAGCTTGTGAACTATCACAATGGTTGCATTTGCAACCTCCAACTTCACAAAGTAGGAAAACATGAGTACATGAAGGATACTGCATCTTCTGTATTGCCACAAGTACTGTATTGTGATACTTAGGGAGGATGGATGTTGGTTTTTTTCCTTTTATGAAGTACTTCGTCTTGGACTGTATTAGAGCTGCCACTCCAATACTCCATTTTTTTGAAAGTTGGAGTTTTTTATTCTTGGTGATAATTAAGAACCTTTGTCTACATTCCAGTGTAGGTTTACTTATTGCTAGGCTGT
The DNA here is from genome assembly GCA_013396935.1 of Baryphthengus martii. Classification (NCBI taxonomy): domain Eukaryota; kingdom Metazoa; phylum Chordata; class Aves; order Coraciiformes; family Momotidae; genus Baryphthengus; species Baryphthengus martii. The sequence continues at coordinate 217,551 of VWZK01008561.1, read as the reverse complement.
AATACTTGTCCCTTTTTTATTTCTTCCTCATAAAGAACTCCTCTGCTTTTTGGAACTTTCTTCTAATTCTTTTCAGAGCAAAGGTGGCCCACCTTATTTTGCATTGCTAAACCAATTGGTTTCCTCTGCCAAAATAGATCAGTCATCATAAGAGCCCGTGTCACCTGCTGTAGTTTTGAGTTACTTGTCTTGATAGTTTCTGTTCATGATATTCCAAATGAAACCTTAGTGTATTGTTCAGTGCTGCTAATGCTTTGTTGTCACCATCATAAAGCAGAAATGCCTTGACGCACTCCTGAATTTCGTTTCCCTTTTGTCATTCCCCTCCCCGCCCAATTTCTGTAAATTGGTTTAGGGTGATGTTAAAAGAACTTACTGATGAAGATGCGGTTCTCGATGAGACGTCCTCCCACAGTACCAAAAAACTCCAGACAAGAAGTCACAGTTGAGGCTTTTACATTTGGAGTTCTACAGGGTATCTTTTCATCTTCCTTTCTCTGGCTACCTGCTGAAGCAATCCTATGGATTTCCTCGCAGTGAAGAAAAGAACTTACAGTAAATTAAGCCATGCTGCAGCATGAACTAGAGAGAAAAGGGGGATACTTCCACATTCTTAGTATTTTGTCTACTTGCTCATTGTCTAAGTTTGTTATAAACTACTTGGAGAGGCGTTTCCTCTCTCCAGCAATAGCAGGACTCCATCTTGAAAGTCATTATATTCAGCTTCTTTTCTGAGCCAATCTTTCATCTTTTTGCTTGCCAGGATAATCACTTTCCAGTCCATTTAATGCTCTGATGTTTTATTCCTACTGAGTTTTCGTTTTCTCAAAAGAGTCACGGGCATGACATCTCCTGTATATGGCCATGTAGTCTGACTAGCTTTATGAACAGTCTGGTTTTAGTGCTTAACTTGGTACTAGATACCTTCAAACCGTGGTAAAGGTGGTAAAACTGGTAAGAGAACTTTACACATCACACTTCCTTCTCCTTGTTATCAAGACTGAGGTTTCCTTTTCTTTTTGGATAGGATCTCCATCCCACTTGCCTTGAAAGGCTGTGCATATTTTATATCTGGTCTTTACTCAGTGCTGCTGCTTGCTTTATGTGCCAACTCCCATTGCTTGATGCCGGCACTGAAGGCACTTCAGATTGTTCAGTCAGTGTGAGGAGGAAGTACCCTATTATTAGGTGAGAAGTACTGCCTCGCAAGTAGGACCTGAGGACATCAATAAGCATTTAATGTGCCCTGCTAATTATGGAATATATTTGTTGCTGATGAAAAAGACAAGTAACTTTTCCTTTTAACCACTCCATGGGGCTATATCATTCCTAATCTGTGACTTCTAGACAATTTTTGATAACCGTCCAACTAGACAGTTTTTGATAACTGGTCTCTTCATAGTTTCTCTTTTTAAGTGTTACAGGCTTTCTTGTACCCCTCAATCCAGTGCATTTTGTTTCATTTCACCAAGTCTATTCACTGGGCTGCTATGGAGGTGAGGTCTTGTCTCTAACAGCTATAATTACCCAAGTTATTTGCCTTTTTTTCTTTTGTTCTTGAGAGGGCCTTGAGGTGTGTAGGACAAATTCTTTGCTGTTGAGTGGTTTACTGGTCAGTAAGCTGTGGACTATGCTGTCCAAGAGAACAGAATCACAAACATAAATAAAACCACTGCTGTTTATTTTGTTTTAGTGTTTATTTTTACTTTGCTAAATCAGAGATGTTCTTGAATTCAGTTCTTTCTTTCTCTAGCAGTTTGCACAATTCCTTGGGACTATCACCAAGGTAAAGCTCTTCACTGATAGCTTTAAACACTAGAGGTACTTTGGTCGCGCCACTAATAGTGACTATGTTGTAGTGTTGGTTTCTTGCTCTTTTTCCAAGGACTGCTTGCCTGAAGTTTCCTAATTAAAAATTAACACATTTATCATTTTCCTTGGTTACCTAAGCTCTAAGGATGTAATTCTTAACTAAGTATAAAGAGTAACAGTTGTCAAACAGTAATAGACTGCTTTTCCTCTTCAGTTTTTTCTTTTGTATGTTTTATTATTTTCGTGTGTGTGTATATGATTGATGATGCAGATAGAGTCGTGGCGTGAACGAGCTGGAGCAATTGATTAAGCCTGTATCAGAAGAGGGAGACAGACAGGTATTATATCTCATCAAGAAGAGAAGTTTGCCTTGAGTTAGTGGCTTAATACATCTCTGAGCCAAGGAATACCAAGATAGAGGAGCTAGGATTTCACTGGTGAGCAAAACAAATCACATGAGGATTCTGGCACTCTCTGTATGGCATGCTGGAAGCCAGCGTGCCAGCAGCCACTGGATTGATAGTATCGACTTCAGCTATGGAAAGTGTCCCAGACTGATACGTGAGTAGGGGGGTGTAGCTGCTCTGACTGGCAGAGGTAATACTAAGGAGCTTGCTAAACCTCTGAAAACTGCTAACAGTGACCGTTTATCTTCAGTCTTGAGGAAGCACAAACAGCAGAACTGAAAATGCCGAAGAATTATAATGTTTTTCAAGTGCTTATTGCAGCACTTTGCTGCTTTTACCATCGTAAGTCTATTATCAGAGTCAAGGTAGGTGCCCTTTTTCAAGAACATTAATATACAATGGGCTAGTCAGTAATGCTTTTAGTTTTTCTTAGTTTTAGTTTTGTTGGGTTTTTTATAGGATGATTTGGTACAGTGTGTTTATGTTCTAAAGAACATCTGTAGAATTCATCGTTGTCTCAGAGAGAAGATCAAACACCTTTCAGTTTTATGAGCCTGAAGCTGACTGTCTTTATGTGTAGAGACCAAGTTAAAAATGCCCTGTTTTGGAACTTGCTGAAGAGGGTGTTAGCAAAGTTTCAAGCTTTTAGAATTTAATTGATCTGACCACTTGGTTCTCTAACTTTTTCACTTACTTACTGAAAACAAAGGCAGTTGTGCTTGGGTGTTCAGGTTTTTTTTAAACACTTCAGACAATTTTGGACTTGTCCTTGTAATTTAGAAATTTTAAAATTACAAAATAAGCAAAATCATATACTCATAGAATGGTTTGAGTTGAAAGGAACCTTTAAAGATGATCTAGTCCAACCATCCTGCCTTGGGCAGGGACATCTTTCACTTTATGCAAAAATGCACTATATACAAAGAAAAAGCCTTTATAAACGTTTTGAGTCACACTTACAGAAGTGTCAAAGCGACTTGTGAATTGAATTGTAATCAGGTGGAGTATCTAACTACTTTTGAGGATCTGTGAGCTACACCTAAATTTTTAAGTCTTTTTATTTAAGATTTATGCTTGAATTGTTATTTGAATAACAAAGTGTCAGCTCTAAGTCACTGTGTAATGTGTATAGATTTTCTGGAGCACTTGCAATGAGGAAGGATGTGGAGGTTGCTATCCTATAGCCTGTTGGCTTTCAAACTTTGATGGAGGCACTGAGAAGTTAGGAACAGCTGCTCCTCCTCTCTCTCCTCCACTGATACAGCCTTTTCACCCTTCTGAAAGTGGGGTGTGGAGCTCAATCTTTTGGGCACACTGAAAAAGTGATTCTGATCAAGCTGTCTTCTCTTGCACACTTGGACAAATGTCAGACGTTACTATCAGAACAGAGAGCGAAGGATGCTCAACTGTTACTGTAATTAATTTTCATTTTCAATCCAATTTTAACCATAAGGCTTAACTCTTCTGTTCTAAAACTTTAAAAATGACATCGAGTTTTATTGTTGGCTGTCAGAACAGTTACAAAACCATTGTTCTCGACCATGCGTGTTCTTTGTTTAACTTGGCATGAATTTCTAATACCTAAAATAACGATGGTGTTGTCATGGCAACTTTCCATTTAGTCTAATCCATATAGTCTCTCGAGAAACAGAAACATTAATAGTGTTTGGAGGATAAAAAAGTAAAACCTTTTATGTAGAAACAAATTACAGCTGGGCTCTTTCAAAAATAAGGTTCTATTTAAAGAGATTTGCGGCATTTAAAATAGATTTGAATGCATGTGTTCTAGCATGTAGATTTAGCTTTAGCTAAATCTGATGAACTGCTATTTTAAGAAGTTCTGATGGTAGGAAACTGTGGTGTGTTTGCTGAAGAGAAAGTGGCTGTAGGTATAGAAACAGCAGGTGGTCGAATCAAGTAAGATCTGCTCTTCGGGGCTGAATGATGTGCATTCTGTGAAATGCCAAAGTCCTAGGCTGGCATGAGCCTATGGCATCATTTTACTTAGTTTGTGAAAGCGTATCGCTTCAAACAAAATCAGTTTGTGTAACTAGATGAGATTTTTCAGTTTGTTTTAACAGTAATTACAGTTGTAATGAAATACCAAATTGATCCGTAAATAAGCATGCTGAAGTTCACAGCTACCTCTGAGAGGTTCAGATTTTTTTTTCCGTGTGAAGATAAATTAATTATCATTAAGTTGTCCAACTTAATTAAAACTAGTATGTGGCTAATCTCAGAGATGCCTCGTTGTGTCCCATCAAAGCACAGGAAACTGTACAGCACCTGAGCACTCACATTTTGTTGTACTTAATTCAAGCGTATGAAAATAGGATCTCAATAGCAGATGTTTGGTTTGTTTACCCATACACTATTATAAAATACAATGATCAGAGCAGAAGATCTGAACTTGGATCAACTAACTCTTCAGTCATGACACGTCAGTACCTTTTAAAATCCTATTTGGTTTTAATAGCTGTTTACAGTTAAGGTCAGCTTCTGCAGTTGAGGAGAATAAAGGGAATCTTCAGGGCAAGGGGCTAAAAAGAAATAAAGTGAAGAAAGAATTCTAAATTGTGACTTATGCCACTTCCAAGCCAAAGTATTATTCTTTAATTTTTGCATTTTATGAAAGTTAAGAATTAAGACTATCAGTGATAAACAGTGACTGAAAAAAAGTTGAAGAGGTCTAAATTAATAGTTAACTTTGCCAAAAAACAAGTTTTGTTTTTTTTTTTAGTTCTAGCTAATATGGTTGTCATGGTCATCCCAAGTATTTTCATTCTTAATTCTCTGCTGTGATTCACCCTCAGCTGAAGCTGCTCAAAAGGGGAAAGCTACTCAAATTATCAGGACTGCCAAGTTTTAAAACTCGCAGCATGTTATCTATCTCATTACTGGTAATGTACTAATGCTATGAATGTGGCATACGTAAGAAGCCTTTTATAAGCAGCTACTTCTTGCAAGTGTCATCTCTTATCTTGGATGAATTGCGAATACTTTTTATAGATAGTAGATCTTAATTAATATTTCTTCAGTATGTGATGATCTAAATCTGTTTCACTGGCATCCTTGGGCTTCATGTATCCGGTTTCAGTGCATACAGGGAGGCAGTTGGACTTGATAACATGAGTTTACAAGTCATCACCACCCAGTGTTTTGGGTTTACCTTTTTGATGTTGAATTTGTTGTTGTTGGAGAGGGCCAGATGGGAAAAGACTGACTTATCAAAATGATAACGAAATTTTGTATAGCTTGCTGAACTTTGATTCCCCATTGTCTTGCCAATGAGTTTGAGTTTTGATGAGTCTTATACTGTATAACTGTTTTCAATTTCCCATGGTAATTTTTTAATGGTTTATCAGCCTTTCACTGCAGTATATTCTCTGTCATAAATATATCGATAGCATAGGGACCACTGGCACTCTATAAGCCATCCCTGTTCAATGGGAATAGGAACATCCTCCAGTCGGTATAATGCATTTATCTTCTTGATAATACCTTTCATTTAGGCATTATATATATAAAGTACAGAGCTTCTAAAATTCTTTTCATTTGGTTGTCAAAGTTCCCAGGGTCACTGAGATTAGGATTTGACTAACTCTAAACTCAGGATTTCTCAGGATCCATGTTCTAGAAATGAGGCTCTGATCGTGGTCACCTAGAAAACAAAAGATTTGTTATCAGTGTAGTGTTGTAGTCAAAGGTGGATGCAGAGTCCACTGAAATTAAGTCTTGCTATTACCCTTAGGTAACATTAGACTGAAGTTGGTACTAAAAGCCTTTTTTATTTTCATCCTCCCAAACAAATATCTCACTTATTAGAAAATAAAACATGGCTGCTTTTCTGTGAATGTCAGGCAGGCTGTGTTGTTCATAGTGACAGGCTGAGAACATGCACATGATGGAGTTTATTTGATTTTAATGATCTGTTGGAGACGTTATGGAACTTCTCATGGCGATTTGTTATCTTTTCATCAGTAACCTCAAAAGTTGTCAGCTGTTACCTAAACAAGCACACAGAAACCTGGTGGCTTCAAAATTGCCGTTCTTCTTTGTTAATTAATCTCTTAGAGTAGTTCAGCATTTCTCTCTTGTATCTGGGGCATGGCGAAAGTGTCTCAACCAACCAGTTAAGCCACTAGAAAATAAAAATAAAATGCTGCAGAAGTTGGCAGTCATCTATGCAAAGAGATGTCACCTATTTTCTGCCTCACATAACTTAACATAGGACTTGCTATAGTCCTATGTGAACTTCGTGCGCTCTGAAGGATGGGGGAGAACAGCCCCTGTGAAGAACATTGTCACAGTTGTAGTTCAAAATGACCAAGCTAATCAGAAAATGGTTTCATGAATTTAGAGACTCTCTTTTTCCTATTAGTTCTTTCTCAAAAAAAAAATATTTCAGAAATAACTTTATCCATGTGTTCTTGTCACTTTGCAAGTTCTTGACCAATGCACTTTTGTGTACAGGAGAAAATGCAGACCGACAAGAATGTTTTCAAAGATGGAGAGATGGGTTCTACATGAGTATTCTTTAAAATGCCTAGTGCAAGCTGGTTTTGGTGGCCAATTAGTAGAGTTGTAAGTGAAATTAAATACATTATAAAGAAAATTAAAACATATTATAAATTGGTTGACTGTATATTTGTAATGCTTGTACTCAATGCCAAACAGGCAGCCTGATCCAGGATCACAAGAGCACAGAGTCAGAGATATAAGGGATCTCTGTAACCAGTGAAGTATATCTTGATCTATAATTGGAACTTTGACAATAAAATGTTTATTTTCTGTAGAACAAATTGATTGCTCTCTAGTGGTTTGGGAACAGAAGAATTTCATTAGTTTTTCACTTTTCCAGATGTTTTAGTGTCCTGCATCTGTGCATCCCCTCCCTTCTTTCTTGTTTCACCATTTTGTCTTGCCTCTTGGTATTTCCTGTCCCTGCCGCAGCATCCCTTTCACATTTTCTGTTGACTGGTCTTTCTGTTAAATTATCCACTTGGCTATAAGCTATGCAAATCTCACAAAATCTAAGTTTTTGCTGAATCACAAAGAATCTCCCATCCCTCCTCATTTACTTGGAGATTCTGTAGGATCTAGTGATCTTTACAAGATCAGAAAGCTGTTGTTCAGAGTTCATGGTGCACTTAGGCAAATGCAGCAGTCCTCCAGCACTGGAGAAAAGATGGACTTGGGAGAAAGCTGTAATAGATTTGGCTTAGATAGATACTGTACATTAAAAGTTTATTAAAAAGATAAAAAGAAAATAAAAATAAGAAAAGAAAAAGAAAAAAAGAAAATAAAAAGATATTAAAAGTTTAGGAAAGGTACTGTCTTGACCTATTTCCTCAGTCAGATCTGATGTCAATTTTCACAAAGCTGTGAAAGCTCATTTATCCCTAATAATTATCTCTTCTCTATTTCCTTTTCCCTTGAAACCTTCAAGGCAACAGGAAATCAGGTGGTTCCAAGGCTGCCTGTTGGGCTAATTTAAATATCAGCTGGCAGAGCTGTGCAATGCACCAGGAAATAATTGAGATTGGATGGAAATGTGGCCACCTTTAGTCATGTACCTGTAGCAGCCCTTGGCTGTGCTTTAAGTAAATAATGCTTTGCCAGAAGGATGCAAAGAGAGGCAATACGAAATTCTGCGTTGTCAGAACTGAAGGAGATGGTCTAGCATGATAGATTTTGGACCACTTCCAAACTGTGTCTAAAAAGTAAAAGTCTTTCCCTCATAATTTAAGCTGTTTAAGAAACCAAGCAAACAAAAAACTCCCACTTGATCACCTTAGAGAGGAGCTAATTATTAACAACTGAGGTAAGTCATAGAATCTAGAACACATAAGATACAAATTTGGAAATATAGAAGCCCGTGTGATTCTCCTCTTGGCTAGTTTGGTATTTCATTGGTACAGGTACAGGAGAAAGAGTCCACTGTCAATAGACAAGAGAAATAACTGTGGGGCTGCTTTTTTATTTGCCACTACTCATAGAGTAAATTATTCAGCCCAAGTAAAAATTATTCTAATCTAATGTGCTAAATTCAGCTAGGGTAGTTGACACAAGAGCTTGATAATAGCAAGTTTCCTTTAGAGAGTGCCAAACATGCAAATGAAAGTAACCCCTTGCATGCACGAACAACAGATTGTTGTGAGAAATTCCCATTAAAATGTGTTCACAAGTTTCATAGGCACAACATACTGTGGTAGGTCAAGTCCTTTTTAAATTTACCCTGAGTAAGATCATATATTGATCTTTTATTTCGTTAAACTTTGATATTTTCCAATTTTTCATACACTAGATTAATATTCACCTGAAAAAAGGTAAAATAATCTGTAACATCAAAGGTAGCTTGTTACATCTGTACGCACAGTCTGCTTTTAGTTTAATAACTCTGAAGTAGAAATTCTTTGTGAATGTAATAAACTTGTGTTGTATTTATTAAAAATACTAAAGTAACTACTGACTGGAAACTTTTTCTCTCCTTCTAAAGTCTTGGCTCTCCAGGTTTTCCACTGGGTATGTAAGTAGGATTGAGGGCTTTTGCAGGAGGTTAATAATATTGTATTGGTAGGTAGTTTTAAATTTTTCTTTTAAAACCTGTTCACAAAAACTCAGCATGACAGGAATATCTTAACATAGCACCAGGACTGGAAACAATGCAACTGAGATGTGAACAAACAGTTCTGGAAAGCACATACTTAGGGGGAGTTCTTTGTAGGTCAGGAAAAGTACCTGTATTTGAAGAGTTCTGCTGACTTGATTTACTTTTATATTCCAGGAGTCTCTGACAGAGTTGTTAGAGTTTTGAAATCTTTAAGAATTTAAACTGGAATCGTCCCTGTGTTGCTTTAACTGTGTTTTATTGCAGAATATACTTAAGTCTTTAATTTTTGCCCTAGATTTTTTTTTTTTAAATTTCTTTTTACCACTTCATCCACTTCACTGTCTGGCTGTAAATGTAAATTCAGGTTTCTTTATGTCATTGGGTAGGAGCCAACAAAGTGTCTTAGACAAAGAAATAAGATGAGAACATACTACTCAGTGAAGGTTTCCCACTGTGAAGTTAGTGCAAATCTACAGCCTACCGTTACTGGCCGTTAACTTTTGGGTGCTACTGGGAAATGAGGCTGCAGTATCTGCATCACATAGTGTGGAACAGGTCACCTTCCCTTTGAACAGAAAGCCAATTGACATCTCAAATGACTCTGTTCTAAGCTTACACTCGTCCTTATTTACAGACTGCTGTGCTTGTGCAAGCTCTGCTGGAGCGTGATGTGCAGCTCAGTGTATGCAGATGTTCTTGCAGGACCAGAGGCCTTGGGTGCAGCGTTTAGCGTAGAAAGGCATAGGCTGGCATGGTTACAGACAGTTCGTTGGTCACACTTCTCTTTTAACGGACATAGGCTGTATATGAAACCGGTCTTAACCAACAAAAAACTGTCCAGGAAGACAGGCTATTACTGAACTTGCTTACCTAGGCAGTTTCCCCTTTGTGTATTTTGGGATTTGTGTTAGCCACAGGAGTTCTTCCACTAAGTTCAGAGTTGCATAAGGGTTATTTAAGCATGTTTGCTTCATCCCAGGAGCTGTCTGACCTCTGGCAATCAGAGTGTGCTCAGTGTGGTAGGCCATGGTGGAGAGGATTTTTAGCAAACCAATAATCATGAATGTTAACAATTTAGTTGGTTTGGATTCTTTAAATGTTTTTCTTGTTACGTTGCTAGATGTAATTCGAGTGCAGTACGTGTCGCATTACGTTCATTTGAGTAGTGAAAAATCCATTAAACCACCAGCAGAAATTCTGGTTTCTTTGCTGTGTTTGTAATTCATGTGTGTCTGTAACGTGATCATTCTGGTTTTTTAAAGATAATTTGTGTCAGTACAATGTATGAAATTAGTCCGTACGCAAAGACCTATAGTTCTTTCTGTTGGCTAAGAATCTAGCTTTCTTAGGCAAATTCGGTTATTGCATTTGTATGCTATAGTTTGTTCCATTTACATTGTTGCATTTTTGCTTTGCCTATCATTGAGATACTGTGAGATGCTTTTGGATAATAATTTGTACAGTGGCTTTGGGTTTTTTAAGTTCTCTCTTCAGTCAGAAGCACCTTTCAAACACTTAAATGCAATTCACATAATAGTACTAGTTTCTCTCAGAAGACCAGCAAAATACACAGCTGTGAATGTAAGGGATTTGTTACAACGCAGTGCTGTTGTTTACATCGGAGGGGGTACTTTAAAAGTTCTCCAGCCACTTCCACGTGCGGTCAGGGGAAGGGTGCTCTTGGAAAGTCTACTCGCAGATTGGGTGCTCTTCACTCTACCTTAAGCTGATGTAAATGCTATAATAGGTGCTGTCATTCTGTAAGACGTGGCAGCGAAATGGCTCTTAATTCTGGAATCAACGTCAGTCAGCTTTAAATGGGTGTCCCGCCATTTGAGTTGGGAAATAAAGGTGGCGGGCGTGTGCCGCTGTCCTTAGCTGTGTTAGTCTGATAGGTCACGGAGGAATGGAGTGGAGGGGAGATTTTTAGACTATGTTTTGATACTTTGATGTGCTTTTGGACTGAATCCTCACCAGGTATCTTCTATGACTCTTACCCAGTCATTAAGTTACCCAGTAACTTAATCTCTTCACGTTGTACATGATTTTATGAAAGAGCCCTTGCAGTGAAGGTCGTCTTTTTTGTGGCATGGTTTCTTCCTGCGCAGACTTTTCTTCCCATAAAGCTTGGCAGGAGTTGATGAAAGACCTTGACTGTACAAATGCGCAGAGGATTTACTCCATGTTGAAAATTACTCCCCATTTTGAACCGCATTTGTATAGATAAATACCACCCTGTTACAGTTCACAGAAGCAAAATGGAGGTGAAAAGTGATTCTTTACCATTTTTTTAAATCTTTTGCCATCCTTCATAAGCTACTATGCTCATTTTTGTTTGTCAAAGAGAAACCTTATTTTTTGCCGAAGTAGGCAGAGACAAGAAGAGAATTTATCTCAGAATTTCTCTGGGCTCCCAGCACGTTTAAATATTCTTGGCAGCAGGATGCCTCTTCTGGCATTATTCCACCGAAAATCTGCTGTCTAGTAATCTGTTGTAATTCAGCCTGCTTGAAATTGCAGGGAGGACTGTTGAAAGAAGTGCTAAATGCATGCCACCTGCTCCCACGGTTAGGTGCTGTGAGTATTCAATATGAAGAAGAAAATGCTCTAGAGAGCAGTGTTCATGGAAAGAATAGGATTAGTGGGTGAGCACTCCCAGTTCTTTTTTAAAATAATGCACGTGTTGCGTATTTATATCAGCGGGTCAGTGAAAGGAACTGGTGAGCTTTGGCTCATCTCCAGAGCTAAAAAAAAAAATCCATGATGTACTGAGACAAAACACTGCATTTTAGTCTGCTCTCCAGATGGAAGCCCCTCTTCCTCTCTCTCTCGTTTTTAAAATGCTCTTTCTTTTAAGCCTTTTAAGGCTCTGATTCTTTGATCAGTGTAGAACATGTTCCTTGCATGAACCGGTTTTGCTTGGGTATCTCAGGCTTTTGAACCTCTTCAGTAACAATAAAGATGGGCTGAAGTCCCCAGCTCTTGGGGGATGTTAGGGAGTCCAAAGAGCTTCCCTCTCTCGAGTGTTTGTGAAAGAGTACGTGACAACTCTAGAGAAGTCACTGCACCTTACTTTGTTAACACCACTACATCCTTAGGAAGGACTAATGAGCCAGGATGGAAGCTGTATTCCAAGAAGAGATGAAGATGGAAATTTTCCAGAAATCCTTATGGTGGAGGTATTTCCAAGCAGATCTCATGTGTTTTGGGCTAAGGGGGCAACGAGAGCTTCTTTTGACTTAAGAAGGGAACATCTTGGACAGGCACATTTAATGACCATTAGAAATAAGCCCTTTAAGGTTGAAAGTTTACTTTGGCAAACTGCTTTTTAGTGCAACAAAAATATGAACAACCATGTACACCCAGGTTAGCCTGTCTCGATGCATTTGGAATGTTCTTAATTGGATGGGCTCAAAGGGAGTTGGGGGTAAAGTATCCGAGTTGAAAAAGGAAGTTTAAACAAGGGGAAGAGTATTGAAGCAGGACATTTGGGTCCCTCTCCATTTTTTTGGGTATGTTTAGAATTCTTACTGGGAAGAGGAAGTAAGAGAAGTGACTTTGTAGGTGTGTCATTATTAGCTTGGTGTGCAGACAGAACATTTTGCTCTGTTCCATGCAGCGTATAACAATAACGTGTTATCTCATTGAATGCTGGATTTTGCAAACACACTCCAGCGAGTGAAGCCAAACCAGCCTGCTGAAAGCAGCACCTGCGTTCCAGTGGCTAGTGCAGATCATGTGATGGAAGTTAGAACCCAGGTAAAATGTTAATCACTAAACTTGGCACAGTTGAAGCTTTTAATCTTTTATTGCAGTTTTCTAGGGAGCGGCAAGTTATGGACAAGAGCCCAGAAAAACTGAAGAAGGAGTTAGAGGAAGAGCTGCAGCTAAGTAGTGAAGACCTGCGTAGCCATGCCTGGTACCATGGGCGTATTCCTCGGCAGGTACGTGGTCTTTGCATTGCCAAATGTGCTTTGAACTTTTATAGATGAGCAGAATCGCACCAAAGTACTATACACATCTCTGATATCTGCATTAATTTAGTAGAAACATAATGCTTATTCATGTGAAAGCTGTGGTATTTTATCACAGCTTTGCATAAAATGAGGCTGAGGAAGGATTCAGGGGAGCCGCTGGTGGAAAATATAGATACTTCAGGATTTGTGTGCACTGATTAAAGGCAGAAATGGAATTTAAGCTTTGTATGAAAACACTGTCCCCACTTACTGTTCAAACAGTGACATTAATTTGGTTCGGTATTCTTAACCAAAGTTAAAATGTTCATGTTTGTTTTTTTTCTTGCACTTGGAATTTGGGGGAGAGAAACAAAAAACCCACAACAAAATCTATTTGATAACTTAATTTTGAGCCTTACAAACGTCGTTGAAATAGGTTAAAGCTGTCGTTGAGTTGGAGCTCAGGTTCCCAGAGCACCTGGAGCTCCCCCTGCGGGCCTCCCTCCTGGGCGTACCCGGCTCCCACCAGAGCTGTGAGCTGCCCTTCACCCAAATGAGGCACAGCAGCCACATACACTGCACTTCAGATTAGTTGTTAGCTGCGTAGTTTATCCCACGGAAGGACTAACTCAAAAGAGAAAAACAGGATTTCCCTGACTCTTCCCGGTACTATGCAGTATTCACAAAGAATAAAAAATGAAAGCTTTTGTCACTTAAGGTAATAACGAAAGGACAATTTCTGGCGTCCTGTAGTAATGACTTCTAAACTTCAGTGTGGCTGTCTTTCACATGCTTTAAACTCTAAAATCCTGTGTCATTCCTTTCCCTTCATACCTTATTTTATAAAGGCAAACTAGAAGAAATATATATGCTTCTGGCTGCTGGGCATTTTCCAAGAAGCCCCTCCAGATCTCTGCTGTGGGATGAGCTCTTATTTTAGAACTGAAAGAATCATTTCTCTGCCACGCTTCATGCTTTGCTTTGTATTTCTGGCTTTGTCTGTCCTCCCAGAGCAGCCAAATTAAGTCCTATATTTTGGAATATTTTGTTGTAATGTGGTGTTTGGCTGCTTGTTTTACGATTCTGAAAGTATTTTTTGTATAATTCTTTTTCCTCAAAGGTGGCAGAAGGCCTAGTTCAGAGAGATGGAGATTTTCTGATTAGAGATTCTCTCTCCAGTCCTGGAAACTTTGTTCTTACCTGTCAGTGGAAAAATACCTCTCAGCATTTTAAAATCAACAGAACAGTTCTAAGACTCAATGAAGCCTACTGCCGTGTTCAGTATCAGTTTGAACTCGAAAGTTTCGACAGTATCCCTGGCTTAGTTAGATATTATGTTGGGAATCGCACACCAATATCAAAGCAGAGCGGAGCAATTATTTTTCAGCCTATCAACAGGACCGTGCCTCTCAGGTGTCTGGAAGAAAAGTACGGTGTAACTCCAGTCCAACAAAAGGAGCCAAGTATCCTTGAAGGAAAAACAGAAACTGCAAAAAGGTTGAGTCTTGGTATATCCAGCATGCAGTCCCCAGAGCAGAGCATACCCAGGGGAAATCTTTTGAGGTACGTACTTACTTATATTTTGCTCTCCTTGTGGAGGGAGATGAACTAACTCAGTCAGCTCCCGCTGTAGCTCATGTGAATTTTCACTCTGAATTTAAATGGAAGACTGGACGTGAAGGCTTACTGATTTTTAGCAAAGGATTTTTTTAGGCCTTCAGAAATCCTTTGCTAAATATCAGCAAATCCACAGAGTGAGAGCAAATGTAGACTCTGGAAGCACAACAGGAGTGCAACTTGTTCTTCAGTGCTTTGGCAAATCTTGACTAGTATAAGACAAAGGATTAAAATAAGGTCTTGCTGCTGTTCCAGGGAAGTCTGTCTTTCCATATTTGATTTGAAGTTTGATCCATGGGGTAATGGAACCTAATTTCGGTGTCCAAATCAAATGTTCCATTAAAGAGTCTCAACATCCAAAGAAACACCCTCATGAATGCTGCGGGGTCACACATATTGTAGCCCATTTCATTCCTACCATAACAGCATGAAGTACCTTTTATTCTTATAAGCTGCCCAAGTGGAAAGCTAATGATCCATGCACTGGTTATGATCTATTCTGATAAGCAGGTGTGTTAAGAATGTTGCATATATTGATACGGTTTTGTTTGCGTTTCTGTTTACCCTAGAAACAAAGAAAAAAGTGGTAGCCAACCGGCTAGTTTGGATCATGTTCTGGAGAGAAGATTCCCTCTAAAGGCTCATCAGTCAGAGAGCTATCTGCTAATAGGTATGTTTTGTGAGTAAACGTTTCACACTTAGAATCTGTGTGTAGCCAGGTGGTCTGTTACACTTCAGACCAAAGTAAGTGAGATTGTTGAGTGTTCCAAGTGCTGTATATACAGTTGCATTTAATGGCCAGTGTAAGCTGTGTTAGCATCTCTTAGCATACTGCTTGTTCTTTAAGTCATTGGAACCATCTTTTTATTTATAATATGCCAGCCGGTTGAGTACCTTTGCACACAACTTAGCAGGCTTCCAGACCAAAAAAAGGACAGCTACAGTAGGCATTCATAGCCTTTGGACAGTATCACCTTTACTCACTTGTGCTTTACAAGAACTGACTTGCTTCACTCATGTCATTCTGGCAGAAGTCAATAATTAAGTAGAAGCGGGGTTTTATGGAAACCCTGGTAACTGCTTTTTCTCAGGGTACAGTATGCAGATGTGGTAGTCTTCCTCACCAGGAGAAAAGCACTGCCATGGCCTTTGTGCTCGGTTCTGTCCTGTCTCTCTCAATTTCTCTCTCCTCCTCATCACTTTTGCTTTTCATTCCTTTTGCTGCTGCGTGGTTCCGCGGCCACTGTCATTGTCTTCCTCCGGCGATGCAAGGTGTACCAGCACTTGATCGGTTGTTGATTGTGGCTTTTTGTTTCTCAGATTCCTCATGGGTTTAAGCAATTGTTTCCATACATAACACACCGTGTAAGGCAGCTTGCAGCGATGCATCTGTTCCCAGGTGGACAAATTCTAGTGTTTGACTTTTAAGGCTGCTAGTCATTTTAAATACGATAGCCATTAAAATTTATAGTGCCTATTGCAGGAAGATTTCTTGAGACAAAGATAAGTACTTAAGTATTTGTATAGTGAGACTGTATTTTGATAGAAAGGGTGTGCTCCTGTGTTTAACAGTGGGATGGACAGACATTGGTAAGTAAGTTCCTGTCCATCTGTAGTTGAGTTAATTATCTTATTCCAATCCATGGCTGCAAAAGCTTTTCTTGTGCTGTAACAGTTAACCTGAAGAGTACTGCTGTGCATTCTGTCATGAGGTCCTCTGAGTGGGTTCTGGTATCAGAGTGCTTAAGAGCGGTGGCAGGCAGGGATTTGCAGATTTCATTGTCTGCATAAATTGAGAGCCAGCTGGAAACAAGCAGTAAAGCCCCCATGATGCAACTGGCCACTTTGCTGTAGGTACCAGCAAATGCACCGAGAACTGCATACTGGGAATGTCTGATTGGTAAAGGGTTCAGTCCTGTGTTGGGTGCTGAGGTTGGCTCATACAGCGAGTGTAGAATGAGGCATGAATACACACGAGTAGTCTGTGTTTCACAAGCTCTTCAAATCAACTACTGTTTAGCAAAAAGATTAGCATCCCTGAAATTCCTTCCTTCCATACCTTATTGCAGGTTCAGACTTGACTTTGGGAAGTTTTTCTTTCATCTCGAACTTGTCATTTGCAGAAATGACTCATCTTTTATGTGGTGTGGCTGGAAGTTTCTGTTTTTATAGCCTAGATCAGGTTACAAAGACACCTCCTATTCCAAGCCGTGGAGACTATCCAGCTCTGACAGTATAGCCTATGTATGCAACAGGGACTGGAATTATTGTCAGCACTACCACAGAATAATATTATGGTGCAGCTGTTCTGTGTGTTTGGGATTTTGGCAGGATCAGCAAGTGAATGGAATTTGCTGGCTAGCTCATTCGTCAAAATATAATTTCATACACATTTTCATCAGCAGATAATTGACGTGATCTGACAATATTTTCCTCAGAAAGTAACATTAAGAGATGAACCCTGGGACAGGCATCAGGAATTGTTTTGGTCTTCTAACATACTGTCTTCCTCTGCAGGTTCAAGACATCCATCTCGATTACCTGAAGCAGATGCAGACTCCTGTCCAAGTTCTCCTGCGTTTAGAACAGGCAGCGAACCTTCTCTAAGCCCCACAATTGTTCAGAAGGTCTTTTCACAGTCACAAGTAGGAGAAGCTCTTAGAGGATCAGACAGTCAGCTCTGTCCAAAGCCTCCACCTAAACCCAGCAAAGCACCCTTGATGAAGCCCCCCGATTCTCCTTTAGCTTCCCGCAGTTCAGAAGGACACTACTGTGAACTAAGCCCTGCCAAAGATCCTGCAGCACCAAAACAACATTTATGTCAGAAAAGCAGCTATGTGGAACACCTGGCACGAAAAGAGAAGGGAACACACTCATTCAGGAACTCTGAAACAAACTATTTGATCCTGGAAGATGACCTTGCAATGAACTCTGCAGCTCCTTTAGCAGTTTCAACTGAGATGGCTGAAGAAGACAGCATCTTTTCTGCACCTGTGTTTGAGACAGTGTCTAGTTTTAAACCGAATGATTTTGAATCCAAACTACTTCCTCCTGAAAACAAGCCGTTGGAAACATCAATGTTAAGAAGAGTTAAGGAGCTTTTCACCAACAACAATCCAAAGATCATTGCACAGCATATTCTTAGAATGGACTGCAAGGTAAAAATAAAAGTTTTCTTGCTTTTTATATTGTGCAAGTTTAGACTTACTTTTTAAAAAACTGATTTGAAAAGACTAATTGGGTAGATTTGCAGCTAATGGTATATATTTATTGACTGACTTGCTTGCAGGAATTTTGTATTTTTTTGTATTTTTTTTTTTCCCCGTTGGAAGAACACGAATGTTAACAAACCCTTTGGACTAAAGGTCTCCCACCATCCTTGACTTTAGACTCAAACTCTGAGTGTTCCATACATGTCTTTCTTTAATCTCCTGTCAGTTGCTGTATATTTGTGAAACAGCCTTTCTTCTCTACTGGCGGAAGCGCTATCTATCTATCTGTGCTGTAAAATCAGTGTGGAAGGAACTACTCAGGACAGGAAACAGCCAGTCAGCTTGCAAGAGCCAGCAGTAGACAGACGTCATCTGGGTGCCATACTGCTGGCCACAATATAAGGTGTTCGATGGAACTAAATATATTTAAACTTCTAAAACGAGCTGCTCTTCTGCTCTTTGCCCGAGTCTCAAGTCTTACAGCCGGATAGGTGGTGTGGGAAAATAACTATCAGGACTTCTGCGTTTCTCTCCTAGGAAAGAACTGTATTGATAGTGAAATTGTTTAGAAAGATGTAAAAACACAAAGAACTGCTTTTCACAATGTAATGTAGACTTTGTTCAGCTGGCAAGGCTCAGCGATCAGCTATTGGATCAGAAATACAGAAGTCATCTCCTTATGAGGTTATGACTTTGTGTAATAAAAGAAATGCAACTGAAGTTGGATCTGCACCACTTTGCTGGGGTGACTTAGGTGCTGTACCTGCTACACAGCAGCTACAGGAACCAACTGTCACGACCTTTGTTGGGTTTGGGGTTTTTTGGGTAACTCTGCAGACAAGAAAGGAAGCGGCACGGTCGTGCTCCAGAAGAAATGTGGCTGAGCTGAGTCACACCAGAGCTCCAGGAAGGAGACAGTTTGCTGGAGCAGTGGGGTGTGTTTGTGTGTGCCTGCCAGCTGCTGGGCTCCTGCCAACAGCAAACACAGCCTCTCTCTCCAGTAGTAGTGTTGGCTGCTGCTGAGACTTCGTACAGACGAGATGACTCAGAAAAACTCAGCTCCACAACTGCTTGGTCTTTTCAGAAGTGATGGCTTATGGCATCTTTGCTAGGGTTCCAAAAGTAGTAACAGCATCCTCTTAGCATTTTAGTTCCAAAACTCACCTTTCCCTCCTTCAACCCTGTAACAAGAATCAGAATGCCTTTTAATGTATTGTTAGAGAGTGTTGCTTGGAGGCGCAGAATATGCATGTCTTTTTCGAGGGGGGGCTTTTTTTACTTTTATATATACATATATAAAAAATTCAGTAAGCTTATTATTAGTCTCCTTATTTTAAATTCTATAAACTTTGCAATGAGGCCGAGGAAATCTGTCCTGCTGGAAACGTGGGAGCCTCTACAAATAATTGAGCGTCACTGGAGTGTTTTACAGAAACAAATTTTTGGATTTTGGAGCAGAACAGTAACTAGCTGGAACATGTAGAGAAGTCTCTTTTATCTTCATCTCTCAGGGCTAAGCACCAAGGACCGCCATTCATTGGTAACTTGTTGCATACTACTGCACTGATAAGAACTGCATGATACAATGAGACTGGCATGTGAACTGGGCCAGAATAAATGCTTTGTACCAAGATCTGTGATAAGACTGAAGTTTGCACGTCTTCTAGTGTGGCATCCATAGCTCTGTTTGCCTTTTTAAATAATGGCATTTCTAATAGTGAAAGAGGCAGCCGTAGGGTAAGTGATGGCGTGACTGTCTGCCACCGGCGTGCTTGAGAGGGCTTCTTGCGCCGGCCGCAGCGGCAGCAATTGGTGTGTCTCCAGGAGCTTCACAGCACTCCTGCGTCTCCAGGCGTTAAAACAGGTTTCTCTACAGTGCTGCACTTTTGTACCAGTGAGGTTTGCTGTCTGGCCCACATTGCTTTCATCTTCTCACAGCCAAGGCGGCGGTGATGGGTGTACCAGAACACAGCAGGCAGAGTGGCTTGTAAATGTGCGAACGTACAGGCCTTAAACCAGGCGCTAATCGCACATTATCATATTAATGTGTTAATTTTGTTTATATTTTGTTTGTATATTTTTTTTGTAATTATCACATCTAATTGTTATTGATATAACTAGTAGCTAATGCTGTTATGTTTAAAAAGCAAAGACAAATTGGTGCGGGTGTCAGCCTTCACATACAGACTTCATTAGACAAACGTTCAGTGTCCTCCTTAAAGTCCTGTTACTGATTAATCCTTAAGAGGACCCTGTGGTGTAATCCAAAAACATTCCAAGCAGTCGTCTTTTTAGAAATGAAGAAAGTGAAGCAACCATGTAAGTCTTTGAGGCCAAAGAGCAGTGCCACTCTGACAAGGATCAGGCCAAGGACACACACCACACTTCTGGAGCGTGCATAGGAATTTCTTTCTAGAAGTGGAGGATGGAAGCTTGATAAAGTATTTTGGTCACACTTTTAATGTGTGTTCGCATGGCCGAACCATGCAAAAAAAAACCCAAAGTAATTTATTGGTCATTTTGTGCAAGGCAGTGAATGTGCTCAAGTTACTGAAGCTTTTCTTAGCTGACGGTATATTCTGCTATTGCAGGCTGTGCACTTCGCTCTGTAGTCCCCACGCTCACCTCAGGACATCTGTGTGGCTAGGGATTGTTTGATGTAAGTTAGTCTAAAAACTCATGCACAATTTTTTGCACTTGGCAGGTAGCGAGGATACTAGACGTTTCTGAAGAGATGAGGAGGATTATGGGAGTGAACTCTGGTCTTGAACTGATTACCTTGCCTTTTGGACACCAACTGCGCCTTGACCTAATAGAAAGGTAAATGCTCCTGTTATTCATTTCCAGGGCAGATGGCCAAAAGATCAGAGCATTACTACATTGTGCTCTAGATTGCCTCAAAAAATGTTCTCCTGCACATTTTCTGAGGTCATGTGGACAGAAGAGAATTTATTGAGATGGCGTAGAACTTCATTTTGCATAGGAAAAAATCCTGAAGGTCTTGGGGCAACTCCCCACATGTAATACAGGGAAGTGGGAATAGTATTGAAAGCAGGGTCCTTATCGCTGCTCAACACCCTCAGCACTCCTTTAAGAGCTCAAGTAAACTCACATTCAGGGCACCTATAATGCTGCTGCTAGGTAGGTGTCTGTGGAAGAAACTGAAGGTAGTAGCCTTCTGCAACTGGGGAAGAGACTACAGGATCTGGTAAAGGAAAAACTGATCAGCAAAGCTTTCTGTAAAACCTCTGCACAAGTTAAGGGGAAACAATTAGGGCTTTCTTTCCCTGATCTAGCTCTTCTGCTTCTCTGCTTCAGCTTTCGGTACTTTGGTTGTTTGTAGGGGAAAGGTCCCAGGATTTGTGTGGAGGACGAAGGCAATTTGGGCAATTTTCCGCAAAGTGTTTATTCATTCATTGCCAAGGGGGGAGTGTGTGTGTGTGTATATATACCATCTAGTCCATATAACAGCATTAGTACTGCTCTTGATACAAAGCTGTCGGTACACCAAGATACTGGAACATACCTTTGAACTGATCTCTGAACACATGTACAGCCTAATGGATTAGTAATACAATAACTTGTAACAGGCAGTGCAAATGGTTTCACTTACAGGCACAATACCATGGCAATAGGAATAGCTGTGGATATCTTGGGTTGCACAGGAAATCTAGACGATAGAGCGGCAACATTAAACAGGATCATCCAAGTCGCAGTGGAGCTGAAGGACTCGCTGGGGGATCTGTATGCATTTTCCGCCATTATGAAAGCACTGGAAATGCCACAGGTAGAACTTGGTTTCTCTTTATGTTACAAAATATGGAACTGTTGGATGGTTTATTTAATTTATGCAAGTTCTTCAAGACTAGAGAGCTGATTAGAACAGAAGGTTTGTCACTAGCAGTGTACTTTTCCTGTGAATTGCTACAGGGTCACTAATGGGTATTCTCTACTTTGTGTGAACAGGTCACTAGGTTGGAACAAACCTGGACCTCCCTAAGGCATCGTTATACCCAGACTGCCATTATGTATGAAAAACAGCTGAAGCCATTTAAAAAAGCTTTGCATGAGGCACAAGAGGAGTGGAATGGTGAGTACAAGAAGTGACACTGGTTTCAGTTTAGCCTTTTAACCCTCCTGCTACTGATTTCCTGTGTAGGAAGATGAGGCAGCTGCTGTTTTGATAGCTGTGCACCCCATGTTAAAATGACTGTGAGAACTTGTGTAATGCAGTGTAAAACAGTGACATAGAAGGGAATAGTCTGCCAACCGAACACCAGTGTACTATCCTGCCCAAACTGAAACTCTGCATCGTCTCGCCTCAAGGGCAAGAAAAAAAAGGTCCTTCTTCAGCAGAGTTACTTCTGGCAGACTTTGCTTTCTCTTTGCTTTGCCTGTTGAATCAGAGAATGAATCCTCAAATAAAAGAAAATAAAAAATAAAGGATTGGTCAGAGAATTTGATCAGGTCAGGTTCTCCCACAGTCAGATTCTTTGCAGCTCTAGTCTCCACAAAGGGTGCAAGGTGGAGATAACAGTTCTCTGACCGTTCCTCTAAGAGAGTGGGTGGAAAAGTTTTTAGCCTGACTGAATTTATTGGAATTCCATGGATTTTAAATGTGTTTAAAATCACTGTGCCCCTGTCTAGTAAATCAGCAGAGCCTTCTGCAGCAAATACAGTTTTCCAACACTAATTTGTTTTGGTGTTTTCCCTGGAAGGTGGTAGGACAGGTGTATCTGAGGTAAGGTGTTAATTAGAAAGCTGGAAGACAAAGTTTCCAAGTTTGAAAAGAATACTGCAGTTATAAAACCTTCTTCAATTAGCAGGTTTTATGTCTGCTGATCTGATTCCTTTGTTACTCTCTATCCCAGAGGCTGTCAGTGCTCCACAGAACAACATCACAGTGCCACTGCTGATGCCTCTCATTACCCTGATGGAGCGACAAGCCGTTGTTTTTGAAGGCACGGACCTGTGGGAAAGCAGTGACCAAAGCTGCGAAATAATGCTCAAGCACTTAGCCACAGCTCGTCAGATAGCACAGAACGCAGACACCTACAGCCTGACTGCAGAACGGATGCTGGAAGGTAGGGAGCACCAGTAGGACAATCTGCTGCACGTGCACAGAACATGTGGGCTACACATTCTGAAGAAAAAGGTCTCTACCTAAATGCCACTGAAAGTCAATGCAAAAAATTCTTCTCTTTCCTGAGAGTTGAGATAGATGGTAGCAAATGTCCTGCAGGAAACTCAGTCTGAGGACAGCATCCTTACTCTTTAAAAGCAGACGGTGAATATTCACCATTACAGTTCTCCAGTAAGCAACAGGGCGTACATTTTTGCCAAGCATATGCAAAGTTCTCATGACTTAATACACTGACCCTTCTAGCAACTGAACAGACGTACAGTAAGGACCAAGGATAGCTTCCTGTCTTCTCTACAATTTTTTGCAAATAAAACACCACCCATCATAATAAGAGTCTTTCAGCAGTGCAAGATGCAACACTGAGATCTTGACCGCTTGCAGTCAGAAAAAGTAGCAACATACAACTTTGTATTTTAAATACGCAGTGAAAAAGTTAAAGGAGGGTACAAAAATGTAAGCATTTCTGCAGGCAGCATGTATACATCCGTTGTTGTATTTAAGGTCAGGCTATAATGACAATTCTAGACCATTAGAACCGAGCAAAGGGTAGCCTGTCCCAGTGTCCCTAGAGCCATTTGTGTGCTACTAGAATGTCACAGATGGAGAGAATTTTCAGTTTTAACTACCTTGTTAAAATCACTGTGCAAAAGGAATCTGGGACACTAAAACTTATCTTATTTGGAGGAAATACAGTTTAAAAGCCATTTTTTAGGAATAAAAAACTTGCCTGATGGTGATACTGTGGGATTCTTTTTACTTACTAGGTTTCCAGCCAGATGAAGAGATGAGTGAAATCTTCAAGACAGAATTTCAAATGAGATTGCTCTGGGGCAGCAAAGGAGCACAAGTTAATCAAAACGAAAGATATGAAAAATTCAGCCAGATTTTAACTGCACTGTCACGAAAACTGGAACCTCCCGCAGTGAAGCTGGTGGAACAATTAAGTATCTAAGACTCAGTAAATACTAAAGAATATACTTGAAATAACCTTAGCTTTCTTTTGGCAACTTGATACTGCACAAACTTCTTGCGTTTCACAAGATGTTTAGAACTTTTAACTGCACAATGAACACTTGTTTTAAAACTACTGATTTCTAAACAAATTATTTATTTACTGTGTCACCAAGTCATTTAATGCTCCCTTTAAACAGTTAGGTTATCCCTGAACGATAGTCTTACAGCTTTTTGCATTTCCCCAGAGTTGCAACGATTTGATACTGCCCAGGAGTAACAGCATTGGCATCTTAATATTAGGTGAAGTCAACAGTGTAAATAAAATGCTGAATTAAGTATGTGACAATGCAGAAAATCTGTTGTATAATTTTCCTATAATGAATATAAAGCACTGTACATGGAATTGTGAATTAAAGTGTATCTTTATGCAAAACAACGTGCGTATTTGCAGACTGCAGAAATACTGCAGGTTGCAGAAGCGATCCTTTATATGTGACCACAACAGAAAGCTCAACTATCACTGCACCTATGAAAGGAGAAAAGGAGTTGTGTACGTGTTGGGATGACTTGCGTTTTTTTTTTTAAGACAGCAGCTGTAGTACTTTGGTTTTTGCTGGAACCTGCACAAGAGCCACGCTGCCAGGAATGAATGATGAAATGGCAAGAACAAACAATCCAGATAATTAAAATGCTTTCAGATATGAGTAAATGTGGGTGTATATATCTGTATTAAACTTGCTTCATTTACTGAGGTGAATCACTTTGGTAAGTATTTTTTTTTCTTCCTTGGATGAAGGCAAAGCATAAGCTGTTCACACTTTTCATAGGAAATCAGCGTGCACGGTGTTTACATCAAGAGCGCTTTAGCAGCAAATCCCGCTTCCTCCCATACAGCACTGGTGTATAAGCATTATCCTCAGAAGCTGTGTAAATATTGAAGCAAGAACTACGGTTAGAGCTGCACGTGTTTGTTGTCCGTAAGCCTATTTCTGGAGTGAGGTGTTACTTACAGCATATGAAAGTATTTCAGTAGACTAATGCCAAACCAGCACCAAAACGCTATTATTCGTACCCCTCGTCTAGAATCATAGGTTCTACCACCCTAACAAGGGGTAACAACATCTCCCTGTTGATCTTAACAGAAGACAAAGGGGGAAGCTAATTACTTAGACTGTGAAAAGATTTTTTTTTTATTCCATGAAAATATTCTCAACAGAGAACATTGTTTTTAAACAAAGCATTTAACATTTACGAAATCAACGTGTGCACAAAAGAGGATTAAAAATTACTGGAAAATGTAAGATTCTTTAAGACAACTCACATTCAGAATTTTAGAATAAATGATTTATAACTAGATGTGCAAGTACAGATGTTTTTTTCCTATGTTTAATAACACTCATACAAGTTGCACTTTCCTTCATGAAAGCAACTTGCCTTCAAAGGAAGCAAATCCTGGTTTTAGAAAAACAAACAGTAGCCTGAAAAGAACGTTTAGTTCTTTACCAGGAAGTGTTATTACTGACCTGCAAGGCTGTTAGCCAGGCAAACCACAGACCCTTTAGCAGAAAATACACAGATCACATTTCTTTCTTTCCTCTAACTTTAAAATAAAAAAAAGCACTAGAAATTTAGAAAAAAACAAAACAAAACAACCAAAACCACAAACCAACAAAAACCCCCAACAAACCCCCAAAACCCCCTAACCCAGAAAACTACCTAAGTAGTTTTGTCAGTATTGAGTAATGTCACATTATTATATAAATAACCCTGTATACAAGCTCCAAAAATCTAAACTTCAGAGTTTAATAGCCCCTGTAATACACTAGGTCAAGCTGTGTAATAGTGGTATACATAGCAAAAGGAATAAACCTCCACACAAATCACTCAAATTCAGTTTTACTGGTAGCACAGTTCCTAATAACACTGAAATTAAAAAGAATCCAGCGCTGCTGCATCCAAATATTGCTTCAGACCCCAGAAAAACAGGATGTTTTGATTATTATTTCATTTCCCCAAACAGCAGGTGGCTGGGTCGACAAGCTTGCTCTGATACAAGTTAATCCCTTCCCCCCCCAACATCTCTAGTCTAATTCTTATCACCCTAATAAATCTGATACGATGCAGTTATTAATAGAACCACAAATGGGAGGCAAGACAACAAAGTCATAGGGGCACTGCAGACAACTATATTTACACGTATAAACATATCCAAATTTCGGTTGTTTACAAGTAAAAGTGCACATAGATCATTACGAAGTATCACTCAGATTTCAACTGGTCCATACAATGAAGCATCACCTGGAAATGGACTAGCACTGCAGTAATTAAAATTAGAACTTTAGAGTGAAAAACTAAAAGACAGTTTCCATAAAAATATTTTAAAAAAATAGTAAAATCAAATGAAGAGATAGACGTTTCAATGTATAAAATTCATGGTGCACCATGTATCCAGTAAAGTAGAGCTCTAGAAAACACCTACCGTGGCTACCTCAGCAGCTGCAGCACTGTGAGAAGAGCTGAGACACAAAGCCCTTTGTGGGATACTGTCAGTGGTAGTGTTGGCAAACAACAGATTTAGGCACTCGAGTTTTAAGGCAGCATTTGAATGGCAAGTGGTTGACTTCCAAAAACAGTCCTTAGCTTTCAGTGGTGAATCTCTCTGGCGGTGTTCCAGGTTTTCAGTGCTCACAACAGGTTACCGAAGTGCTGAAGATGGACCGCAGGTTTAGGAGTTTCTCTGGACTGCGTTGTAGGCTAGAGCTGAGATGCTTTATTTCCCCAAATGAACACAAATACGTTACGGTCTCTCATCAGTTATGCCAAAAACTGGAATGTAATGATGGTTGCAGTGGTATAGTTATAGCAGCATACATGGATACTGGGATGAAACTCTAGTGCTGAAGATATTTAAAGAAAATGATTGGTTACCAAATAAGACGAGCAATGATGGCAAAGTGTTAGGCAGACATGCCTGACTGTCCCGAGGCATGCAGGAGGAGGTTAACAGCGAGCATGGAGGTGGCACAGGCAGACTGCTACCTGACCTATCTAAATGACTGCCAATTAAAATGAGTTGGGAAGGAGCACAGTTGAGATAGAACCAAAACACAGCACAAGCTAAAATATAGTTTGTGCATCTGGGACAACCTAGGACAATGAAAATAAAGCAATTTTAGGAGCAGTAGCCTTTTAACTCTGGTAATGGAACTCTATTTTCCTGCACAAACTGAAGAATTTGCAGTACATCCTTACCTATGTATGGAGATGCTAAGATGTTAGTGACTAAATGTATGTCTGCATGCATTCATGCAACTAGCTTTTCCCCTCGGGCCTCCCAGTCTAGTACCCCACCTCCCCCCACCCCCCCAGCAGCTGCATGTAACCTCCTTCAAGATCTCGCCCATTTTCTCAGAAACCCGCTTCAGGAACCTGCAGTCCAAGAGGAAAAAGAAAAGGACAAAGTTACTGAAGGCCTTTAGAAGACAGAGAAGGGTGCTCAGTTCTAACAGGCCCTTCTCAGCGGCTAGACATTAGCCGTCTACTTAATTCCGCAAACTCTCATTAGAAATACAAGCCACAGCTTTTAGAGTAGCTTTTTTTTTTTTTTCCTTTTTTTCTTTTTCTTTTTTAAGTCATCAAGTAGTGCAATGCAGCTTCCAGTCCTCAGTGGTTTAACAGTGAGGGGCATTAAGTGTAGATTTAAGACCTTGATTTCAAACTAAACATGATGGAATTCATAGACTTAGCTTACAGGCACAGATTAAGAACACAAAATCATTCCCTTTCCGGGAGCAGAAAGAGGTTTCAGGGAGACATCAAGAATTACATGTGGTCTCTTTGTTTTCAAGGTATCTATAGAATTAAAACAATGAAGTTGTGTCCAGTACGCAACATTCTACGTTACAAGTACTGAAAAGGAAGGTGAGAGGCACGGCAGCGGACTTTCTGTCCGTAAGCATAATGTTTTTTCCTGAGTATTTCTATTGAACTTTCAGAACCAGAAAACATTTTCCTGTTTAAGGAATGAAAGCTGCCAACTATTTGCTAAGGAAGGAAATTAATAATTTTCAGTAACTGAGTTCAGTTAGTTATTAGGGGAAAAAAACCCTCTGTTGTAAGCATATAACTGAAGTCATAAAAGTGGGAGCAGTATATATCTTAGAGATCTTTACAATAAAATAATTTTTCAATGCTCTATAAAAACGAAGTATTCCACAGAACAAGCAGGAACCCTGGGTTTTTTTGAGTTTAATAACCAAATTGGATTGAGTGCTTTGTAAAGCAGGAACACAGGATCAGTTAAAGCAGAAGACACTGGTCAATATTACAGACCAGGGTTAAGATGCATAATTTAATGTGGTCATCTCTGAAAAAGAACTACAGCAAATTCACATTGCAAGCAACAGACCATTGCTGACTACTGATATTCTAATGCTTTCCATCAACCTGTGTAACTTACTATGTTTTTCCACTATTTTCCCTGGGGAATGTACAACTGAAAGCTGCCAGTTACTGTTAGATATAGGTTACTGCACCTTTGCTGTTTTTCTCTAGCGTTACATCTATATATGACGTTGGCACATAGCCTTCCTCTCCATTATGTCTTCGAGCTCTTGTCCACCCATCGCCTTTGTCCTCCTCAATGATGTACAAAATTTCCCCTTCTTTCATTGCTAGAGTGCCTTCATTATGACCTGGGAAAACAAAAGGCAAAGAAGCCTCAATGCTCAGACAGAATTTCAAGTCGTCTTTTTCCCAGGGCGTAGTTTCCAGATCCTATATAAACAGGAAGAACCAAAGATCTGTGCATGAGAACATATGGGTCAAACAGGCTTACAGACGAAAACCTAGTCCAATTTGTCAAGCTGAGTATCTGCCAATAGCTGTGCTGGTATTTATCTGAAAACGGCACAAAAGTACTGCTCTTCACTTCAAGTCATTAATACCGTATTTCCACTGTTCTTATAAGCAACTAGTTGCTCATACAGTTAATTCACTTTGTCTTTTCTCTGTAACAAATAATCCACGCCTTACGGCCAAGGAATCATCGTGCACGTTGTTAACCTTACCATCAAATGGATATATTGCTTTGCAATGTCCTATAGCTGGTAACGGATCATCATCTTCAAACTCATCATCAAACTCATTTGGATGGGCGTGTTGCTGTGGTGGGCCTCGAACTTCTTGATTCGCATCATCCGTGTAACTCCCTTCAGGGCTATAATGCAATGATTGGAGCGTGAGGAGGACTCTCGAGAGTTTTTAGTTCCACAACTCAGAACGTAAGTGCATCACAGAAAGGGCAGACCGCGGCCGTCGCTCTGGGAATGCCTGCTAGCGGTTTTTGTATTTAATGCTGGAGGTGATTTTCTGAAAATACTGATCTAACAAAGGTTTGGACAGCATTCTGCTACAAAAACCAAACAGAAATGTCACATAGGTGTCTCTACACATGGAAAACTAGTGAGCGTTATGCAGTGGAAAAGAAGCTTTAAAAAAAAAAAAAAAGAAATGGAAAAATGTTTTAAAAGCCATGGCTATTTAACAAGTGTGTGTTTCAATCAGAATTTTTTGTTACCGTGACACAAAGTGACCTCTAGAATTCACAACCAGTAAGATTTTCCTTTAGAAGGACATAAACTTTCAGAGGATAAGGAACCTACTGTTAACTATTGAAGAGCTGTACTGATTTTAGCATAAGATACAAAAGCAGTAGAAATAGAACAGTGACCTCTCTCTGCCCTGTGTTACAAGGTGGTTGATATCACTGCTGTGCCGTCTGTCGCTTCTGGCTGCTACTTTACCTTCAACTTCAGAGAGCCAGGCCTTGGAGAAAAAAAAAGACAAATACTGGTGTCAAAGGAAACTTGATTCTAAACCACCAAACACAATTTAACAAACGCACTTAACTGCCAACAGTTTAGTTGTCGGTAGGCAGCCACACAGAGACTGCATTCACATGCGAATAATTACTTCAAAGAAAGAATGAATGAAGCTATTCCCCATGCGGAGCTTATACTCCATACTAGTCTTAAGGAAAAAAAATAATCTCTAACCACAGATGAATTTCAGAATAAGCAGTTAACAAGAAATTCTTCTAAACAGTTCCCAACTTTAATGATCTACATTCTTATTCTAGCTAGATGAACATACTTGAAAATATGGCACTCCACAAAAAAAATTTATCAGGAGCATTTTCTTAAATCAAGTAGTTTTTCTGGGTGCTCTATTTAACCCACAAGGCAAACTACTATTTTACCACTTATTTACATTTTTGCAAGGAATTCTTTGAGTCTAACCTCATTCTTGTGTATTTCCATCCGAAGACGGTCCATGTTGCTCATAGTCTCCGTTAATTTTGGTTGCAAACTGCTTGGATCACCCATCTGGGGATTTTTTTCATAAACATCCTTCATCTTGATGAGGGCGTCTCTAAAAACATACGATAGCCAACAATCATTATAAAAATTACATACATCACTACCGGTTCATTAAAGCTAAAATCATGTTTTGTGTATGAAATCCTGACCCATTAGATAGTAAGCACAACCATGAGGAGCTACTGCTGCCCACACCACACCTAAAGCCTTTTTCCATTCTGTCTTCCTTCCGTGCCGTGCACAAGCGCACGACGACTCCCAGCTGTCGACTCTTCTCTATCCAGTCTCAATACTGTTCCTGGTATTTCGCTGTACACAATTTCCTAAACAGTAACATTCTATTCTTAATGCAACTAAGTTGCAGCTCTCTTGTTCAGCAGACCTATACCTTGATTTGCATTTGTTTTTAAACGCACACTTTTAGATCCAGTGTTTCCTATGCAAATCTCTGCACGGTTAGGATCAACACGTACAAAACAGGAAAGCAGAAGGGAGCGATGCTCACTGAACCTCCATACAATAAACCATGAACTAATAAATGCTTTGTAATAGCCCGGACAAGTGTATTCTCTCCTAGCTTCTGAGCTTAGGTTTCAAAAGAAACAGAGGGAACTGTCACAAAACTCAGAAAAATGCAATCACTTTTGGTCTGTTTCCTTCTGTAACTCTCTGTTAAGCTCATCGATTCTCTGTTGCAGTTTCTTGCGTCTTTGTTCTGGAGGGAGATGGCTGAAGTCTTCTAGCGCAGGGCCCTGCAAGAAGAAATACTATTAGTCAGGTCACACGTATCTGGGCGGCAGAGCTGACAGACCCACACACGGACAGCGCTCACTGGAAGCGAGATGGCCCTTCTCAAAAACTCTAGTGTGACACACAGCTCTACAGAGACCGCAACGGGATACAAGCGTGTTCTTGCTGCCAGATGGCAGGCACCCAGTCAAGGGTCTTTCTGCCTTCTGTAACAGTTGGCTCACAGATGTCATTCCAAATTTGTAGGCTTTATTTTTATGAAAAGCTGAGCCAGGTACCTCCTATTACATCCACTGCACTTAAAGCAAATTTTAAAAGGACAGAATTAATTACTAGAGTAATTTCAGCCAGAACAAAAATCTGTGTACACAGTGATAATATGGATACAACTGATCCCTTCTCTGGAGTGTGTGTGTTCTATGGCAATTAGGATGCTATCAAAAGAAAAATTCTGTATTTTAGATCTTCATTCCAAAGTACTACTACTTCTGGAAATTCAGCAATTTTGCTAGAAAACATATTAAACTTGAGACCATCTACTGTTAATGAGACCAAACTTGCAAAGGTTTGAAAACTTGTGCCAAGATTATAAACGGGATGGAAGGACTTGGGAGTGAAAAGGATGGGAAGAGGTTTTTACATATCTTGTGAGTTTTGTTGTGAAAACTCTTCCCCTCAGGGTGACACACAGAAAGTGTTAAGAAGGAAATAATGGTACACAACTTAATAACAGAAAGTTAAATTACATTATTTGTGTCCTAGTTGCCTAAGAAAGTTTGTTTTCACACAAGAAACCCACTTGCCCTTACGGTAACCGTCCATGGAGGCAAACAAAACTGGACTGCGTTTCTTTTTCCAAGAAACTCATCAGAAACTTGACTGTTGAGATGTTGACACAGCAGCCTTAGGGTCAGGTGCCAAGTTTCTAATCCCTCCTCCCCCCCTTACAATCTTCCTGCCCCTCAACTTCTTGGTTCTTCTGCACTTGTAAAATCTCCCTGCTTTTTAAGGAGGGACTACAAGACACCACAGAAGGAGGCAAATCAAGATACAGTGTTTCCCATATAAAGCAGAAGCGTTTCTTTCTGGAGGAAAAACAAAACAAAACAAAAAAAACTTTCAGGTGCTTTTACACACTACAAAGAAACAAAACTACATCCTCTGTATCCTTCTTCCTGACAGGTGGGTTAGAACCCCAGTATCCTACAGCAAGAATCAGAACAACAAAGGTCTATCTTTCTGTGCATTTTTACTGATTTAGTCTGCAAAACAAGAACAGTGATGAAGGTGTGGTTTTCATCTCAGGTAATAGCTTTCTAATACCCCCAAGCATAAAATATCATCTTCCCTGCAACTTTTTTGGCTAAGGGAGTGATCTTTTAATCTTTTCATATACCTAATTTTATGCTGCTTTAACAATTCTCCTGGTAAAGCGAAATCACCATTGTGATTTCCATCGTGACCAACTTGTGATTACTGGTCAACTCTAGAATTCCAAAAATCACAGCTTTAATTGCAGCCAGATCACAAATCTAATTAGCTTACATTAAGCATGGATGATTAAGACGACTGTGTATATGAAAGGAAAATCTGAAGATGTATTTCAACACCTGACTTAAAGCAGTTATGATATGGCAACACTTTCAAAAGATTACTTTCATGCTATCTTAGCAGAAGTACAGCAGACAGATCAGCACACGGGCTTACCATCTTCACAGACCACTGCACAGTTCATTTGAAAACAGAAAGAAACGGGAAATTATTCACATGCAATGACCAGTTACAAAAATGATTACTGCCTAAAAATAGATCTTTAAAATATTACTTAAGGATTCAAATTTTAATTTATAAAAAATACATTTTACTATGAGCATAAGAAAAGCAAAATACAATAATGAGAAATACACTTCTGCTTTAAAAATTAAATTAAAAAAATTACTATGTGATAACGGATAGTTTAATTTAGAAAACTGTAATACGCAACTTCAATAAAGTAGTTCTGAATTTTACTGTTTTGTATAATATACTCAAGAGCTTCTGTTGTAGGAGAAGAAACAAACACACAGACAACATTGCACAAAATAGCAGAACCGTGATGACGATGGAGGACTGGTCAGCCATATGCAAATCATTTGTTAATTACAGCTAATAATCCGCTACCATCACTTTTACAAAGGGAATCTTTGCTTTATTACAGCAGTAAAACTACAATAAACAAAGATCCTTTTCAAGTTTAGAAGCTGGTAATTGTGATTTCTGAAAACAGTATTTGGGTCAGTGCTGCAATCCTAGAAATGTTTTCGTCCAGGTAAAATCATTTAAAGAGTAAATACTTTATCCTTAGAAGAAGTAAATGAAACATGGGATGCCGGGTGTTCTATCTTGATTCCCAGCATTCTGACGCTCTGCCATGCTATCAGTGACTATGGACAACCCCTTCCAGAGAAGGGCCGAGCAATTTAGAAGCTAAAGATCACTAACATGATTTATGACCCTCAGCAATTGCTCAGGCTGCTGACTGGGGCACACGCACAGGATTAGGTTTTCTAGCGTGAGGAAAGTAAAGGGTCTTCATAAACTATACTTTGGTAGAAACGTCAATAAAGTCTAAAGATGTAAAACCACTATAGAATAAACCTCTTGTTCCCTTTAGCAAGAGCCTTCCAAGAGCACACAAGTAAGGTTTAGGTATTCCTGTTGACAATGCATCTATCATGGAATCAGAATACCAGCTTGGAAGGGACCTCAAGGATCATCTGGTCCAACCTGCCTTGGCAAGAGCACGGTCTAGGCAAGATGGCCTAGCACCCTGTCCACCCGAATCTTAAAAGTGTCCAGCGTTGGGGAATCCACCACTTCCCTGGGGAGATTATTCCAATGGCTGATTGTTCTCACTGTGAAAAATTTTCCTCTTGTGTCCAACTGGAATCTCCCCAGGAGTATCTTGTACCTATTACCCCTCAGCTTTTCCATGTGACTCCTTGTAAAAAGGGAGCCTCCATCTTCTTTGTAGCCATCCTTTAAATACTGGAACATGTATCATGTGGCATGGAGCAAAGACCTCTCGTAAGCACGAACACCATCCGGAAACGTTTAAGATTTCAACGGATAATCAGCAGTACTAATAAAACAAGTTATGCTTAAGACTTCTTTCAGTAGCCTGTTTTACAGCTACTGCTTGCTGCTTTTGCCATAAAATCTAACGCAAGCAGCACAGAATGAGGGCAGTCTGGTTCTGATCTCCAGTGCCTTGGGAGGAATCCTGCACAAGGGCACGCTAAACGAAACAACCAGCATGCTTACTGTCTGATACGTGCCAGCTCAACTCACGCATACATCTCCGGAGAAGCAGAAGCGAATAAAATACCATTTGATAGTTCTGTATTTCAGTACTACTTGGACATCATTTTCCAAGGACAAAACTGTGGAGAACAGCATCATGTACTAGCAACTATTAAGCACTGAATCAAGATTTAAGACTGATCAAGGAGATTAAAAAAAAATCTGTAAGAATTACAATATAGATTTAAGTTGAGAAGGCACTCAATATGTGATAATGCGATGTCTGTTAAAATGCTTGCAAGGAATTTCAAAATATTTAAAAAATAAATGTTCATCCTACAGATTTACAGAGATGAACTATTTAGTATTGTGGGATATCTGAGTTAATCCAGGCCTGCAGGTTGCTTGCTTATTTTATGGAATACTATGTTATATTAAATCCATTCACTTTTACAACATGAACAAAGAATTTTAAGAACAAAAAAAATTACACAAAATATGTTTTCACATTCCATTTGCATTCTGTAGTCGTTAGGAGATGATCTTTTGCTTCGTAAGAGGTTCTCGAACTACTGATACCTACACACTGCTGATTTGTAAGCCAGGAGTCACTACATGTAGTGATGAACAAAAAGGAGGCATAATCAAGATCTATGCCATTTCAACAACTATCTGATCCAGTTAGTTCCTCACTGAGCACTACAGAAAGAAGACTGTCTTCATGACCAGAACAAAGTACGATGTAAGTGACTCAGAAGGTGAAAGGAGAAACTGTCCTCCATAAACACTTGGAGGACCACAAGAATCTTCTAAACAGTTGTGCTGGTAGGAACAGCATTTCCAAGATACCTGGGGGCCTGAAATAAGGTACCATGACATGACTAAAAGCTAAAGAAGTAAGTTTTAAGTGTGACTCATTATATTTTACAATGACAGCAAAGGAGCCTCTAAATCATAACTTCAGTGCAGTAGAACACTGTTGTACTTTAATCTCTGCATTTTGTCAACAGGAGTCAACCATTCTTCACGCACACAAGACAGCAAGTCAACATTGTTTTCAAATATCAGAAAACCATGAATTGTATATATGATCAAATGCATCCAATTATTTCGTTACTTGGATCAATAACAAAATGTAGATAAACTGGGCAGCTTACGCTTCACTGACATTAACAGGAAAGTACCAGTATATTTACCACTAGTACGACAAATGTTACTCGGAAACCGCTGAACATTTTCCTTTTTGTCTTCCAAACAAATTCTATTTGCAAAATATGCCACTATAAATTAGTAATTGAATCGATCAATCTCAGAAGGTGGCATTTGGTAGTAATTTTTCAATAATTTTACCCAAAAGAACCTTGGACAAACAAGAACAATTTACTAATCAATCAGAAACTGCATTAAAGTTATTACACTTCAAAAGTCAGTACTTCAAAATCTGCAAGCATCATGTGCAAAAGGAATTAAATGTCTCCCTTCCTAGTTCAGTGTTACAACCAACTACTATTATTTCAATTAAAAGTCAGCAAATAAGACCTCGGATTTTTCTTGTGGCGAGTATATACTCAATGATGAATTACTGCAAAAATATGTTACATGATGGTAGGAAAACATTTGTGACTGTGAAGAACAATGAAGAAAGGTATCAAACACATGCTGAGCACCCTCTTTATAACACCTTTCTTTTAGGCACAAGTATTTAGAATGCAATAAAAGTACTTCTATTTTATTTGATTTTTAACCTGCTGGTAACTTCTGTGTAATACAAAACAAAGTATCCTAAAAGTGACCTTACGGGTGAAGCGTTACTCTCAACAAAGGAAGCCTTATAATGAGGGTGAAGAGCATTAGAAAAGCCACATCACAAACACACTGTTCATAGCCCATCATGCATTTCAACTTGTTATCAAACTTACCCCTCTTTTGAGGCTTCTGAAAGAAGGAATTCGGGGCTTCCCTGTTTTTATGTCACTCATGCAATAATGCACTGGTTCAATGGAGAATATGGGATACTGGGACCCATTAGGAGTACTGGATGTGTATAAACTAGTAGGGGTTAGGGGTGGGGATTGTGGCTAATGTGGAAATAAAGAAAGCAATAAATAAGCCAAATGTTCAAAGTGATTTTAAAATGAAAATTCTGTCTTACAAAAAATAAAATTTCCATCCAACACAGAAACAGCTTGTAACATTCCAGACACATTTACACTATAACTGTATCGGTTTAAAAAAGTTTGCTGCGAATTAATCTTCAGAGTTACAGATTGGTGCACAGAATGAAGAAATACTCAAAAAAAGCTTTAGAATCAACACTTCCGCAAGATCCTAACAAGATGCTGAAACCGCCTGTCTCTTTTCTTAAAACGGGAAGTTCTGCTTTTCCCAATTTTAGTTACAGCCGTTCTGGGAGCCTGTGCATTCCCGCTCACTCTTTCTTCCTACATTTTGATGTATCCTACCCGGTAAGTTAAAATAGAAACATAAGGTACATCTAAAACAAAAAGCATCCTCAGTCTCTGCAGAAAAGCTGGACTGGCACGATGGCCACGTGGCATTCTTAGTATTATCAAGAGAACTTCCTCCACTTCCTTCCTCCCCTTTTTTCAAATTCCTTCTTCTCTTTTTTTTTTTTTTTGTCTCTCATACCTCTGCTGCTTTTTCTCCCTTCATTTTTTTCTGTACTGTTTCCTCTGCTGCACAACCCATTCCCTTTCCAAGACTTTTATGTCTTTGACAATATCAAAAGTAGGTTAATGCATATCTGGAAATCAAGACCAGCCATCGTTTCAGCTAAATGAAGGCTCAAATGCCACCATAAATACTCCAGCTACTATAAACCAGCACATTTTTATAGTAGTGATTTAAGAATACCTTTTAAAACCCATAAATAGTATTTGAAATTAAAAATGTATCTTCTGATTAAGTATTTTGCTTCCAGCTTCTGTTTTGTAGCACACCCCTCCATCCTCCCCAAAACCAGGTAAAAACGGGGATGAAATCTCCCAGTTCCTCCAGGTTCTTAGGGAAGAGTTGCATGCAGTATGTATACATGTACGTATGGCTGTGATTCCATACAGGAAACGGTAACGGTGTCTCTCTGAACGCTACATACAAAGTGAACGAACTGGGGAGAACAAAGAGTAGGGAAAGTCCCATCAGCTTTCTTCAGCTGTCACTGTACTAAGGAATTTCTTATGACTACAGTAAATGCCAAGGTTCAGATTGAAAACTCATGCAGATTTTCATAGCTTCCCTCTCAAAAAAATTCTCAGAAAAATGTGCTGTTGTCAAAGTGGTAATCATGATCTCATTTCGGAACAGGCTGAATCTCGCTCACTTCTGCAGCCAAATGCAAGAAATGTGCAAACGCATCAATGCATTTAAACTATTATCAATCACTAATTACACTGCACGAAAACTAAACACCCAAGTTTTCATGTTAACACACAGTTGCAGTTACACAGCATACTGAAGAGTGAACAGAGAATCAGCTCTATCCTTTCCTTCTGTAAGGATCTGCTTTCTTGGAATACTATCAAATGGAAAATAAATCCCACTACTAACAAGGTCCAAGAATTGGTTCCTACAATAAATGGCAGACACCGAGTTGGAGCGTTAAAATACCTCATAGAAATTTGTGGGAATCATTAGAATGACTCACTGATATGCTCCAATACTAAATAAGACCTAGCATAAAATTTAAACATGTATATGCTATATAAATTATAGCTAATACATGTATTGATAATCTTTTCTGTTGATCCATGAAGGTATCTGGCACAGGAAGTGTTAATTGAAACTCATCTAATACACAAAAATGGAGTAATTTCTCTGCTTTAATTTTTTTTTTGAGCATAAGAATATTTTTACCTATTTCATAGTAATATTTCTTCTGGGACATTTACCTGTATGGAGCTTCAACAGTATCTACTATCAATAAGGTATTATAAATTTTAATGTTTTCAGACAAACCTCAAAGGTTTTCAAAACTAGCAGCAGGTATAATAAAAAAAAACAACTAACACCCCTGTATATAAACATCTACAAAACATGACATTTAGAAGGGGGTTGCTTTTTGTAGTATAAAAGAGGGATCTGAAGCCTGCCAAATCCCAAAGCATATTGCCCTCCCTTTTATTTCTGCATTCACAATTAACACCTTTTCTATGCAGCTGCAGAAAGTCTTTACAGATATTTAGAAACATTACAGAAATGGGAAGCTACTTTTATCAAATAACTATCAAGAACATTCCCAGACACAAATCTCCCCCCAGTGAGAACTTGATTTTTTAAAATGATAAGCATCCAATCCTACTCAAACCTTCAAATCTCCTTACACATATTTTTAAAAAAGACAGGGGCAGGAAAGGGGAAAATCATTTTAAAATAAATGAATAGTTGCTTCCATGCACTCTAGACGTTCACATTTTAGTTTTCCAAATAGTAATTTCTTAGTTGTTACCTTTGGCTTCTTTCCAAACAGCCACAGCTTTCCTTTAGCCTTGCCCACTGTAGTTTTTGAATCAATTCTCATTCCTTCCTGCTTTGGTGTACTGATGGTTCCATCAGAG
Source organism: Baryphthengus martii (assembly GCA_013396935.1). NCBI lineage: Eukaryota > Metazoa > Chordata > Aves > Coraciiformes > Momotidae > Baryphthengus > Baryphthengus martii. Next base: position 178,851 of record VWZK01008561.1, on the reverse strand, counting down.
ATAGTTCTGTAAATATTCTGACTGTAATCTTCAAATGGAAAATCTCCAGGAGGTTCAAAACCAGATTTGAAGCAGTCTATCACTAGTTGAGAGTCCTAAACATAGAACATGAAGGAGTTTAAAAAGTATAACAAGCAAACCCATCACGAACCAGAGAGAGAAAAACACAGACATAATTTTTCCCTTTAATTGCAAAGATGCACAGAAGGTAAAGCGAGAGCGAGCTCAGAATGCATGCTTCTGGACAGACCAGGTTAAGCAACCTATCATCTTTTTCTCAGCAGTGTTACGATGAATGTAAGTCCAAACATACCCTGCTGTTGAGAATCCAGCAAATACTCCTCAAGGATTATTAACAAATTAAACACAGGACATGCTTTAGGGCCAACTACTACTCCACCTTCTAATCCTTTAACATTAGCACTGAAATGAAGGTAACTAAGGAACTAGACGTGTTAACATATAATAGGGAAGAACCCACATTAGAAGGAATAAGAAAGAAGTGCCAATAGCTGCAATCAAACAGGACACAGAATAATACTGAACACCCTTTATACCATTTAATGCTACGTACTGGAGAAAATATCAACCATGCTGGTATGGTTTTGGCCTCCCCAATTCAAGAGAGACAGGGACCTACTGGAGAGAGTCCAACAGAGAGCTACGAGGATGATTAAGGGACTAGAACGTCTCTCCTGTGAAGAGAGACTGAGTGAACTGGGGCTGTTTAGCCCTGAAAGAAGATGGCTGAGAGGGGATCTTATTAGTGTCTATAAATATCTGAGGGGTGAGTGTCAGAGTAAGAGGACAATTTCAGCGGTGCCCAGCAATAGACCCAGAAATAATGGGTTTAAGTTAGAACATAGAAAGTTTCACCTCAACATAAGGAGAAACTTCTTTACTGTGAGGCTGACAGAGCACTGCAACAGGCTGCCCAGAGAGGTTGTGGAGTCTCCTTCTCTGGAGACTTTAAAAACCCGCCTGGACACGTTCCTGTGTGGCCTGCCCTAGGTGATCCTGCTCTGGCAGGGGGGTTGGATTAGATGATCTCTAGAGGTCCCTTCCAATTCCTAACATTCTATGATTCTAGGATGTTTCAGGATAACAAAAACAATGTGTCCAAAAATCACATACAGGGAGAAAGTGTCAAAGATCTTCAAATCACAAGAAAGCAATGAAACAGGAAGAGAACACACTGAAAGTGGAAGTGACCATTTAGGTTAGCCTAAATGAAGTCATAACACTTTTCAAGCAGACAAATATTTGACAGCAGAAAGATAAATGTGCAGCGTGCATCTGTCTTTTCCACAGCTCTGGATCAGTTAAACTGCTCATGCACGTCAAAAAAGTCACTCAATTCTACTTACTCTATGTTCATCAACTGATTTTGCTGCAAGGATCATCCCTTCTAAACATTTAGAGATAATTGGAATAACCTTGCGCTCAGAGTCAGCAAAGCCTTTGTAACATTCACTAAGTTTGATAGTCCTTCTTTCATCCATTTCTTGAAGTTGCTGCAAGCACAAAGTAAGATAAAACAAAGCTTTAATTTGCAGATTTTTTCCCCCTCTGCTGACGTATGCAGTTACCTTGGTCACCAGAGTATAGTACAGTACAGAATTTCTGTGCCTTCCCAGTATTTTTATTTGCTTAACAAAATAGAACTTAAGTTAAAAAACATCACAGACTTAAGATGCCCAGAACAGTAATTAGGAGGAGTTGATACTCTTTGATTTTTTAAAAATTATGTAAAGGATTGGACCTTTTTTCCCCCCTTTTCTCTTTTAATGCATGTGCACCATGTCTACAGACAGTTATTTAGTTTAAAATATTTGTTACACTGAAAAATAAAAAAAAAAAAATCTACTAATTTCTACATCTCCTCACTCTCTTCTAGTTTCAAATAATTTCTATCTTGCCTTTATTTTTATACTTTCCAATAAATACTAACGATGGAAAAAAATGGGAAAAATTAGAAATATTAAAATGATGTGTTGTTTAGACATGCTCTCTGATTTGAAATACAAACCATTTCCTTTAGAAGTGTGCAAGAAAATAAAGAAAAGAATACCATTACATAAGATCTGTAGTAAAAATCTGCCGGAACACAATAAAAAGAACAAATTAGAGAGAAGTACTATTAAGATAATAGCTCTGGACCTTTCATCTAATTGAAGGTGGAAAAAAACCCTAAACAAAACAAAAAGCAGTAGCAAATAGGTTATGAAAAATAGGGTAAGAAGTGGGACCTTTCCTCTAACACACGCAGATGTCTCAAGCAGCAACCAGTTTCATCTCTCTGAAACAAAACAACAACCTAGTCAAGTTAAATTCCTCTCCCAAAGGTTTCCCACAGACTTGTTACCAAATACTTGCAAGGAAATAATAAAAGTGTAGGCCCAAGAGAAAGTAGAAAGCCTTTCTGCTCTTACTGGACATTTCAAAAAACATAAGTAATATCTTACAATAATAATAGATTTTAACCCTAGAGAAATAAAGGCAATAAAGCAAAACTCTGGTCCAAGCTACAAAGAAAGATGATCAAACTGTTTCTCCTGGAAGCTGACTGCAATTGCTCCATCGGTGTGCCAATACAAGACCTACAGCTCCCTTAGAACACCAGACATATTTTCTCTGTTAATTATTTTACCTTATAAATCTGAGGAATGACAATGTAGTAGTGTTTGTGCTGTTCCCCATTAAAATTCTGTAGTTGTGCAGCATATTCATTTTTGTTTTCGTCAGCCATATGTGTGCGCAGGTTTAACTGTTGTTTAGCCTGGTGGGAAAGCGTAATTGGTTCAAACATGTCTCGTGCTTTTCAATGACGTACAACATTATTTTGATATCTTTTACCAGCTATGCAAAAACAAGTCATCAAAACCGACATCCTTATGATTGAAATAAAACAAATGTGAGACTTCACACATACTGACAGTCCACAGACCTGATTTGTTATATAGAGAGAACAATGATCACTTAGCTCCCTTAGCCACGCCGCTTAAATACATATCTTGAGTGACTGAACATATATACAAGCAGCTTCCATTTAAATACCAGCAAGCCTGCCTGTTAGAGGAAGACAGTCACCATCTCAACAGCATCATCTCGAGACTAATGAAGCACACTCCCTCTCTGTGCTGTCTTATATTTTACTGTAACTTTCATTTTGTACATTATAAGCAACCATATTTTACGCACAATTTATACACTTAAAAGAATGTTGTTCCAGCACTGACAATAAACATGCAAATAAAAGATTTTTCATAGAAGAGAGAGTAAAGAAAGAAACGGCACCACTCTTACCTTCTCAACATCAGCCTTCGTCGCATTAGTGTCGTTGTCCAGTCTTTCGTAGCTTTGCTGTGCCTTCTCTGCCTCTCTGCACTCCCTCTCAAATTTCTTTTTGCTCTACAAAAGTCACAAAGTACTGCTTCAACAGCCACCATCCTCTTTTGATTTTATACACTAATTTTCAATTCTAAGTGTCAAAGCTTCCATTTAAACATCTTAAATCCTCTAAGTACTTTTGAATAAATACATTGTTCTCACAGCAACCAAGTTTAAAAATGTTAAACTTTTCTATTTAGAACGTATTTCCCTGAAGTACCAGGCAAGGAAAGAACTGTAATTTTGCTATAAAATATCAGATAAGCAAAATACAAAATAACATATTGAAAGATCTACAGTTAATTATAAACAGGTAAGTCTACTTTCCAGCCTGATTTCAATAACCTAAATAAAAGATAGGGGTCAGAAAACTTAAACCTGGACTTGTACGAGTAACATTTTCAAGTTCCCTTCTTCAGTGATCAATTTTACCTAGTTTAATAATTTTCCTGTCAACTGACATAGCTATAAGCAGCAGAGACAGCAGGATTCTATGTACTCAATGTTCAATGTATCTGGTTGTTGTCAAGACAACAGCTGCAGGAAAACCCTGCAGCTCAAGAAGTTAGTAACTCTAGAGACAAGCTGGCAACAGGGATCACGTGAGCCCTGCTCTCCTGCTTCAGTGAAAAGTCCAGCAACTGGGGTTAACGTCTCCCTTGAAGGTTGTGTGCATTTAAAAGACTGATTTTGCACTTAAGCAAATACAGCGCACAAAACACAACCGACTGAGGTGAACTGTGGGTATTATCTCGGTGAATGGCGATAGCATCTAAAAACTAACGCATCTGCTTCCACTCTGATCCTCTGACCATGAACGGACTCTGACTTGACACTGAAGAAAGATATTGCTTATCTGGGTCCACAACAATAAAAATTCATCTCTCCAATCATGCTTCACAATAACCTGGATCAAAGATCTAATAAATGTCTAAGACACAAAACCAGCAGATTATCAGAATACACTTTGAACACACTTGCCTGAATTTTATTTTGTCATCTTTAAAAGCATGTCTATCAAGAAAAAGGAGCTTATAATCTGTCCTAGAGACACTCAGTTCACACCTTTCTCTGTTAAAAAATAATCCTACCTCCTGAAAGTATAATAGTCTATAGTGGCATTCTTCAACAGACCTCATCAAACAAGCTCTCAAACTCAAGTCAAATACAGTGACTTAAGATTTCATCTTCATATAAATAAATTATCATTATTAATTACTCCTTAAACAAAAAGTAGCCTGCGGAGAAGAAACCAAAGTTGTCTGTAACCCCATGTTAAAACCGGATTCCTTTACACTGGGATAAAAGTCAAGGTTTCACTCAAACATACACACAGAAGCTGCTGAAAAGAGATTTTTTTTTTTTAAACAGAGAACTCGATATACATTTTGGGTATCTTCTGGATGTTATCATGTCTGATTTGGACATTCAGTAATACAGATGAACATTAAAGTCTAAGCAAGATAGATGACGACAGTTCCATTTACAGACTGTTTGAAAAACAAAACAAAACAAACAAACAAACAACATAAACTCACATTATCCATCTGTTTCCAGCACATGTCCAGATACTGCTGAGCCTTTCGCCCTTCCTGAAGATGCTAAAACCATCAAAAATAAGTTAAATTTACGTATCTTTTTAGTACTATCGCGGTTAGCTAGTCCCTGCTCTGGTTAACACACTATGACGTGCAGTATCTCCCACGAGTTACCAGTATTCTTTGGAAGACATTTCTAATCATATTAAGAACAGTACCACAGATGAGAATGCTGGCAAAAACATGACTGGTAAGCACTATCTCCCAAGATCTTAATTTTTAGGTTTAATAACTGGAATAAACCAGTACACAAAAATAAGAATAATTTTAAATACGTGCCTTATAAATGCATTATAAAACTTCCCTGTTGTCGAGTTTGTTAAACTGGTAAGCAAAAACATTGATTCATTAAGACACCCATTTTGATATCCTATTATCAAATTAAAATATAGAAATTACCATTTTTCTCTCGGTTTTTAGATCATGAGAATATCTCATTAATTCGCCGTACACCCTGTGTCCCATTTCTTCTGCGACCACTTCCCGTTGTCCTGCATAGTCATTCAACTCATTAAGGATGTTAAAAAAGGCAAGACACGAAGTGAACCTGACAGAAAGCACACACGCACAAACATACACATACAAAAAGTGAGACAGGTTTTTTAATGGACTTCTTTTAGTACAGTCTGCACTCCTGATTAAATTTAAAAAATCAGACATATTTTACAATAAACCTTATCTTAATGCTAATTGAATTATAGTAGAAATGCAAGTTGGGAAAGCCTACATTAAGCCTAGCATGTACTATATGCTGCAACGTCTCTTCAAATACATTTTATAAGAATATGGATTTCTGTGGATGGAAAAGAAAGAAGAACATACTACCTGGAAAGCCCTGTAGTATAGTGGTATCTCCTAAGCTGCCAACTGAGAGGCCTGAGCTTGGGAACGGATACATACATCCCTAGGCTCGGAGGCTGAACTTGCTGCAGAGATGATGTGCTTGGTAGTCTTGAGGGTGGAACATGCCAATCATACCACTCATATGCATCCCGATGGATGATCTACAGAACAAGTTTGCTATCAGCTCTGGAGACAGCTGCCTGTTTGCCTGCCCACCTCTTGGCTGGAAGTAAGGTGCCACTATGGCTGGCACTAAAAAGGGGGGGAAGAGGAGGGGCAAAGGGTAGAAAGTGTGTGTGGAAGGGAAGAAAGGAAAACAAAAAAAAAAACAGGCACCACATTAAAATATACATCTTTCTCTCTGTGGAATACTGCCATTTCCATAGGCTCGGTTCTGGGGAATTCAAATGCCATCCTAGCACTAGAAGTCCCATTCCCTATGGTCCAGGACCTTTAAATAGTCCAATGAGCTAGAGGAAATCCTAGTGTGAATTTCTCAGGCACTCTGTGCCCAGCATGTGCTCTGGCTGCAACATGGAACTTGTCTAGTTTCTTTCCTTCATAAGAGTTATCCCTAAAGAAAAAAAGTATTACATTTTTCTAAATAAATTAAAAAATGGCTATGGACATGGACAGCAAAACAAGTGCCTTTCTGATGAAGAATCATAAAGTTGTTTAGTACAAATTGCTCCTCCACAGTTACACATTCGCTTATTTTGTCTACGGGGCCAAAGCAAGAGCACAGTTTAAGAGCTCTTCTTGCCAAAACACGACAATTTTGTGTACACTCAAGTCTCAGTACACAAATGTATAACTAGATTTGTATTGCCAATACAAATGCACAGGAAAACTCTGAAAAAAACCTCCACTAAACTAAGGACAAATAACTGCTTTTTCCTATTAAAAATAAAAAATGCCTAACTGCTTTTCTATTAGAAAACTAATACTAGGCTGTACATAACATACTAAACTTGTGCTTTCAAATTTATAGTTAGCTAAACATTAATTTGGAAAGAAGCAAGTACAACCTGCCACATTTACTACGTTAAAATACTAACAGAAGCAAACTCAAGTTTCATGTTTAAGAATTACAGCAGAAGTATAAGAAGCCAAGCACGATGCTTTTTTGTCTTAGCCTATTAAATACTTTATTTTGAAAGAAAGAAAAATAAAATCTGTAGAAGGACACAGTATACTGTAGTCCTCATTTCTTATAGATAGAACTTGAAATGCACGTCTTTACCTGGGTTCCTCATCTTTGGATGAACGTTTAGGACAGTACTTCTTAACCAGATTCCTATTAAGGAAGAATGAAAAAAGATGCTATTTTAGAGTCTCGTTTGGGAAGTGAAGACATACACAAAGAAAACAGCATGAACAAATTATTTCTTTTAATGACTTAAAGGAACAAATCTCCTGCCTCTGTTATCTCATAAGGCTCCTTTAGATAACACTAGGCAGAAACCAATGGCATTTTCAAAGTCACTTCAGCCTAGAACAAGTACTTTAAGACCCTCTATTGCAGTGACTAGACATAAAATAACGAGTTCTCTATTTAGCATCCTTCTCACACATGCAAAAGAAGCAGCAGACAAGAAAAAGGTAAATATATGATCAGCGTGTAACATACAGATAACACACACTGTATGCCATATACCATGAGCACTAAACTCCATGCCTGAATTAAGCTTTGAGTGAACATTCAGGTCAACGGTTGTAATCACGGTATCTCCAGATCTTCAGTAAAGATATTTCCAGAACAGAAAAGGCAACATTTGCTTTAAACTTCTGAGTAGACATTTTTTCCAGCACAGCATTCTGCCGTGACTTACAATATTCTTCTTTTGACAGCATAGAGGTCTTTTAAAACTCTTGAAATACAAAAGGATACTTGTTGTTAGTCTTAAAAAAATTAGACAATTTCCTTCTCATCTTTAGTAGCAGAATGTTCATACCTTCAACCGGTTGCATTTCTTATTCTAGCAATTTTCAAAATTAACAGGTTATCCTTCCCATGAAACGGAAAAATTGAAATTGTAACTCTACTACAGTTCTTTTCCGTTCCCTGTGAGAGTTTGTCCTTTTACAGCAAATAAAGAAACCTTTTTCGTACGAAAGAAAAACAGGTAAGACACAGGATTTTTATCAAATTGCTTACCCTCAACTGCTGTGCTTTTTGAGGTGAAAAAAGCAAAACATCTTAGTTGCCATGTATTTTTAAAAGCAGCAAAGGGTACTTAAAGAGAGATTTACTACTCTAAATAGACCAGTATTTAAATACTAATGTCCATCCTCACAAAAATTCTCATATTTACCAAATACTAGAATCACTTCCTTGAAATCTTGCTAGTAATGTTTAAACTATGGACCAGATTATCTGTTATGGTATCCCTCATTTAAGCTATTGAAGTAATATTTGAATTAACATTTCAGCAGGAAATGAAGATTGCCAATTATTTGCTTTACAGCCCACAAAGAGAATGTCTACATGTCTAAATAATCATACCTTCCATTTAAGAACAAAAAACTCCAAAAAATAAAACAGGTGCACAGTGCACACAACCGAATTGTTGTGTTTAAGAAATGGAGCAATGGCCTCGAGCTCATCTGGGAAGATTTCTTGAAATGTGCTCTTCAGGTCGACCTGGATTATGCAAAGATCGCTTCTGATTTTTAACTTCTGGTTTTTTAACAGTCTTCATTCAAACTTACGTACTGTGTAAAGGGATGATTTTTTGTACTGAAACTACTTTACACATCCACTCGTAGAAGTAGTTAAGTATAAAACAATGCAAACCTAGCTTTGAGAGTTGCCTTTTAATTGGCCTCTGGATAGCATTCTTCCATCTGTCTGTCCAGTAGTGGTTGAGACAGTTGGCCATTCTTAGATTAATACAGCCTAAAACAGTTTCTCCAAAAAGCATCAAAGCAGCAGACTATATAAGCAATCTACACCCTCAATACTACAGAAAAAAAAAAAAAAAAAAAAAGAGGAGGAATAACAGAAGATTCCACTAAAAAATCTTGCACGCACATTTTGTATCTCATTCCCACTGTCCATGTGTAAACTTTGGTTGTTACAAGTTGTGAGCCTCCTTATCATTAAATAATCCTGCTTTCATCTAAAATAACTGTGCAATTTCTCAAGTCCATTTATTTGGAAATCACATTATCTCTACAGTACAAGAGTATAAGCAGTGAGACTATGTTCAGTCATGAAGTATATACCAAAAGATGAGCGGGGAGTTGGTGCAGAAATAGCAAGCTTAAACCATTTGTCTCTTTCTATACCCTCAGAGACTACAACTAGCAAGAATAACCATAAGATAGTCAAATCCTTTTTACACCAATATGTACTAAGAAACAGAATAACCACTGACTTTTTAAAAAGTATCTACAAATTTTGTAAGAACTTTCTTGATGAAGTTAAGAATCTCTTTGTTATCACCAGAATCCACTGCCCGTTGCAACATTCTACTTGGTAGGGATTAAACGCAGACATTTTCATTGGAAAATGCATAAATCCAAGTAAAAGAAGAAAAAAAAATAAAATCTTCTTCGCTACGGAACTTTCCTATATTTCATTTCCCCTTACATTTCTGCTTTGCTCCTCAGTGCTTATTAGCAAATGGGAAACTCCTAAAATTCACCTTATTATTATTTAGAAGGTGAACAAGCATAGAATGCTGGAAGGAAGGCAAGCAATGAGGCATCAGTCTTTTCAAGGGAAGATTTTCAGAGGTATTAAAAATGACAAAAGAAATTACTTACTAAGAAACACAGTTTAAAGTGGCAGGAGAGAAGGATCACAAACAGATTATTTACTAGCATGCTGATTTCTGTTCTGGTTTCATTTTTTCATGCCACTGTATACTATTTCTAGGAAGATAAAAATATTATATAATCGTTTCTCCTAATAAAAGTCAGTTTCATTAGTCAATCTTGTCTCCTTTAGGATCACAGGAACATACAGGTTTGAGACACTGTGTGATGAGCATTTAAGGTTAAAAAAACCAGCACAAGGTACAATCCAAGTCAACACATAGGAAACAAGAAGCACATGAAGAATTTAACATTCAAAGAAGTCAGTGTTCATGAAACAATGAAGCATAAATGGCTTTTCCAAGAAATGAACACCAACACTTAGAAAAAACAGAGAAATTAGATTTAAATCTTCAAAAAAAGACAGGTTGATAAGCAGCTAGTTAGGGTGTGGATCTGAAGAGTGATCCACATTATTTCAAAGAGGACCCAGCTGACACTTTAAGAGGGCATAACGTTAACATTTTTATCTAAATGTGTGTCTAATCATGGGGACTCAAATATGGATCTGGCCTAGTTTAGAAGAAAAACGCAGAAGTAATTGCAGACCAACAGAACTGAACCAAATTTCCGAGATAAATTGCTCTATACTTCCTTAGAAAAGTGCGGACCAATGATACTTTAATGCTCTCTGAAATTACAATTTAGACTTCTATCACATCCTATCTCACAGCCATCTGGATACAGGACTAACCACATCCCGTTGTGCTGCTTCTTAATTTTATCAGCCTCTCTTCTCAGTATAAACTGGTCTCAGGACAACTCCAGTAAGATAGCAGCCTGGACTATATTACTGATTTTTAAGAGAAGTATCTCAGTCACGTAGCCAGAAGTTTCAAAAGGCACCTTTATTAATAAATTAAATTTTTTATAGTCATATATATGAAACATCTACAAAAAATAGTAGACTTTTGCAGAGAAACTGTGTTTATCAACTCAAATCTAAGTTTTCTTAGAAAGAGAGCAGCACTATGGTAGAATTTATATTAAGGTAGCATCTCAGGTACTGTGGCATCAGTTTATACTAAACCCCTATGGCCTTTAAGTCATATTACAAATGAGCCTGGGAACAAATTCTGAAGTCTGCTTTTACATACTACTAAATAAATACAGCAAGTACTTAAAGGAATTTCATACTGATACATAAAGTACTACTTTCAATAGGGTTCTGATGGCTTCAGTAATTGCGTATCAGTATTATGGACTGGGTGAAAACAAAGACAATTAACTGTATTTAGTAACATGTCATGAGAAAGAGTTTTAACTGAACAGATGAGTACTAAAAAATTGTAAAATGGAATTTGAGCTTACAAAGCTGAATATCTGTGGAACCACGAAGAACTCTTATGTTTTGGCTTGCAAAAACATCACTATAAAAACACCTCTCATATCTATATTTGGGTAATAATCAACAGCATAAATTCTCAGCTCCAATCAGAGGAAGAGATTTGAGAAATGAACAAGTATGGTGATAATTTGCGTTCACAACTTCACATTTGAGCTTATACCCATTTAAAATAATATTTCCAAGATTCTGCACATAAAAATGTGGCAACTGTCACAATCTGACTAGACATATGCATATATTAATACTGTATTTAGAAAACTCCCCACATATACACAAGGGTATGCAGAAGGAACTTGAAAAACACATTTCCCCAGATTAACTAGACATCTCCAGCGAATAAAAAGTACAATTTCAAAGGGAAACACTCAAATAGGTCAAGAACAATTACTGCCATTTTCTTTAAACTGTCAACAGAAAAGATGACCAAAACCAGAAGTCTTACTCCGCCATTGGTAGTTCACTCAGCTGTAACTGCAGGTATAACTTGTATTACTGACTGACATCACAGAAGGGGCACTCCTCTGTCTTCTCAAATCTCATAATGCTTCAGAGAGAACAAAAAGGGAGTGGAACTCCAGAACTATTTTGTCTGTGATGATGTGGAAGTAAAAAGCACCAGACCTTCACCTCACCCCTTTTAAGCAACAATGCAGACGAAAAACATCATCCGAGAATTCAATTACAAAATTCAGACAAGAGCTCAGTAATTTAGCACGTACTAAATCTATTTTTTGACAGTTACAAAGTAAGAGCAAATTAAACAGCCATATAATTAAAATTGAATCTGTTAATGTACACTGTATATTGACTGCACTATGTTTGTTCTGATTGACAGCCCTGTAACTCCGTAACAGCCTAAAACAACCTTGACGATCCTTGGCGTACCACAGTACATCAGCTGAGACCTAAGCTATCCAAAACTTCATACCTTTCTTAAAGTGAGCTCAAAAAAATGAAATTGTAATTGCTTTTTTTCAGAAGAATTTATATTGCAGACAAAGACAAGACAAGCTCTCTAGACAGTTTCTTTTCTCTGCACACTTTTCAGGATTCCCCAGTGCTCTGAATTCTTCTTATACTTGCAATATCAAGAACTGTGTATGAAAAAATAGCAAGGAATAACTTGCAATCTAAACCCAGCATTTGGACAGGATTCTCACAGGATATAATTTCAGGAATTACTTGATGACCATAAATCGCAATAACTGCATACAGTTAAAAAATATTGAGTTCACTCTAACAGTTCCTCTTATGCTGTACATGCATCACTTGGCATCTCCTTTAAGGCTCAGAACAGCTGTTGTACCTGGAATGGTCTCATCACTAAGTTGTGACAGTATATAAAAACACATTTATCAAAATGCAAGGGTATGCATAAAGTGAATATGAATTTCTGCCAGGACACAGCTCTAATTTGTGAACACTGTTACGAAAAATTCACTCAACTTTTCATCCTTGGGTTTAGGTCCATGAGAATAAGATCCATCAACAACCTCACCAGAATGTCCATGGCCCACACTGAAACCAAGACGGAAAAAAACCACCACCATACACCACTAGCATTATCTTCCTCGTTAAACTTTTTTCTCATCTCCCGTCCAAGTACTAAGAGAGCCGTAGAACTACCAAGAGGTGACAACTCACCATTCTGCTTATACATCTGCTAAACAAAGGCATAATAAATCTCAGTTATAAAGTTCATTATGAACAGATTCTCAGTACTCCATTTTTCTGATTGTATTTAATTACAAAAGGAAAAAATGGTGACAAACTAGAAATTTCTATAAGATACATTAATATATCTATCTCACAGGCCATATGCTGCTAGCATTAAAATTCACCAGAACCACAGTCCATTCCCGAGATCCTCTCTTTCAGAACTTCTCTGGAGCAAGCTGCAGGATGGCTCACTCCTCTGGAGGAGAAAATTTTACTTGATCTCGGTCTCTCCTGGGGCCTCATAACTGGTTTACATGGTTAAAAAGGGCAAGTGTTCAAAGGAGCAATGATGACCGAAATCGACTTGTTATCACAAGGCAGTTAACTACTAACAATCGATTCTTCCTCAAACAATACACAGGCAAGAGCATCAAAGAACAACTCCATGAACTGGTCTACTGGCAGAAAATCAGTCACTCACTGGTGTGTGTGCTGTCCAGACGCTGGTTGGCAGCAGGCAGAAGTGCATGCATGCACTGGACAATACGGGTGCACCAAGACCTGTGCTTCCCAAACCCGTCATACTTACTGCACACGGACAGTCAGTCCAGTCATCAGACAGAAGGGGGTACTCGACATAACTCTTTCGTTTTTGAAAGACACTTTGAGAGAAATAAGTAGTTTTAACCAAAAGAGTAAAATGCTGAACAGAGATGATTTCCTGGTTTTAGTCAAATCCTGAAGTATTAATGTGATGTCTCATCTTGCTAGCTGTGGAATGAACCTTTAAACATAATTAAGTGAAACAGCATTTGTTCATACTATTTAAGGAAAAGACCTGGATAGAACTATGTGAATAAAACACACTTCCATTTTTGAACAGACAATTAAAAACAAATCAAAACTGGGCTGTGAACTGGTAGTGTGCATGCTTCAAACTTTCCTTTACCTCCTAAAGTTCTTCTATGCTAGCTTCGGAAAAGTGGTATTTATTACCTTCCTTTTAAGAAAAAAACTCCTTCAGTTAAGTAATGGGGCATTATGTTCCGTGAATATAGACAACTGGATCAAAAGAAACTGGTAAAGAAATCAAAAAGGAAATCAGCAGCCTAGACAGAGAACATCCATATCCTCAGCTGTGAGCCTCCATATCCTCAGCTGTGAACCCCATTACTGCATTTATGAAGAAGGATTCCTCAGCTCTGTATCTGGTGACAATCTGGTTTGCCAATGACAAGAAGATGGAAGGCACCACAGGAGAGAAGCCACTATCAGTTTCAGTCTGACAAGGGCTAGGCAGCAGCTTCAGCTGAATCCCCAAAGGAATTAAAGACAACAAGATTATGGTGAACGCCAAATTCACAGGAGTGTCTTATTTTAAATCTTGGTCTTCGAGCATCTTTCCATGAAAATCAATCTTACTTTATTCTGAACAACGTGCTGTTCTGCCATTTCACTGCTGCTACTTTTCTTGCATAACCTTTGCACAGTTCCTGAGAGGAAATTCCTATTGAGGCTAAAAGATGTTTCACTTGGCAACCAACAGAAAGTAAACTGGAGAGGTAAGGCGAAGGGTGGCTGAGCTACAGTCTCACCCAAAGGGACAAGACCAGCCACGGAAAGGGCGTGCTTTAAGGACAGGAAGATCTGCTGCTTTCTCAAGTTCTACTCAATGATTTCAATCAGATTTCCTAACACAATGTAGCGTAGCTCTTGCCAATTCAACATGAGAAATTAATTAGTAGCAGAGGTTTCAAGATGGTTAAACATTCAAACACAAAAATGCACATGTGGATATGCAACAAACATGTTGATAGTCAGTGGGAAAATATTACTACGGTTTTCTTTTGAATCTTAAAATCTAAGTCTTAAACCTTTTTAGTTGAAAGATTTGAAGGCCGGGTAGGAAAAGAGGAAGGGAAAAAGGCAAAACCAAGCAAACAAGTAAGTGCACGCCCAAAGATAATTTTCTAATTTGGATTGGTAAACTTCTCTGTCATGAAAAGAACTAATCATCTAATACATTCTGTGAATGAAAAATAGCCATTAGTTGTGACATTACATACTTGCCCATCATCTGATACAGTGATTTGAAGTAATTGTTAAGATTCTTTCCAACAGAAAAGATCCTTACCTCAGTTGTTTTGCATAGTTTTGCTCAATTTCTATCCTTTCTTTTACAAATTTTGCGTATTTCTCCAGGAAGTCAATGCCCCACTGTGTATGCTTGTCCAAGTTATCAAACTGATCCTTTAAAAACAAAAGGAAATAAAAATACACAGAATTAGTTAAGAATCACAGCAACACCAGCAACTACATATAATTTATCAGTAGTGCTGTGAGGGAATGGTTGCTTATTAGACAGAAGTTATTCAAGTAATAAATCAGTCCTGTGAGTATATGTACATACTTCCCAGCCATATACCAGAATATAAAGCGGTACGCACAGTCACAGATCTAACTCTTTCTGGAAAAACAGCTCCAGACACTTGCATTTTATGTTGTATGCAGTCTTTGATCACTTTCATAATGCAAATGTGGTTTTTTCCCCCCCTAAACATCCTTTAATTCAAAAGTGGATCTTTTACATCAACATAATGGGGATATAACTAAAGATCAGTATCAGGTACATAAGAGACTGTTCCACAGAAGAGACGTGTTTGGCAGTTTTAAAGCACAAGAAGTTGTAATTTCACTGGACGCAAAAAGTTACTTCCATTTTTACGATTACCCACTGAAAGAAAAACAGTATAAATTATAGCTACGTGACTAAGTTGGGTGTAGTCTGCATATGAAAAATATTTATTAAAGCAAATCTATATACGCACTTCACAATCAGCTCTAGCAAGACTCCAAAGAAAGCAAACCTGTTCTTAGCCATTAAGAAAATTACAACAAAGCAAAGGCACAAAACAAAGAGAAATGGTCAGAAGTAAACCACGCTTCCAAAAAAATTAGGGAATTCTTAATAAAAATAAAGGTGGAAAAAAGCCAAAGAAAGCTTTTAAAGACATATTTAACACGCGCAAGAACTTGTGAGGGGTGTTTATCAGAAGCTGTGTCTTGCAGATTCAGTAACTTGCCTGAACCTAATGAATTATGTCGACCTTTAGTGTCAGTAATTTAAATTCAATTTCAATATACAGAAGGATGATCTGAAGTTAAATCAATGTCATAAAATGCTGCAGAGCTTAAGACTCAAAGAAAATGTATTCACTAAAAGAGATACCAAGACAACACAACTATATACAGCTAATAAGAACAATAAAAAAAGAACATAATGGGACTGAGGTTGCTATTAAATCTTGCCTTGCGGCTCTTAGTATCATACAGTATGGGTTGACAGCTGCCGCTGTTCGTGCTTCGAACACTTTAACCCAATGGCATGCAAGTACCGCCAACCAAAAGCACCCATCCTGCCCCACTACGAGCCACGTGCTCCTGCCTCTGCATTACTCCCTCCACCAAAACTACAATCACTGTCCCTGATCTATTTCACCAGGGAATAAGATAAACAGCCAAGAGACAGAAGGACTAAAGACAAGATTTTAATATATTTCGGAAACCATGACCTGTATCTAACATTGTTCTGATGAGTCCACTTTTCACTGACAGAACATTTCCACACTAGATATCTTTTGTCAAATACAGTAACATTCCTACTGTTGCTTTTAGAAAAGTTGCATATACATTGTTTGTGTGCGGGAAGAGGGAGACGGTTACCATGTAGTGTCAAACCACTGATGCATATATGCATAAAAATACACATCCATCTCAAGAAACCTTTTTTTTTATATATATTCCACTCATTTTTGTATTCACTCTGATAACATTAACCTGGCATTCAAAAGAAGTTTTCAAAAGGTGCTTTTGGCATGGAGCCAACATCCAATACCATTAAGAACTGACTTCCTTCAGCACAGTAGAGCAGAACAAAGCCTTTGCTGTCCTACTTAGGCTCTTTAGCCCACAAAGCTCTCATTTGCTGCTAAGGTTTCATTAGCATTACGGAGCACCACATTACTTATGTTGCCAAACATGTAACCAGAGAGGATGGCTTTCCAAATATTTTGTTCAAACAAAAAAGGACTCTACTGGTCAACACTAATTATTTGCTACCAATATGAAACTGGAATGTAAAAAAGGGAGTACATTTGACGTGCTATTCTCCCATCACACTTTACTACAAATATTTCATCACTGACCAAGTACCAGGAACTCTTCCTTTTGCTGTTTCTTCCTCATCTGGTTCTAGAAACAGGATGCTCCGAGCAAAGACAGCTTTGTAGGATTATCCCATAGCCTCTCAAGGGAAGAATGTTTCCTCTCTGTATGAGGAATATACATAGAACATACACTGAACAATCCGAATGGACTAAATCCTATGAAGAAAACAATTGAAACCCATCAGCTATCCTCACCACCCTGCAGACCTTTACATTAGTCCAGCTCCTTAACCATTATTGACATTTATGATGCTACTTATGGATGTATTAATGATCTCCTAGATAAGTAACAGAAATCCTAATGTAGTGGGCCATTAGTGAACATTTACTGGAATTAAAAAAAAAAAAAAAAAAAAAGAGCAGCTTGTTTCCACTTCTTTTGAAGAGTGAGACAGCTTTGCAACGTCAGTTTGCTCACTTCTGGTTTTTGGTCAGCTATTATACTACGCACTTCTTTAGAATGAAGTATACAGTAGGAAGGATAAAAAGAAAGATACTTTCAAAAAGTACCAAAGCACTTTTTGAAAACTGGCTTACAAATGACCAAAGTTGGATACCTAAAAAGAAAATACTCAAAAACTCTACAGATTATTTGTAGAGTTGTATTAAAAATACAAACACTGTAATAAACTCTCACACAAACATTTATTCCCTGGATTAAATTGGTCATACTGACAACGTCTTTTAAGTTCTCTGTAAGTCATGCACATACTGCAGAACAGAGCTCCCAATTAAAAGATAAAGAAAATATATTAAGCAAACACACCAGCTTCAAATTTTTTCAAATTCTCTATAAATGATAAACCAGTGATTGAAAGTCTGCAGTCATAAAAATCCCCTTACACTGCTGAATAATGACACTGAGATAAACGAGCAAAAGATAAAGACAATATCAATGAATAAGCAGAAAGGAATGGCCTTTTCAGAAAGGCTTCTAGAAGTGAATCATAAATTTATTTGTGGTCCTTTCTACTCCTCTGCAAAAGCATCCATGTTTAGATGCTCTGGACCTCGCTTGAGCCAAGTTTTTCCTTTCCATCCAGGAGCACAAGTGGAAAATCTTCCACATTGCTACAAAGGCAATCAAATTAATGCACTGAGATACAAGCGAAGTGATATTCTGAATGGAAAAAAACAACAAACCAAGCCAAACAAGCCAACAACAAAACACAACAAAAACTAGGCACTACTATACAGAGGACAAAAAGAACCAAATAGTTGCAATAAAATTTAAGCTTGAAATTTCAGAATAAATATATCAGTGTGTTAATTTGGCTAACTCCTTTATAAGAAATGTGAAAACCGCATTAACTAAAGATTAGCAAAAGGCAATTAGAAGAAAAAAAGAGCACATTCTACGATATCTGGCTATCTACCACCTTGCTATCCAAGTATGTTCTCAACGATATTCCAAGGGAAATATATATTGCTGTTTGCCTAGTAACTCCCTATATCACTTAGCAGCTGAGCAGGCATTTTTTTGTAAAAAACTTTATTAAAACTGCCACTGACTACTATTAAACTGATTAATGTCAGCTAACGGATGGTGGCCGTAAGTAGAAACTGCCCACTCAAAAGCTGGAATGTAGTCCAAAGTCTCTACATTATAAACAAACAAATCTGACACTTAACAAAAGTCTGTAGTAGGTCAATACAGACTATTCCAAAAGAAATGTTACCTCCCTAAATTCCACTTTTAGATTATGTACTGGAACCACAGATCAATGTTATGAATGCTTCAGGTATGCAGTTCTAAACTCATCAGGTTTTTGCAGATACCAGGAAGCTTTACAATAATAGCAGCTAAAGTATCAGAGCAAGAAGCCAAGCTGAATCAAACCTGCACCGAAGACAAAACAGCCTCTCCTCAGTTAAACTCGTGATTTGCTCTCCCCCTCTTACAGACACCTGTTTTTCCCCCAAATAAGCCTCAAGAACCAATAAAAACTATGGAGGATCTCTTCAGAGGGATAGGCATAAACAGCCAACATTTAGTCTTCCTAAAGCTATCAGTAGCTAGTCCAGACCTTGTTTTATGTGGGAGTTTCAAATAAAAGGCATTAAACCATAGTGACATTTTTAAAGGGTTGATGTTCTCAGCTTTCATCAGCTTTGGAAAGCATTTCTTCTTGCTTTAAAAGCTAGGATTATGATATCAAACTCTGTAAAAAACATTTTTGTGTTACTAAATGATTCCTTTACAATGAATTTTAGTTTACTGCATCGATGAATGACTGATTAGTCTTCATTTCACTGACCTCTATTTTGATGATCTCCAGACAATGCTGCTGAAAGCCTTCAGAATCATATTAAACATAGAACTACATCAACTTAGAAGTTTAAGTAATCGATCTCAATTACTGTAGTTAATTTAATCTAAAATAGCTTAAAATATATAATTTAATAAAACATTTTATTTGAAATCATGACACTTGCCATTAATTCTGTGACCATCATTATATTCTCTCTTGATTCAATTGGACATCATTATTTCCATACTTTTATCTGAGCACAATTTTAGTTTGCAGTTTCCCAACTGACCTTATTTGCAGTTTTGAAGTACTGGCACAAGATTAGGTTTTTTCCCCAATTCTTTGTTCTACAGGCTGCACGGCTTTTCCAGTCTAAACTTCTGATGCAGTGAGTGGGAGATTAAAAGCTAAATCCTGTATTTTGGGCTTTAAATTCTTAACACTTACACAGTCTGATAAAAGGAAATATATACTATGACCTAATTCAGAGGACGGAAAAGCAGGAATCCAGTGTTATTCAGGAAAAAAACAAAAACCATTTAGCATCAAAAAAGCCTCAGTGAATTTGTGGATAAAAATGTTGTAATTTACTAGCACTTTAGGAAAACCAACAAATTACTTAACCACACAACTGCGAGTCCACAGTAATCCAACTGAGAAACTGTGACTGATTATATAACTCAGCATTGATCACAGCTGTTGTTGTTTGCTCAAAGCCCATCAGGGTTTCTCAAATGAACCTGAATTATGGATAAATTTAAATGATAGGTTAAATTCTGCATAATGTCCCTCTCTCCTGCATCAGCAGTCCTGAAGACAGAGACCCAACTTTATTCAAGAAGTCAAATATTTTAAGTCATAAAACACGTTAACATTACTTTGCATGTTAAGGTTATCAAACTCTTCTTCTGAACTATCTTAAGTGTTTCTATGAAATATTACACAGTTTGCTTTTTCCGTTTCTTTTTTTTTTTTTTTACAATAAAGATCAAGGCCTTGAATTCAAGAACATGAAAGAGATTATGCAGAGTAACTTGCAGTGTTTGTGCAAATAACTATTTGATGTGCTACATTAAAAATTATGGCAACCATAATTGGACATAAATACATTAATGAGAAGTTAACAGGGTACTACAGTATACTTTACTTTGTCTTCAGGACAAATGAGATTTTAAAATTCTATTCTGAGTACGTTACACTAATCTACTCCTGACAATATATTTCAGTTTTTCTGATCTTTGAAACCTTTTCAGTGCTCTACTGTTTTTGTTTTCTACTTTTGTGTCTATCTTTATGCGTTCCTGCTTCCTTTTCTATCCTAGATAATAAGTTCTTCTATTTTACTGTCTGAACTGATTACCACTTCTCTCTCTTCCTGCCTGCTTGTTTTTACAATTACCAGTTTGTTCTTCTGGTCTCTTTTTAATTTGCAATGTGCTTCTTTCTGACAGGCAGACAAGAACTGCATCCAGCAAAACAGTAGTTTATTTTTTTAAAACATCTTGTTAGTTTTATATCTGAAAACTAACAAAAAGCTGTTTCTAAATCAGGAGCAAAACAGAAAGTGTCTTGCTGTTCTACCTTCTATGAGTTCTGGACTGTAGCTTCCAGACTAATCTGCAAATTATACCTCATTTCTCTCTGAAAACAATCCATCTAGTAAAGTTGAGTGGAAAAAATGTGGCTGTGAGTAACATTAAAGGCTAAGCATTTTGTAAACTAGAACATCAGTATCAATTGAGAAGGTTCAAAGCAGCAACATCAAAAGCCATACTGGAAATAAAGCAGAGGAACTCAAGAGATTAAGATGAAAACAAGGAAAATTACAGGTGCATTAATATGAGCTAAACAGTACTTCACATTTTAATCTCATATTAAAACAAAGGTCCATTTAGACTATACAGGAAGGACAGTATGAAGAAAATCTATTAGTCTTTTGGAGACATGAAAAAGAAAAAGACTTCCTAAAAAGAACTTACAAAAACAACTTGTAGGCTGACCTTCACGACATGAAGCTGTTTTGCTTGCAAAAATGAAGGCACCAGTGTTAACAGTAAACTGTACATCACAGCTGTTGCGGACAAAATATTTAACTGAGAAACTGCTGGAAATGCAGACTTGAAGAGCTTAATATTTAAAAGGAAAACAATAGAAATTTTAAAAATTACTTTTAACTGGATGAAAGACTACTTCACAAAAAAAGAATCAAGAATTAATAAATTCATAGCATGAATGCAGTATAAAAAAAATCCATTTGCCTGTTAAACTCTCGTGTGTTTTCTTAAAAAGCAATACCACTGTCAACTTTGGTATTAAAAAGTCAGTTTCTATGATTAGAGAAATGTTTGTGCGATAAAGCGAGCAAACAGCTAAAAACCTAGTACTGAACCACTAGAGAATGTAGCCACGCTCTAAGATAAGGTATACAGCAAGTCAGGTTTCTAATGTAAAGCTAAAAATGGAGAGTAACAATTGAGAAAGAGAAATATAAAGTCTATGTTTTTGTCTTTAAAAATCTCCTCAGACCAGCAGCAAAGGAACTACTTTGAAAACTTCTGATGGAAAGTCGAGTCTGGCAGGACATGTCTTGCTTGGCAGCTAACAACTTCACAGGTGTGACAGACATTTATTTTCCAGGAAAGGGCAGGAATCCACCACAGACAAAACAGGAGTAGAAACATTTGTGACAGCTTTTGGAATGAGTAGCCAGAACCACAACAGAATCAAGTTTGCATCTGGAGATCAGCAGATCAGCTGAAAGACACAAGAGACTGGCATTAGAGATTACAGCTGTGCCCTCTATCTCACCCATGCCACTGAAAGTATCGGCTGGAATAACAATTAGATTTGAAGAGTGTTAGTTTTCTACCAGCAGAGCAAACTGATAGGAACAGTTCACAGCTGGGACACTGAACACCAATGTTAAGACGAGAGGAAAGGAATGCACTGCCACAGAGGGCATCTCAACAACCCCTCCTATTTGTCCAGAATTCTTCAGTTAATAGATCGGCACATTCATACAAACTAAAAGAGTGTATTTACCTCACTGTACCAGGATACAAATTTAAGAAAAGAAAAATTCAATTCTTCACAAGTTTACCTATGTGTCTGCTGACTGTTTCTCTCAGGGGACTCCCACTGTCTTCTCACACCAGGCTCGCCATCTGCTTCACTCCATCTGGAGGACAGTTTTCCAAATGTCTCCTTGTCCTCCTTGGGAAGTTCTACCTACACAGTGAGTAGTGGCCAGAACTTGGCTACAAACATCCTTCCTCTGCCGCTCATCACAGCCTCTTCAAGCTGTGCTTAGCAATGAACAGGGTTTATTTTAACCTATCAGCTTTAATTTAACATCTTTACCTACAGGTTAATAAGGAGGTAAAACACTCAGTCCCAAGTAAACAGAAAGGACTTTCTCATCACCACCTGAATAAACACATACACACACAGGTAAAGCAAGTATCACTAACCATACATCCCTGCTTGTAGAGCACAAGCATACATGAAATGTACACCAGGAAATCCTACTTTGAAAACTGGATCAGAATCTACTTACTCTGTTTTCAAATAGCCCCTTAATCTCATTAAACTTTTCATTGCGAGGAAATCTGTTCTTAAAAAAACGTAGCCAGATTTTTTTGCATATGCTCTTTACAGAGATCTTTAAAGTACTTGATTCTTACACGCGTTTGAACCAAGGCTTAATTCTGAAACTACTTTACACACGTCAGACTTTTCAAACAGCTGTCCAAGACAATAGGAGATCACAAATCATACGTATATGTTTTCAAGCATTATTGGATTAAAAAACTTGCCACTTTAAAACAGGGACAGCACTACATTTACCTTGTATATATGAAAGAAATCATTATGTCCATTCCCCTAAGGACCAAGGAATCTTATTGTCACCATAGCCAAGCCAGAAAGCAGCCATTTCCTGAGTCTTCTGGGAGTGGCTGAATGCTGTTAATAAACAGATTCGTAAGTCGATTTTAGTCCTAGCTATGCCACTTGCAAAAGGAAACAGAAAGACTTTAATCATAAATGAAGTGTGATATGATCCATCACAGTAAAAAAAAATACTACTGTTTGTCCAATGCTTAGAGATGCTGTTGCTCACTGTAAGAAACACCTGCAGAAAATCCCATCTTTACAGCAACACTGGAATAACACAATATAAAGCAGTGGGGCTATACATCAATGAAGTGGCAGAATACTGAATTCACTTTATTTATTTATTTATTCACTTTATTTATTTATTTATTTATGACCAATAGCCATAGGAGGCCTCATGTGAAGCAGAAGTTCCGCACAAAACAGCACATTTACTGCATGCCTAACGTTAGCCTGTAGAATTTGCAAGAACGAAGCACCTGGCTTGGAAAAAAATGCTGCAAGGTTTTTATTTTTGAAAAATTGTGTGAAGAATCATCTTTTTTCTCCAGTTAGAAAAGACTATTACATGGCTTGACACTCAATGTACAAGGTAAATACTTTAGTGTGTGACTAAACAATCCCACTGGTGAAACTACTGAAAACTTTAAAAACTTTTAAATGCCTCTCTATATTATAGACACCTCCACAACACTATTAAAAATGCATTCACAGGAGACTGAATGAGCAAGCAGCCCTGCCACTCTCCAGTTCTTCCATATGTGACTATTTTTGAATTCTAAAGGATCTGCTTTCTAAAAACTTGTAGAAACAGCAAAGAGAAAACTGCCTACTGCCATCTTCTTCAGAGAAGGGTTAAGTTCCTGCTCTGGGCAGTCTGACATAGCATCTAACAACAAAGTAGGCACTGTCTTTTTCTCTCAGTTCATTACAGGAACTTAGTGTGCTCAAGAAAAGATGGGAGTAGTATCGATGTTACAAACTGACATAGTTTCCTAAGAGCAGAGAGTTACTACCCTGGAGGTAAAATGACAAGGGGAGAGGTACTGAGGAGACAAAAGGAGAAAACTGAAGGTTTTGCAAATGGAATATTACTGCAGAACACCTAGACGCCCTACATCACAAATTCATACGAAAACAAGTTCCACCAGCTTTGCTGCTCGTTCTGCTGCAACGAGCCTGCAACCCTTGCTCTCAGGCCACAGTCACTGCTTATCAAGTGACATCTCCATCCACCCACGCAGAACTCGGTACAAGCTGTATTACACTACCATGACACCCAGCCAACACTGCCCTATTTAGTAAGTTTTACTGAATTGAAAGGTGGCTATTAGTTTGCATAGAACTTAGAGTCTATACTATAGACTACACTATAGTCAAAACTGTAAACAGAGTCATAGCTCTGAACTCACCAAAAAGCCAAGCTGATTGTGACAGCAAGTGATAGAAATTTAAAACAAGGAAGTACTTTTAGGCAGCTGGGAGAGTTAAAAAAGAAGGGAGAGTATCAACTTCCCTGTCACCCAACTATCACTTCCTTGTATTTATCTGCTCAGCGATTAAGTAGACTGTTCTGAGGACACGATTTTTAACCGACCAAAAAATCATAGCGTTTAACAAGTAGGGTGCACAAATTCCATCCAGTCAAGTCAATTCAGTGTGTTTCACATTTAAGCCTTATCTCAGTGCAACAAGTAGAAAGAAAAAAAAACCACACCTGTTTGGTATGGGTTGAGTCATACTGTTAATCATTCTGACAATTAGGACAAACACAGTACCAAAAATATCTATACAGAATCCAAGGACTGAGTACCAGCATCAGAACTTCACTGTTTCAACACACAGAGTACAGTACAAGGCATATCCCTTATAACTTTCCTCACGTCAACAAGTTCTTTAAAATATATTTCACAGCATTATTTCTCAACAGTAATTGAAGTAAACGATGAACTCATAAATTAAAATTTACAGCATAGGAATAAACCACATATAGAATCATAGAATCATTTTGGTTGGAAGAGACCTTTAAAATCATCAGGTCCAACCATGAACCCAGCACTGCCAGGTCACCATTAAACTATATCCCTCAGCACCACCTCTACATGTCTTTTAAAGCCCTCCAGGGATGGGGACTCCATCACTTCCATGGGCAGCGTGTTCCAGGGCTTTACAACCCTTTCAGTGAAAATTTTTTTCCAAATATCCAATCTAAACCTCCCCTGGTGCAACCTGATGCCATTTCCTCTTGTCCTATCACTTGTTACTTGGGAGAGAAGACTGATCCCCACCTTGCCACAACCTCCTTTCAGGTAGTTGTAGAGAGCAACGTCTCCCCGAGCCTCCTCCAGGCTGGACAGCAGCTCCCTCAGTTGCCACCTCACAGGACTTGTGCTCCAGACCCTTCACCAACTTCACTGCCCTCTTTTCAACATGCTCCAGCACCTCAATGTCCTTCCTGTAGTGAGAGCCCCAAAACTGAAGACAGTATTCAAGGTGTGGCCTCACCAGTGCCGAGTACAGAGGGACAACCACTGTCCTAGTCCTGCTGGCCACACCATTCCTGATACAAGCCAGAATGCTGTTGGCTCATATTCAGCCAGATATTGATTCAACCCCCAGGTCCTTTTCTGTCAGGCAGCTTTCCAGCCACTCTTCCCAAAGCCTGTGGCATTGCACAGAGGTGTTGTGAGCCAAGTGCAGGATCCAGCACTTGGCCTTGTTGAACCTCATCCCGCTGGACTCGGCTCATTGATCCAGTTTGCCCAGATCCCTCTGTAGAACCTCTCTACCTTCAGGCAAATCAACACACTCATCTAACTTGGTGCTGTCTGCAAACTGAGAGCACCCTTGATCCCGTCATCCAGATCACAGCTCAGGGGCTGGGCACTCAGAGAAAAACTGGTCTTACTATTACAGATTAAGGCAAAGAAGGCATTTGGTACCTCAGTCTTTACCTCAGTCTTGGTCACTATATTTTCCCCCACATCCAACAGAGGATAAAGATTCTCCTTAGTCCTCCTTTTGCTGCTCATGTATTTATAGAAACATTTTTAATTGTCTTTTATGGCAGTCACCAGATTTAAGATCTAGTTGGGCTTTGGCCTTTCTCATTTTCTCCCTGCACAGCCTCACAGGATCCTTGTAATCTTCCTGAGTGGCCTGTCCCTTCTTCCATAGGCCATAGACCTTCCCTCTCTTCCTCAGTTCCAGCCAAAGCTCTCTGTTCAGCCAGGCCAGTCATCTTCCCTGCTGGTTTGTTTTATGGCACACTGGGACGATCTGCTCCTGCACCTTAAAGATTTCCCTCCTGAGGAATGTCCAACTTCCTGGACGACTCTGCCCTTCAGGACTGCCTCCCAAGGGACTCTGTTAACCAGTCTCCTGAACAGGTCAAAGTCTGCCCTCCAGAAGTCCAAGGTTCTACTGATCTTCCCTCCTTACTTGCCGAAGAATTGAGAACTCTACTATTTCATGATCACTATGCACAAGATGGCCTCCAACCTTCACATCACCCACAAATCCTTCTCTGTTGGCAAGCAATAGGTCTAGCAAGGAGCCTTTCATATCCTGGTGTTAATTTTTATACCCCTTCTAACAACAGATGCCATTAAAATATCCTGTAAACCTACAGGAACTTATTACTGAAATAATGCATATTAGAACGTCTGGTAAATGTGAATCTTTTACCTTTAAACACAAGCAGAGTTTGAGAGAGAATCCCCTTATTTAGCATAGCTCTGATAAGCTGTTTCAACTACTCTCTTTCTAGTGTAGAAATATAGCAACTGGAACGTAAGAATGTATTTCCTAGTGCTATTATCAGTTCCCATCAGATAGATTTAAGATGAAGACATACACCTAACATTAGTTGCTACTGATATTCAAAAGATACAACAGTCCAGTATAGCTTGTCAACAAGTATTTGGTCTTGTAAATCCCTCAGAATAAGATACACATACATAGGCATTCTGATCAGCTCTTCAGTTTTACTGAACTGAATCATTAGCCTTTTGTTGTTTAGGAAAGGCTGCAAATATTAACAGAATTAATCACCATAGATTCTGTCCTGAACACACTCACTTCCCATTAACTGGAAGCAGACACTCCAGAAGATCAGAGATCCCTGGGGACTGGTTAGGCAAACAGTTATGGAACTGAAAGGCTTGCCTGTTAACTGATAAACCATATGTTGTTTATTTTCGGTAACTCAATAAACTAGGGGATTTTTCTATAAAAAGTCCTACTCTAAGGTGAACTTCCCTTTTCAGTATCACCTGTGAATATTTTAGTGTTCAGGAGAAAGAATATACAAGCCACATCTTTTCCCTTTCACAAATACCTTGCAAACAACGCTAAATATTCTTCAAATTTCATTATAAAACCATATCCATATAGTTAACAGGACACTAACAAGGCAGTAAACTAGAGCCTTCCTATCTTCTTTGGCACATTATTTCAGATATTTCTGGGAAAACCAAACAAATGAACAAACAAACAAACAACTCCCACCAACAAACAAAAACACACACCCAAAAACCCCCCCAAGACCAACAACAAAACCCACCCCAAACCCACAAAGATCATTCTCTATCTGCAGTTAAATCTACTGCACTCATTGGTCTTACAGCAAAATTCGTAGTAATATTAACATAACTGAATAAAGAATTTAAACTAAAACCAGATGTTACTACTGTTATCTTCAAAACAATGGAATTTTTCAAGGTTTTGTGATTCAGATAACATTAAAATGTAACACAATTCTGCTGTGTATCAATTTATCTTGAGTTTTTAAGATGAGCCTAGAATTATAAAGTGACAACCACTGTCCTAGTCCTGCTGGCCACACCATTCCTGATACAAGCCAGAATGCTGTTGGCTCATATTCTTATATTTCTTATATTTCAACATAGAACTCAGAATCATAACTTGCATTGTAGGACTAACATCAAAACTGTTCATAAAACTTTTTTCTAGTAGAAACGTACCTTCCTTGCAAGATAGATAATGTAAACATATACTGTTCTCCTTCCAGGTTAACAAGGTATTTTTCCTTCCCAAATACTTTAAATCACAAGGGAAATTATCAGAGTGATGTAATTTAACCATAAGCAAATGCACATCCATTAGAAAAGTTCTACTTTTTTAAAGTGGTAAAAAAAACATATTACAGCAGCATCTTGGCCACTCTCTCCAGCTCGTAATTTCTCAGGATCATTTTTTAATCATGATCTAATGTTTTCATCTCCTGTCCATCTACCACTTCCTTTTTAATTCTTTCTTTAAGCCTCTTTTGCACAATTTACCCTACTGACATAACTTCACCATTTACTCAATGGCAGATACTGAGAACACTCTCTCTGCCCTAATCAAGAAACACTTTGAGAAATTTATCACCACACCTGCACAGTCATCTCCAGTTTCTCAATCTGTGTATCTTAGAAACAGCTCTATTCATTTTTACAACTGTAATAGATAGTTTTTGCAATAAAACACATGTAATAGGTAAAGAAACCAGAAAATTGCCAGTACCTCCACCAGAATACTGAATAGCAATAAAACTGAGAAACAACATCAATAAATGCACAACTAGTCACAGATACTGAGGTGAAATCAGACCTATAATACCATGGAGGAAAAAAAAAACTGAATAAAAGTGTTTTTTTCAAGATGCAACTTAGTATTCCTAATATTAATGCTGGATACAGCACACAAAATGTAATTCAAATGAATTACTTGCAGTTGAAACATCAAATTGTTTCCAGACAGATGAATGTAATTGGATGAGCCATACTACCTTCCCTGTCAGCTGGTATTAAATACAGCTTTACTGGAAATATCTTTTCATATACTGTCCTTAAGGCTGAAAGCCAAAAGATGAACTCATATACTGCACATTTAAGCGTAAATAAAATACATCTACCACTGCTTCCATTCAAAAAAGTTAAAAGCAATGATGGCTACTGAAAAGTGCTCTTCATAAAGCAATACTGATTACGAAAGCCTTCTGAAATAGCAACACCTTTTTAAGATGAGGTGTTTTATATCATACAACAGAGACAACAGACCACAGCTCATATAAAGCCCAGAAGAAAACTGCACCCTTCAGACAGTATGCTGTGTCCAAAAAGACCTTTGTACAAATAACATTATGTAACTGGTACTTCCTCATTGTTAGCTTGCCATTCTAACTCTTTATTCTTCTACTTTCTTCAAAATAAAAGCTAATACTAAGCAAAAGACAAAAACTAATGCTGTTGAAGGAACTGAATGAACTGTAACTCTGAAGAGATAATAGATTATTCATAAAAATAACATAAGAAAAACAGAGCAAGTAAATCACTAGGAATTTCTGGCAAACGAAGATAAAAAGAGAGTGTTTTCAGGAAAAAGAAAAGCAGAATCTCATGGCAAAAAAAAATTGCTAGTATGTTACGGTGCCATTTCCAGGTATAAACTTGCTATTGCATTAGCTTGTTTGGTGGCAAAGAATATTGACAGATAAAGGATCCAGCTTCAAGCAAAATCTCAAATACTTTACTAATGACAGGAGTATATAGATTTGTATCTAAATTTTTCAAGTGTCCTCATGAACTCTCTATAAAATCCAGCAACATCTCAAAAAAAACCATGATTTCTTGCAATGAGATTAAACTACATACTGTACTACTTTGAGATAACTGAATTCAATTGGAAATAAATGAAAAAGTTGCAAAGTGCTCTTGAAATACTTTAAAAATTACCACCTTACATTATGTGAAACGTTTTATATTGATTGCTTTAGGATGGACGAGGACTGGAAGAGTCCTGGTTTTCCTTTGTATTTCATTATGGTGACCAATAATAAGAGAAAAATTTAGAAGTTTATAAATACGCATCACTCATTTCTCACTGCTCAACAGAAAAAATATGTAACTAGAACCGAAGAGAGAGCATTCCACAACAGACATATGGTGAAATTAATTACTGAAATGTCACTTAAAAATCAACTGAAATTATTAACAAGTTTAAGGGTACGTTATATTGAGTAAGAAGAATTAACAACATAAGAAAGGATAGGAAGAAACAACATTAAGAAAAGCTATGCTGTCTTTCTAACAGAGTCACTGGTACATGCCCTAAGACTATCACAGGCAACATCCAAACAACCCTCAGATTAATCTGGAGATACAGGAGCATGATCCTCTTCCCGCAAATGAACAGAATTCAGCAAAAAATTAAGCCTCTCTTACAATGATCTAATAAGAAAAACAGTTATGAAAGCCACAAGTTCCAGGTTTGACTTACAGTCCGATTATGCCTTCATTATAAAAATTCGAAACACTTAAGTGCAAAGTACTACAAATAGTCTATCAAGATCATAAGAAACATTTACATATACGGTCTTTGTTAGCAATTCCCTGTTCGTAGTTGCCCAGCATCCAGTATAGATAAACTAACAGCAGTACTCCCACTTAAGGTCTGTATAAAGACAAAACAGCGATCCTTTCAGAATTAAAACTCAAGGTTGAAGAAAGCATGAATACTGGTCATTCTGTACTATCACCTTCAGCAGATTACATAGTTTCTCAGAAATTGCAAGGCATTTTATACAAATGATGTCAGGACGTATTTTTTTACACAGCCCACAATTACAGTCTTGCAGTATAAACCAGACAGAATATGGAAAAATGTTTTATCTAAGAGTCACTAAGCATAAATACCACTGGCGTTTCGTTTGTAAGACTTTATTTTAAAAATCTAAGAAAATTACTTCAACTACTGAAATTTCAATGAAACTAAATGACATCTCCTCAGAATCAAATTCATTCCACTGAAATTCACTGGGTGCACTAAGCCATCCAAGCACAAAGACTTTAACATAGAAAGCCAATTCCTGGAATTACAAGACTCCAATTCCAATCCACTGATTGGATGCTTCTCCCAGTAAAATCTTATTTACACACAAGGACTCCTACCTCACTGTTTCCCCTCTCAGAAATGCAGAAGATAAAGCTGAAACTCCAGGAATCACACTTGTACCTCTCAAGTGCTAGTCTAGCACCAGAAGAACTGCAATATTGTTCCTGGAAATTGTTATACTCCCTAGCACCCGAATCAAAGTAAAAATGTTTCTTAAAAAGACATTTCAGAAAGAAGTTGGCCGTGTTATTAGAGAGAGATCAGTCAGGAAAAAAAACAGTATTAACGAAGCCTCACGCTCAGAGAGATAGTTAAAAAAATCTAGGTTATATGAATGCAATACTTAGCAGGAATGAGAACAGAAGAAACATGAAAGGCCTTGCAGCTTTTACAAAATGAAGAAACAACGCGGCTAAACCAAGACAAACAATCACAACTCCTATTTCCTTAGTCCCAACTTAAAGACTTAATCAGACCGCCACACCTCTTGCTACAGGAGCAAATATTTGAGTATCATGCCAGAGTCAGGATACTTCACGAAATTGCTTGGCTTGCCTCACATGGTGACATTTCTACTTAAGTTTTATGGAACAGTACAGTTTACATTCCACACACATTACTTAAGAAACAGAAAAATCCCAGGCATTGTAAGTTACTATTCAAGAAACTACTTTTTCCTCTTTTAAACATGCCATCTTCTTAGATAACAGACTTAACCAGATATTCCAGTATGTTTTTTCCCATTTAATGACATGCTGAAGAATCTATCAACACAAGTTCATCTTTTTCTTCCTCTCCTCCAAATAAATTTTTAACACCTTCTTGACCATACTGCACAGATCTCAAACATTCTCATCTACTATTTAGGAAATTTCCTAGATAATAAAAATCAGTTATTAAGATAAAGCTTTTAATTAATTAGATTAATTCTAAATCATGTGAGTGAAATGTTCACCATTCAGAAATTCAAGTAATAACCTCTATCCTTGTTCTACTAAATTCCAGTTTACAGCAAAGCTCTTAGGCCTGAAAAGAGATCCCATTAAATAATTAAAGAAAATAACAAAACAACAGTAATTTTTGCCGATTTAAATAATGCAGCACAGCAACTACAATCTACAGGTCGAGCCAGGAAGTTTAGATGCAAAGTGGTAACTCTAGGATATACTGCACATTTTACTACAGAAACACATCGGAGGGGTTGGGCAGGGTGAAAATCAGAAGACTGTCCTGTAAGATTACGTTGAAGAATGCATTAGTACTGCAGCAGCACTAGAGTATTTGCAGACTTAATCAGCTTTGCTATTACCTTCTCTCCTAAAAAAAAAAAAAAAGTAAAAAAATTGGCTCTGAAAAGTTGCTGGTATTTTCACTTATTCTGTGAAACCTCTGCACATAAAATGAACAAATACTGGTAGAATTAAATACATGCAGAAGTATTTGCACTATTGGAGTTTAAAAAGCAGATCTAACGGGGGTGAGGAAATCCATACCTGACTCTTCAGAACAAAGTATTTCATCAGTCTGCATTAATGGACTTTCTAATAATGAATTTGAACTTTCAGCGAAAAACTAAGCTAAAACACATTTCATTAAAATGCAGATAATGTGCAACATCTCTTATCAGCCACTGCACTTTATCACTTTGTATCTTTGGTCTTAATCTTTACCTTCGCCTTTACCTGAGCGTTTCACTTCCTTCCTGAATCTCCAATCTATATTCTATCCTGAGACTTGTTAACATTTTCTGGTTTTTAGTTTTTTTCAGTCAGACTCTTTCTAGCCACTCCCAATAGCTGAAAACTTTATTCATCCTCTATCCATCTCATTTCTCAATTACAGCAATGTCCTTTTCTCTGGTCTTGAGAGATTATGATTTCACCAACACATGCTTCTTGAGTGTTATCTCTTCTTGTCGCTTCGCATCCTTCTCAATTGCATCAAGCATTAGCTTCTTAACCTCACTTTCAAAGGCACTGCTGGCTGATTCCAACTCTATTACCTCATTATACCAAAGGATTACTGTTTGGTTTTCATCAGACTTCCAACACTCCCTTGTACATTTCAACAAGTATTTCCTGCATTCTCTTGGGTTGCTTACCTGCTAATCCCCTGCAAACAAAGGTCCACTCCATCGCTATCCTTTGCTTCCAAGGCTTACCAAAAGAAAGAGTTAAGATGCTGCAGTTGAGATCACTGCCCCTCATGCTGAACAATATAGGGATTTGCACAACTCCGTCATGTGGCATGATCAGTAAATGGCCCATCTTCTGCTGGAATTTAAAGTTAACTAAACTGGGGATGGTCTTTATATTCTGTATTTGTGCAGAACATAGCACAACACAAGCCTGCTAAGTGACTAATGGCTCTGGGCACTAAATAAATACAAACATTAAATATATCCCAATTATCGAATACAGTGACTGTTGTCACTGTTGTCAGTCAAATTGTGACTGACTTCATAAGAATAGAGGAAAAAGATGCAGGACAATTACATGTCACCAAAACAGGGACAATTAACTTATTAGAGAGAAGGAAAAAAACCAAACAACAAGCAAACAATGGGCATTAGAAAAACTACAATTTCCTCTACCAGAATATTCCTCCGCTACAGAGAAAGCCAACTGCATCATAGCACAGGTAGTGTCGTGGGTTGACACATATCCATTATTTTCCTACTCGCAGCCACAAGAAAACCCTACACCACCTAGAGCAAGTGCTTATTTGAAAACACTATTAGAAAAATAAAGCATCTGGGAGAAAAATAAAGTGCACAAGAAACATACCCACATTCAAAGAAAACCACCTCAATTACTCTGCCAAATAACAGAATTTACAAAGTGAGCTTCCACATCCACTTGAATTGGGCACCCATTATGAGAAAGAATCCAGCAAACAAATGCTGTCTTTCCAAAGAATTTATAAAGCACATAAAGATCCAAAAGGCACACCCATCTTCATCACCTTCACTCACATCTGGTTCCCCCAAGTTTGCCAGAAGTAAGACTGCTTCCCAACTCCCCAGTGCAACTGCTTGCTGTATTCCAGAAGTTCTTCAGTACTTAAGTACTCCAAACTCCAATCAAGTGGATGTCATTTCTTTGCACAACGCAGAAAAAATATTGTTTACTTAATATGGAACTACAAAAAAAAGCATGTTGCACTATTTCTTTGTCCTGGTTTGAGGACATGCTTGTTTACCAGTTGATGAGAAGTGATTTGCATGATACCAGTCTCCTGAACAAATGCTTCCTAAGCATAAGCATTACATAAATAGATACTATGATAAAAGGGTGAACTTTGTTAGTACACAGCAGATTTTACCCATTCAGGTGAAGAGTTTTAAACGGTTACTTCAAGTAGACAGTCTAATCAAAGAGCATCAGAACAAGTTATTAGAATTTACTGATTTTTGTGTTTTGCTTCTAACATTTTTAAACTACTATATTGATTTGCACTTACACATTAAGGAATACTGAAGTATTCTACAAATGCAGGTATTGTTACAATACTAATTTCATTTAAAAAAACACCAAACAACAAAAAGCAAAACAAACGAAAACAAAAACCCAATAAACTTTATTCCAATTTTACAACCCAACTAGCACAGACAAGTTTACTTTCCTAGGACCACATCAGAGTTCCTCAGTAAAGTCCAAGAAAAATTCAGGTCTTGAAATGCTTTTTAGCTCACTGCAAGACCACACTTCTCCTTTGAAAGATGTAAAAAGTAACAAAATTATGTATAAACAACAATTCCATAAAGCAGTTTTAGAAGTCTAATGTCTTTTTTACTGTAAATGACAAAGCGCAGAAGCACAGTTCTGACTAAAGAAAAAAAATTGAGGAAAATGTATTAATGTACTTCACATGTAACTAATTCAAATTTCAGTATGATTGAAATTAACACAAAAATAAATACACCTGAAATTAAGCCTGTCCTTGCCATCTAGCAGGAAATAAAATACTGCTGCCACTCTCCTCTTAGCATAAAATTTGTAGTTGAGAAAATATAGCAATTCAGACTATTACATTTATTACAGGTAAATCCATAAACAGAGTCAGCGCAGAGGGGCATTCATTTTAATGAAAATCAGAAGTTTCTTATTAGCATAATACTTTTTTTTTCCCCCTCCTTCTCCCATCCAGCTGAAACACTGACATGCATCCAAAGACAAATCTCTAAACTTCCTGCCAAAAGAGCACTGGGACTGGGGTACGTAAACTCACCAGGGGCAAAATGAAACAAGCTGATTGGAATTTCAGCTTTCACTTGAACAATTTGTTCACCAACACAAGGAAAAAGCTGAACATATCTGGACTTTAGGGAGTTCTTTTTCTACCAAAAAGAATTCAATCTGCAGAAAAGGAATGTACATGTGTGCTATGAACAATGAAAATTTAATCTGAAATGTGTTAAAGAACTCCCCCTCCGTAAGAAAAAAAAAAAAAAAACAACAAAAAAATAACACAAACAAAAGTGCCATCCAAAACTCCTGCATACTCAGGCTTTACCAAGCATACTAAAAAACCTGCTCCGTAAATGTCAGGACTGCAGTATTTAAATACTATATTAATAATAGGGAGTATCATCCAGATGAACTCAGTAGGTGGATTAAAACAGACCAATGAACTTTTAGACATTTTAGACTCATTTCAGTAGGTCTACAGCATCAGTGACAACTCTACACAAGCATTAACATGAACCATCTGTCTTCCAGTACTTACTTGCAAATTGTTGAAGGCACAAATGATACCTATTTGGACACCCCTCATCAAGAACAGAAACTTGAACACATTAACAGCAGACTTTACTCATGCTTTTCTCCATCCCAAGTTCTCATGCACTTGCCATTCCAAAGAATCATTATTTTGACAGATAAATTCTTTAAAGAAATCCTCTGCTTGGTTAACGTAAAATATCTTGCAATATCAAACAACCTCCTGCTATTCTCACTCAGAAAATCAAACTGCTAGCTGTAGCATTTAGAATCTTGATATAAGCAACTCTCAGATTTTTCTATTATGGATAAGGATACTACACACATTTTTTAAAAGACAGAAATACTTTTCCAGCATTCAGCTTTTCCAGATTACTTCGTAAAGTCCCGTGTATGTTTTTACAAGCTTCCTTAAAGAGCGTATACATTTCCAAGTACATACACAAGGGGGGCCATAAATAAAAATATATGCCATTTTAAGACGTATCAGGAGATAAATCATTTTCAAAACTGGAAAACATACTTTCTACACAGATACTGAAGGGCACAAACACATACACATTCTTAAATTAAATTATGTTCAACATCAAAACCTAACTGATAAAGTCTCAAGACAATGACTCACCCCTTCCTGGAAAAATCAGTAAAAAGGTCACATGTTTATGAACCAGACAATTGCTGGAAAAATACGGACAAACATTATTTCTAACTAAAACTTGATATAATTGTTTTCATTCCGGAGTCTGAAGTACCTAACTACACATTCAGTAATCAAGTACTCGACCCTTATATAACTTTCTATTTGGAAATCTCAGAGTCTTCACAAGGATGACAGAAGCTGTACATTACTCCTTGGGAAAGACCGTAACCTCACAGAGGTTAACCATTTTAGTCAGTATCTCACTCATGATGGAGGAAATGTGTGGCCATCCCATGCATCTGGAAAACTCTGTAATTTCATACTTTAGCCACAAGATACATTCTTCGCACACATTTACAGACCGCAAGAGCAAGAACACTGAGTGAGAAGAGAAACCATACATGAATATTGCTTGCCATCTTTGGGTTAAATTGAAGGAGAAATCTGGGGAAAAAAAGATCCAGGTTTTATCCCACAAATATCTATGTATTAAATAGAATATTGCCTTTAACGTAGTATATGTTAGTGCACTGGAAAGTAAGTTTACAACAGATTAAGATTCAAAAGGACAGAAGAACTTTCACAAGGTATACAGTTTGATATATGGAATTATTTTCAATGGCTTTTTAACCATTTAAAAAAACTAATTTGCTAGCATTAACAATTCTAGTGACTACATAAAACCACACAGTCACATTAACAGTAGAGAAAGGTTTCTCAGTTTCAAACTGTTTTGAAAAAAAAATTTATTTAGCTAAAAAAAAAAAATTAATTCAAATTTTCTACACTAGTGAACAAAAGTACAAGAAATTATTACAACAAAAATATGCTACGTAGTACTTAAGCTACTTTTTGAAGTTAACTTTTTCATTAACAACATTACCACAGAATTTATGTTCTTCTACAAAAAGACAATATATGTTTTTAAACCAAGAAGGAAACAATGTCTGAAACAGGCACTGAAAGCATAAGAAAATTTTTAACAGTTTTTGATAAACTACTGATGCAACTGAAAATTATTCAGTATTTTTGTAAATAAAACTTGGTTTTAGGCATGGAATGAATTTTGTTTAAGAAAAGATTAAAAAAGAGCGCATCACCAAACATACTTTGATCTTTCTTTGGTCCAAAGTAACTCATTTCTAAAATAGCATCCTACAGTGCCAGTGGTTTCTTAATTATAAAAGATGGTGTGCTTCTAGCCTCAAGGAGCTCACAACAATAATATCATTAAATCTTCCATAGTCTTTTTTTTTTTTTTAATCATGAAATCTTAGCATAAAAGCCCTCAGCAAAATTTCTGCTTTAAATATTTATCAAGAGGTGAGAAACAGATGGCTAGACTGGTTTTACAGACCGAAAATGTTCTGACATTGTATGCAAACTCTTTTTCTGCCAACTGTCATTAAGGGGCTCGCAGAGGTTCGAAAGACAGACCATGCATCAAAAGCTGAAAAATATTCTTCCTGATTTTTTAAAGAGATAGCACAAAGTCTTTAATTAATTTCCAAGGAAGCCACTTCAGAGTGACAATCACAGTTTCACCTGTCTCCACTCATTAAGCCAAGAACTTCATTATCAACCATCCTCCAGTCTCCAAAGCTCAGTAAGCCTTTAGCATCAAAGCAAATACACGACATATTCATTTTCACTGCACCCGCCCCCAAGACGACAATAACCAGACACATTTTGTTACGATATTCTATGCTAATGTTATTTGAACACTTTACACCCAATACCGAAAGAACTCCAGATGTACAGAAATATACACACCAAAGAGATGCTGACTGCTGAGTAGATTAACATATCAGAATCCACCATTTTTATTTCCAAATATTTAAAGTTACTAAACACCACACACCTCCCCCCCCCNNAAGTTCCTAAACCCCCCCCCCCCCCCCCCCCCCCGCATTTTAGTTCCATTCTTCCTTTCCTGCCTTGGATATTGTAGCACAGTTTGGGTACATTATAAAGAAAGCACGCAACTCTGCCCAGGATGTCAGCCTGTAAACTCTCTTACTGCTCATGAGGTGAACATCACTAGCATGCTGCATTTGAAAAAAGTGTGTTAAAAAAACATGTTAAAACTCTGAAAAGTGTATCTAAGTAAAGAGCAACAATTTTCTATTACTAATGAAGTACAACAATACTGTTTGCAATTATGTGACATCTTTCACCTGATGATTATAGCTTTAGAAATATTACTTAGGAAAGGGTTAAGTATTACAGATTGGAAAATTTAAGCACACAACAATCAAATAGTCAGAAAATACAATTTCAACAGGATTACAGAAGACTCGACTTCCCAGTTCTCACTACTCTCTTCTAACCACTAAGAGAGTATTATCATTCAAGGCAGATCACTGAAGTATCTCGGATTTTGCGTGGACATACCATAAGGAGTATGCTGCAGAATGACCACAAACAGAAACGTACTGATGAGAATAAAACTATTTCTGGAGCGTTATTTTCAAAAATTGATCAGATTTTCTTTTTTTTTTTCTGCTAAAAAAACCCCAAACAACATAAAAGAGAGCACACTTCACATAGTGTATAAAACGTTGTAGAATTAAACAATTTTAATAACATGATGGCTTAAATGAATCAACATTTATTTTATTGGTATTAATTCATATTATTTCATACAGCGCTATAAAAGGAAATATGACCAGGAGCATGCTGTTTAGCCAAGGCGTACTGAAAAGCACAAAGTGCCTCCTTCAGCCTACTCAAGACTCAAACGTTTTGGCCAAAGCGCATCCACTTCAGAGAGTTATGGTGTACTTACAAAAACAGTTGCTGGAAAACAAACAAACATAATCCACAAACAGAAATAGCAGTTATAAAATTTAAAGAACTTGAAAATACTGGTGCATCAAAGAAAACCTTGCCCTTGTCATGTCCCTGATCTAATAATTTCATTAGCATATACATCATTTCAATACCAGAAACAGCGTATCGAATGAATACCACATAAATACCAGACACGACTACCTTTCTTAATCCCCTGATTTTTCTTCTGGCACTTTATTTGCCTCTAAGAGTGTGTCTCCATGCACACTTTTTACTTTATCAGAAACTGTATAAAGATTCCATAAAATAAATAAATAAACCAGAACTGTGAATCAGCATAAAATACCAATAATCAGCAGAAAGAAACAATTTGAGAATGCAGAGTTAAGAAGATATTAAAACATTTGATGCAAAACCATGCAATTTGCCTCAGTGAAGCAGCAAAGCCTTCATACATGTTTGCAAACGTTTTGAAAAACTGTAATTTAGATAACAGTCGTCTTCCAGAAAAAAATCCACTTCATGACCACAGGTGCAAGTGCTACTGATGGAGAGCTTTAGGCTCAACAAGGTCTCCAGAAAACCTGTGCAGAACAGCTCTCTGCAGGTGGAAACCCTAATACCAGGAGTTGGTAATGCCCTCCTGCCATTAGCAAACTCAGCACAGCTTGGGCTGCCTTCTGAAGCTGCACTGATGCTAGACAGGAAAACCTACAGTAGAACACAAACACACCTAATGCTTTATTTACCATCTACCAGATGATAGAATTGTCACTGAAGCTCCACAAACACCACTTTTTCTTGTGTTTTTATTCTAGATGTAAGTTTATTTCAAATTAATTTTGTGTCAGATTAAAAACAAAACAACAATCTTTACTTGCCCAACACAAGTTAAAACAACTAGATGTTGAATATTCTTTTCAAGCAGTAAGAGAAGCACTGAATATTTTTCCAACTAATAAAACAGCCTGCTCTATAACCCTAATAATTTTTAAGTACAATTCGATTCATAACTCTCTTAAAAGGTACACTTTAATGTAAAAACTTGTGTTGTCAGAGTCTAGTTGTGTACTTACAAACAGATAATTTTATGCTTAAAGTTAACCTCATTGGTGTAGTTGCAGGTATTGCCTGATATCAAGCAAAAAATATATTAAATTCTGCTAAAATAAAAGTGTCATGATAAAAATTTTAGCTTTAAATTCGAGCATTATTTCTTCAAACTAACACTTAAAAATTGGTGACTTAGGATATAAAAAACCCATATAATAGGTCTAGATAAAATCCAGCTAGTTTTGTGACACTGTGAATGAAATGCCTGCCATTAAAAGCAAGTCGGAGGCCAAAATCCACCTTTTTGTATACATTTCTTAAGCACGTAAGGAAGATAAACACTTTCTTACAAAACTGATTACAAAATCTTAAGTGTCATTTAAAAGCTGAACAAAGAATGTAAAATTAAAAGAACAGACATGAGTAAGCTAAAACTGTTTTCTAAAGTGATACA
This sequence comes from Baryphthengus martii, assembly GCA_013396935.1. Lineage (NCBI taxonomy): Eukaryota > Metazoa > Chordata > Aves > Coraciiformes > Momotidae > Baryphthengus > Baryphthengus martii. The sequence goes on along the minus strand of VWZK01008561.1, from coordinate 138,259 downwards.
TACTTAAGTGCTTACAGGAAAAAAATCAGTGCTCTTCTAAAACGCAAAACCCCACTCTCACAAAACACTGATCAACAACCTCTCATCGGAAGCACACACAAGCATAAGCTACAGACACGCTTGTGCGGATAACAGAAATCATGGCTTTTACCTCCTCCTTATTGCAAATATTACAGGAGTTTTAGATTTCAATTTTATTACAGCAGTGCTGTCTGTACTTCACAAGTGTATTTTATCTGAATTCTCATTGTGCCTGTGAATACCAGTTAAATACAAGGTACTGTACAAAACACTAAAGTAACCCCTAAATATTTTTAAATCACATATCATGTTTGATGTAATGTTACTACATCTTCATTTTGCATAGTTAGACACGACCTATTCAGGTGGTTTCAAGAGGTTCACTGGCCCATCTCCTGTACCCCGCCGACACAGTGTGACCATAACACCACAGCCTGCCTTTGACTCCCCAGCTCACTCGGGCCAGTCGTTGTCTCAGTGCCGAGCAGATCTTTGCTCCTCTAGAGACTAATAGCCCTGTACTAGAAACTACTGATAAAGAAATTTAATTGAACCTCAAATTAAGAAAGAAAAAAAAAAGTACAATGCTTGGTCCAAGTTAAGAGTTCCCCAATAGACTTCAAGCTGCAGCGTTTAGTTTTCTGTATTTTTTTTTCCTGAGCACAAGTGTCTGTGTTTCACTCTCTTTAGAAGCAAAACGAAGGGCAGGCAGCGTTTAAAATGCGAACGTTAAACCCTCCTTGGTATTATATATTATTTTTTTTTGCTTAAGCTTTCCCACGATCGGTGAGTGACACCTCCAGCTATATCACCACCAGTAGGAAATCTAACAAGAGAATATAAAACATCCCACAACTGCCTGCGAGCAGACATCGCCGCGCTTCCCTCCGGCAGATTTCTACCCGAGAGAAGCCCCTTTTTTGCAGCCCTCAGCACAGCTGTTTTTTTTCGGAGGAGCAGAGGTTTAAGAAAAGAGAGAGCACAACGCTGACACTGGCGCAGACGTTGTCCGTCTCCTTGCTGCCAAATCTTCCAATTTCAAAAATATAAACCGCAATACGGCATTAGCCAACGTTCTGGGGTACTTTTAGAGACAAAGCTATACAATAGCTGCTTTCAATTAGGGGCGACATCTCCGAACGCTTTACTCCTCCGGTGGTTTTCGGGAGATGGGCAGCCCTGAGACCGCCCGGCACCGCCGCCCAGAGGGTGCCCAGTGCGGGCCGCAACCGCAGCCCCTG
>VWZK01008561.1:93006-123506 GCA_013396935.1 Baryphthengus martii | reverse complement strand
AAAAAAAAAAAAAAAAAAAAGACTGAATTTGTACAACTCCTATTAAACATTTCTTCTTCTAGCTTGGTGAAAATGTATCATTTTCAAATTTTAACAAGTGTGGTATTTGAGCACATATAGTATTTATTGCCATATACATCCTCATTTTAAAAAGAACTAAGAATTCAGACTCTACTGTGCTGAACTCTGCTTTTTTCCCCATTAACAGATTATGCCTACTGTACCACTCCCCCCCAAAACAATTAAAAATTCTAAGTAAGATTTTATAGTTTAGTTAAAAGGGAAGAAATGCAAATGTGGATTTAGAGGGTTTTGTATAAATCTCGCTATATTTTTATAAACTTGTTGTTTATTGTAACACTGTTTATTGATCAAATAAATGACGCGCTGCTATCTAAAATTTCCATATACACCATTAAAAATCCAAAGTTGATATGATACTGAACCTTAAATCTTCAAGAATTCAAAAAAAGACAGTTTATACATGTACAGCACACAACAGCAGACACCCCTAGAATACCAACTGCCAGTCCATTATGCATACAAACTTACAGGTAAGCATTCATTTCACTGTTTTCATTGTGCAGGAAAAATATTTCTTAGTAAAGACGAACTCAGCTGGTGAATTTCAGATATCATCTTCATCATCTTCATCCTGAGACGATCCTGCCTGATTGGATGCACTGGCTGAGGCAGCAGCAAGCTGTGCCTGTTGAGCTGCTTGTTGCATCTGTAGCCATTCCTGCTGTGCCAGTTCTGCTTGCTGTTGTCTAGCCTAAAGACATGAATTTAATTGTTAAGACCATACATAGCTTGGGAAGAATCTCTAGAGCATCTTATCTTTAAAAGCAGTTTTATCTGCACCTGCAGGTTCCTTTTGTGTCATTATTGTCAACCGTACATATAAAAACACATCTGGCAGTACCTTAATTATTTGTACCAAGATGTATAACTATATTCAGTCTTCCTCTGAAGAGGCCACCATTTGGAGGATTTACAGTTACAAAAACAAGAGGCAGGAACTACTGTACTTAAGTTTCATTTTAAAGATTGTGCTGAACCACTTCCTAATGGAAACACTAAGTGAGGCAAAGCAATGGAAATTTTAGGCTTCAATTTCAAGGGATCTTAACATTAACCACAGGTCAGAGATGAGAAGAGCCCTACTTTCTTAATTACAAATACTGAAACTTGCAATTATGAAATCATCCAATTGTATGACAAAAGCAACCATTATTACAAAAACCGAAGAAAGCCATTACCTTACTTTGCTAAGCAATATTTGGGAAATAGAACTATGTAAGATTTTCTCAAATGCACATATGCAGATTGAGGATGGGTTTACTACAGAAAGGTATAGTGCTTTACTGAAAGGTACAAGATGTCCTAACAAAACATTTCAAATAGTTCAACTGGTGACCTCTCAGTTTTCTATCCATTTTCAGCAACTGTTGTTAATTTCAACAGTATACTGATCAACTGTGTTAATGTTAAAACTTTCATTTCTATTTTCAGCGATCATTAGGGAGAAGTTCCTAAAATTAAAAATCTTCCATCTCCTTTACCCACATACTTTTACAAGTCATCACTAAAACTGTAATGATTTCCTTTCTTATCCCACTGCACTCAATGAATTTTCCTATTTTTTTCCAAAGCCTCGACAAATGTTAGTTTAGCAGACTTCAAGGTGCCAGAAGATGATGCTTTAGAGAAGGATCGAAACCAGATTATCTACTTAGTGAAGTGAAAAAATGAGTCTTCCCTTATTGTAAGAAGTGTCACATTTCCTCAGTCTGTTCTAGCATTAAAAGAAAATACTTTTACAAAGGTAGAAATCTCTTCTCAATGAAGACTTCTCAGTATTTCAAACCTCAAGTGGTAGTGAAGTTATAGGGATTGAAGAACAATTTAAGACATTGTAAAGTTTTAAACAAAGACAGCAGCATCTGTATACACAGGAGAGGCATAAATATTTATCCCACCCAAGAGAACAATGGGGCTCCCGAGTGACCCTGCTATAAGTAAGTTTACTGTACACTCCAGGAGGTGACACGCATCCATGCACCAGGAACCACAGGTGCAGCGCCTTGCTCTGGATGGACCGTTATGTCAGTGCCTACCCACCCTCACTGCTATATTTATAACAATATCAGCCATTTCAAAAATAGAAAGATAATGAAATACTCATTTGAATTGTATTAACTAAGAAGCTTTATAAGCATCCAGTAAATTTAACTTATTTATCGCACAACAAATGTTAGTGAGGAAGTCTCGCTAACAAGGAAGCCCTTGTCTTGCACAGAAACTGACGAGTATGAACATGGTGAAAAGTTACTCCCCTGACTTCAAATATTTACAATCATCCAAGCAATAGGCATCAAACCTTCATAACACTAATAGGCAAGTGTTTTAAAACCAGAGCGAGAAGTCAGCATTTGTCATGCTCTAGAGTATTATGGAAATTAGCACAAATAAACAAACATGCACTTATGTAACTATTTTAAAGAATAGTTATAGTACCTCCAACAGTGTTTCTGAAAAATAAAACTGTTCTCTTTGAATCTAAGCAAAAATTTTCCATATTACCAAAGATTACTTAAAAAAAACCAACCCATTCAAACAATCTTGTCAAACTTGCATGCATTGCCTTAATCTAGACATTAAGGCACAGTATTACCGAATTCAAAACCAACATACCTCAAGGGGTCATCCCTTAGATAAAGTGTGGCCATGGTTTCAGTGTTTCTTGTTATTTGGCTTGTTTGGCTTTTTTCAAATGTTACTCAGGAGCTAGTACTCCCTTAACGCACCTCGTCTTTGCTGGTTTTGTTTTGTATATCACGTTAAGTTGTTTTAATCAAATAGTTAGTAAAAAAATCAGGTATCCAACTGACTATTATTTGTAAATCTTACCCTTAATCCAGAAGCAGCTACATTGCTGCTTCTAATGTTAGCACAGTCAAACAAATGTTAGGCATGCACGGATTTATCCTAACTAGCTCACTGCATGCTGACAATAGCTACATGGTATGTTGAAATTTTAAATGCTCTAAAATTCATCATGCAATTAAGATTAAAATAGTTGGCATGTTGTAATAAGAAAAGCAGCAGTTACAGCAAGATGCAAGTGTGGCAAAGGGAAGAGAAGGTCACAGTAATCAGATGTGATAACATGTAACTGAATAAGCATTTTCACCAGAGAAAATTAAAGCAAAATGAGAAAATAAGGCTCATGCCTTGGGTAAGAGGAAAGATAAATCCAAGATAATTTTCATATTGCTTAGTTTGGAGAACGGTCTTCTAGTCAAACTAAAAGAATAGCAGAAAGAAAAATAGCATAGAAAAAATAAATGAATAAAAGCCACTTTTATTTAATCTTGGAGATTTTCACAAACAATCTGGGAAAGTCAGGAGGGGAGAAGGTTGAGATGAAGGAGAACACATGTATGAGTGTGCACGGATGCACAAGCATTTGCAGACAAATGCTTTTCCTATGCCTGAATTGCCTCTTTAAAAATTTATGCATGAATTCACTCAGAGTCTTGCCAAGAGTAAGGGAAGATGAGAAAGGACAAATTAGAATTTTTGAATGATTAAATGTTTTTTTCAAAGCTTAAGAAATACCATTTGTACACTGACGGCCAGAAACAGAAAAGATATTTTCACTTTTTAATGCATCAAAACTCTTAATGTCCTAGGACACCAGCTGCCATTCTTTCATTTCCTCAGCCAGGGAATTCTTCATGTATTTTCTACAGTAGAATGGAAATACCTAAGTAGCAGCAAAAAAACCCAACAACAAACACGCTTTTTATACCTAGAGTATAAAATGTGTTTGTATACAAAGTCCTGTATGTCAAATCACAGAAATGACAAGTAGCAGCATCACGTTTGTTGGCTTTACTTTCCCCAATTTAAACAGGTCAGGCTCAACAGCATCTTAGATACCAGAGCAATTCACAAGGAAGGGGATACTTTTTGAGGTGTGCACATATTTTTGTGACACTAGATCTGCAGCATTAATTATTCCAAGTATTGCTTCACTTACTTTTGCAAATAATTCCTGTTGCTGCCGTAGAAGTTCTTCTTCTGGAATACCGAGGTTCTCCAAGCGTGAACTGGCCTTTCTTCTCTTTAGTGCTACTGTTTTGCATTCTTGTAAGACTTCTTTTACTTCACTGATATAGGAGCCAAACCCCAAACTTTCTAGTGCTAAAAAAAAAAAAAAAAAAGCAACACACAAACACAAAAACCCAACACATTATCTGTTACAAAGATTTTGATAATAGATCTCGATTTATTTAAAACATTTTAAAAAGTAGTAAAAAGCTTGATCACATTTCTATCATCTGGTGATGAAAACTGGTGTTCATAAGAAGATCTGATAACTATTTTCTCTGTCTCTTTTCCTATGCCATTTAACATTAAAAAGCTCATGGTTTCAGACTAAAAAACTTGAAGTTACTCCAGTACAACCAAAGAAGTTTGTACTTGCAGAGGATTCAGGCTTTCACATATATTTTGCTAGAGAAAAGCATTATTCTTCAAAAGACATCTCTCTCATCTTTTACGTATGAAAACCAAGCAGAATTTATACAACTAAGAAGCCCTTCCTATCTGAATTGTTAACTTAATCTCTCATGTATTCTGTCTTTCCAGTTTTGTTCCAAGTCTTCCGTAGAGGGTAAATTAGCAACCTACAACAGAGCAAAGGTAATGCATGTAAAATGATCACAGAGCCTCCATTAAGGCAGAATTATTACCTTAGACCTATGAATTTTAGCTTTTCTCTTTTAATATTGAAATTCATATTTTAAGTGCTGAGAAGCTAAAAATGCATAGTTCGCACAAAGTTATATAAAATTACATATTATTTCTTTGTTTTTGTTTCTAAACAGAAACCCTTTTACTTATTGCCACATGAAAACGTATTCAGAAACTACTCGTATTTACAAACCCCAGATTACAACTATCCTTTCCCCAGTTTCCTCCCGCTCTTAAAGACCACATGAAGAAGCAGAACTTGGATTAATCAGTTAAGCATAATTAGTTCAACACCTTTTTTTTTTTCCTACAATCAGGTCATTCATATCTAAGATTTGACTTTTTATGCTCCTTTCAAAGAAAAAGAACTTCCAAAGCAAAATCCCAAATATTAACAGTTGTGGGGTTCTTTTAAACATTAAATCCACAGCCTACCTTACTGCATAACAGCTCTATGTAGAGCATGTAATCAAAGCAATAAACTCTATAAAAATGGGGATTTAACTTGTTACCCTATTTAGAATTCTATGGAAGTTGAATTTCTGATCAGCAGCCTGCTTCATCACGACTCACATAACTATCAAAAGAGGCTGTTTTCTGTTCCAGGGTGGAAGGATATTCATTTGCTTATTAGAGTCTCAGATCACAGCAGGGTTCCTGATAGTGGGATCCAACAATAAACATGTAGACTATCTCCACTTACGACTATTACACAGCCTTGATGCCTTTGGGTGCACTCCAGGGATGCTGCTTCGTGTTTTATCACTAGTACTAAGTGCTTGGCATAGTCTGAGTACCTCTATCAAATCAGATCTCTCAGGGGATGCAAGAAGCTTCTGCTTTCCTTACCCTGTTGACAGTACTGTGCCAGTCAAGTGTCTGTGCTACCACACAGTCAAGGATGGTGTGGACTTCATCTATCTGAAGCATAACACAGTGGTTGGGGGAAAGGGTTCTAGCTCTGCATGTGCCCACACAATCATTTTAACAGGGCAAAAGCAGGATTGTCTAAGCCCCACTGCTGCCAAACCCATAAGTACAGTGCCGAAAGGCAGCTTCACATTACCTCTAGCACAGCCCAACGGCAGGATAACCAACGGCACTGCTTCCAAGAGAGTAACTTCTTGTTTACAGAAGCAGTGGGATCAGCAATCTCACTTAACAGAAAACTCTGCACCACCTCTAGATTCTCAAAAAGCCACAGGTCAGCTGTATCAGCAGGTACTACATTCTGCGCTACGGAGGGTACATAAAGATTCCTCTCGGCAGCACCCTGCGTTTAGACCGGACCAGACATGATGTGACGGCCAGTAGCCTCATTTTATTTCTAAATGAACTGGTTTAAGCCTCCAAAAGGAACAAGATATCTGGACGACCACAGCAAACACATTTCAACTACTCTATTTGTTGGCATCATTGTCGTGGAGCTATGTTATACAGCAGTCAAAATAGCAACTATCTAGAACGTATGAATATGGATGAAAATGCTGAACTATTATGCCTATACACATAATCACCATTGCCAAAAACAGCGACCTAAACCTCATACCTCACAAAAGGATCATCTGCCAACTGAGCAGCATGTGGAAGAAGGTAACAGCACATACACCTCCCTGAAGATAAGAACAGCAGAAAATCCAAGAACAACTCCTTCCATGTCTGGAGCATTACACAAATACATCTCCAAAGTTTTCCTTAACATTTGACTAAAAAATACAGATCAAATTTGAAAATGATTTTTCTTAACTCCAAAATCTGGTAATATAAAAGACACAAAACCCAGTGAAATACTTGGTTTGACCACCTGATGATGTTATGCACATGCACGTGTCCACACATACATTTCAGTTTCAATTTGTTTTCAAAAGAAACTCAGACTAACCCTAGAGCAGAAATAAGTGAAACGTTTTATAAGGATCAGCACTACCAGGAAAAAAAGTATTGTCATACATTAATTCTTTTCTGTCCTCAACCTTAAAGAGCGTGTCTATTCCTTCGTTAAGAACAGAGCTCAAACATTTCAATGGTCAATTGAAGAAACTATCCATATGTTAAGAAGCATCATATCCAAAGTACACTTCCACATGCAAGCACAAGTTTTAACAATCAGAGCTTCTGTGATGGAGGTGCTTTGCTAAACTTCCAGGCTTAGAGGTATTTTATTTAATATTGAAGCTCACACACACTACATATTTTCTTTTGCTGTTCATAATCCAGTCAAGTATTTGATACTCTTCTGGCGAGCAAAGAGAATCATTACCAAGAATCCACATTTTTTAACTCATTTGACACCATCACAGTCTCAAAAATAGCTCTACTGCAAATACTACTGTTATCTCTACCAAGCAGCAAAGTATTCTTTCACTATTATTGCTATAAATTTGTTTGTAGTAGACGCTGCTAGCAACAACCTTTACTTAAGAGGCAAAGTCAATGATTCCTGACAAAAGACGCCTGTGGCAGACTTAAGGAATAGGCAAGGAAACTCCCTCTCTGTGGCAGAATTTAAAGAAAAGCGAATGAGACGGACAGAAAACTCGTATTCAAGTACGGCAAAGTGAAGTCTACAGCAGAAAGAGATGCAAGGGCATAGGTGACATTTAAATGCCTTTTACAACAGATACAAATACTTAAACAATCAGACTCTACGGAATATTTTACTCTTGACAGGACGACTCCGGATTCAAGCCTGGACCCCACGTACGCAATCATACATATTTTGTTAGTCTCCAATTAGAGAGACATTTAATAAATTCAGTATCTTAAAACATGCTGCGCAAGAAGTCTGCATAACCATTCGAGAAATCAGACCTCAATTCATAGGTAAGAAAAAGGCAAATGGATTTAGTGACTTCACTCAAAGCATCGCTTCTCTGAACCACGAAATGAGAGCTCGTTCCGAGCACAATCAACAGCCGCACTAATCACACAAAGACAACCTTCCCTTGCAACGCGGCTGACGAGACAAACAACACACTTTCACTCCAGACCCTTAAAAGACCCCGCCTTTTGTATAGCTACAAGAAACCGCTGAGGAAAAAGTCGCACCGGGACGGGAGCGGCTCAAAACCGGAATGACCCGTGGCGTACCGGGCAGAAGCACACCGCCCTGGGAAGCTTACCTTGTATGACATGTTCTGGGGAAATGGTTTTCTTCTCCGATTTGTTGCAGATCTCGTTGGCCTCGGAGGAGATGAGGTGGATGAATTCAGTGCAGCAGTTCACCACCAGCTCCCGGGCATCATTGGCCACGCGGACGTTGGGGAGCGTTTCTTTGATCATCTTGTTGATGGCAGCCCTAGGGATGGTGAGGTCGTNGTGGCCGGGGCTTGACAGCGTCGGCGAGCTCCTTCCCAAAGCGGGACGAGGGGCCGCGCTCGGTTCTTCATCCGCGCTGTGCCCGTAACCTGCCCTCAGTGCCGGGCTTCCACAGGATCCGTCTGGGAAGCTGCGTTTTCCGCTTTCATCCGCTCGTCAGTAGCAAAATTAACCAAACCCCGCGGGCCCTTGCGGAAGCCCCGTGAAACCCTGCAGCCCGGGTGGCTCCGTGCCCCTTCCTGCTGCACGAGAAGAGCGCCGAGAAAAGGCGCCCAGCGCCGAGCTGCGGGCAGCGGCGCCCCAGCAGTACCCGGAGGAAGGGACGCTCCAGCTGCAGCCCCCGCAGCTGACAGGCCCTCCCATCTTTGGACGTCTCTGCCCGAGCCATAGCCCTCAACGGCCGGCGGCGGGGTCCGGCTGCACCTGGGGGTGCCGAGGGGTGCGTGGCCGTGCGGCTTTCAGCCCCAGCAGCTCCCCGCTGCCATTTGTGTCCCGCCTTCTCCTGTGCAGCCTGGCAGCTCTTCCCACCTCGGCCCTATCCATGCGCCGATGTTGGGGGTGCAAGCACCAGCCTGGTATTTTGAAGAAGGAGGCCAGAGTTACAAGTGGAACATAAGTGGGGCCTCCAGCTGTGTGCAGGGGCTGCTGCGGGCTCTGTCCTCCAAGCGCTGCCCTGCACCTCGGGCCTCACCAGAGGGTCACGCCTGGGAAGCAAGCCCAGTGTTATCTGAATGCTTGTACCTGCAGAAGCTGCTTACGCAGAGGCTGCTGCTTGGCTCCTCAGAGCTAGTGTTTGGGGAGAGGCTGGGTGGAGCAGGGCCGGGGCAAGTCTCAGCATGGAGTTAGATTTAGGCTTAGTGAGAAAGCACTAAAGGAAAGAGAAAGGCAATTCCTCTATTCCCAGTGGGCTCCAGCTGGGCTTTCCAAGTGAAACCAGGACTGCTGCTGGATCCTGTTGAGAAATAGCCTGGAGGCCCAAGGCACCACGACTTTGTCAAAGATTGTGACAGCGTGGAGGCAAGGAACAAGAATGCCATGCAGGAACAGCGCTTAAACCCAGGCCTCCAGCTTAGCCTCGGCTGACTTGTAGAACTAGGGTGAGGCAAAGGGGGAGAAAAGACTTTCCCCTCCTGCTCAAAGTTTGTTTTTCTAAGTACTTATTAGAGGGGCTTGAAAAACGAGAGCTTTGTGGCTTAGCTTGAACTGTTCAAGGCACTGAAGGCATGTAATGGATTTAAATTACTGATAATAATTCGTTATTTTTGCAAAATATAGTACCCAGACAGAAGATCCTTTATTTTCAGATGCTTTTAGAAAACATTTTATTGTCTGCTATGTGTAATATGCCATTAATCACTGCATATAAGTGAAATATTAACAATGTAATAACATATATTTGAATAATAAATATTCTATCTTAAAATGTCACAACTAGATGAGTTTCTCTTATGTTACTGGCAAATAGACTTGATTTCTGAAAATGAGAATGCTACTGTGAGAGATTACTATACTTATTCTATTTCATTCTAATAAATAAAAAGATAAAATACTTTTGATACTAATTATATACAGTACACATCTCAGTATGTAGTATATTCTAATAGGTGAAGGGAATACTGAGTATTATTAAGTCGTCAGTCAACACATATTCCCACAAAACCAGATCTTTGTAAAAAGCAAACACTAAGCAGAATAAACCTATAGGTTGAGGATTTTAATTTCAAGGTTGTGCAAACTGTAACGTTCAAGATAAAAGCACTGAGCTGAATATCTTAGCTAAGCTCAAATAAGCATCTTGAGTGGCTTTTCACTACTACAGAGGAAAGGCATTTGAGTAACAACATACTGAGTTACTGGTACCTACAAGTAATTCCAGTTTGCACTATATAATCTCAGTTATTGTGAGGGTTTTTCCAGGTCAAAGCTCTTTCTACTTCTCCACCTCAGCAATTTGATAAAGTTAAGACTCGCACTGAAGATTTTGTCATGATGAAAAACCATTTTGTAGAATGTATCAATGGGTAGATCTCCATTTGGATCTGCGTATTTCAGAGTTGTCATCGGAGTATACAAGGTGTTGGTCTGGTGACGAAAAGGTGGGTTTTCTGCGAGAATTATCTTTACTGTGTGCTGTCAGGAATGACAAAATTGTTGGAAGAACTGTTAACCAAAATAATAAAGTAAAAACCTAGTTTTCAGTTAAGCAGGAGAAAAGTAGAAGAATAAAGTGTTAGAACTATGAAAAACCCTGTATATAGTTTTATTAGAATTTCTTTAGAAACTTTTCTTAAAGTGTTTTTGAGGCCTTATGAAGTCCTTCTAATTTATCCTTAGACCTGTTTTTTTTTTTTATGTGTACCACAGTGCTAGCACCTCACACACACCTAAGTATCCTGAATGGTCCTCCAAAATTATGTCTATAACATGGCCCACAACCGGTAGATCCTTTGTTTTTACATTTCACTGGGAAAGGATTGGAACAGTGCACTTCACAGCAAGATCTGGGAACCTTCAGTTGACACTGAAGCTTTTCCTTAGCAGCAAGCACCTGAAATCATTGCCCCTTCCACAGCTTGCCTAAACTTGTCTTCATGCAGGAAGCCCCAAGCACCAGAAACTACATCCACATATCTTCTGTTGTGCCTTGGTGGTCGGGAGTAGCTGAGCAAACTTCACGCTAGCAGAGGGATTACTAGTGAAATGAAGAGGAGAGCGGCTTTCACCAATGGTGGAAACCCTGTGTAGCTGTATGGTAACACTGCAGAATGTCCAGACTTCACCAGATGATGTGTAAGTGCATCTAAGATGTCAGTGGTATTTAAATTATTATTTGCAATTGTCTTCAATACTTCAAAATGAACATTGTTTTAATATTCTAAAGGGTTTTGTTTAAAACTCTCAACATTCTCTTAAGGTTTTAAAAACAATTTTCAGTTGTGTAAATTATATTTAATTAAATCTAATGCTTCTAACAAAAAACAACACACCAACCAACCAGTGCATTTGTAAATTACAAAGAAAAAAAAAAAATCAAGAAAAAAGATGTAGAACTGATGATGAGTTACCTCTGCTACATCTTCAGCACTTTGTCCCAGACTCTGGAAAATTTGCTTGTAATTTTTAAGGTAAATATTAGTAAACATCTCAGCTGTTTCCTTGTCTGCAGATGAAAGATCCATTTTCATTCCATCTTCAAAAACCTTTCTTTCAAACTCTGTAACCACTGGACCTGGTTCAATCAGACTTAACCTGTTCAAAAAGCAAAGATACACTGGTTATCGACTGTTTGCCATGGGAAATACACCTCTCTCCTTCTCAAAATAAAAGAATCCTGAAGAGTTGCACTGTGAGTACACATTAGAAAGCAATATTAAACAGTACATTCTGTAAAGTCAATCCACAATACCACATTACTGCTGTCACGCTCCTACTCATCCACGTGTAGTAGTAAAAATCTGCATAGTTTACATTTCAGAGAAGTGCTATAAATTAACTCGTGGGAGAAGCGAATGCAGTTGTTACCTGCCATCTTGCAGCTGTGGAATCTAAGGACAATTTATCCACAAGAACTTATCAAATCGTAAGAAAAATAATTAAAAGGATGGTAACAAAATTCATTACTTTCCAGACAAAAGCCTACATAGATTTCTTTGTTGTAGCTTTCGCATGATAATACTAGAAGTAGCTGAAGGGGCGCGGGGAGGAATTGCCCAAACACGGGTTTTCTTTGTCAAGCTGTGGTTGTTACATAATTCAAGACCTCTGCACTATATTATAATAAAATATAATACAGAGAATTGTGGTGTGAGTGGACAGATTTTGGCTGCTGCCAAATCTGGGAAATTTTATTTTGTTCAGTAGCATATTATAACAACTCACTGAAATACAGCTACTGATCAGTTCTTTCCCACTTTCCTCAGGCAGTAATTACTCCCAGCCACAATGTTTACCAGAACCCTCTTTGGGTTAGGACCTTTTCCTAGACTTGAGTTATGGTCAGGCTCTTCTTTGTAACTAAATCAAGCTATTGACCTTGACAGCAGAATTCCAGCTGCTGCCGAAATGAAAGCCTTTTCTTTTGCATCACTCTTCACACTGAATCTTGGACTTTTCCCTTTCTGCTTTCTTTTTGTAATCTCCTTTTGGCTGTATCTTATACTCATCTTATTACAGATTCTGGTATATCCTCTGTATTGTTGCAATATATTCATTTTCAGGCCCTTCAAACTTTTCAGAGCAGTGTGCACAACCACAGTCTGGATGCCACCTTGTCTCTGCAGTCCTGTGACAGCAGCTGTCTCCTCACACAGCACAAGGGCTAAATGCTTGGGCACACAGAGGGGCAATGGATATTTAACATTTGCTGGACTTCACACAAAGAATAGTAGCAGCGTTACACAGATGTGAATATACACGTGACAAATCAAACTCTGAAGTCCCACAGATTATGAACAGGACCATTCTCTTAAATACTACTGTTTTAAGCACTGAGAAACGGTACAACACATTCTTCTCACTTTCCTCCCATCTCCTGTCATTATGGGTATCTCACCCTGTGTTCTACTCATGGATTTCCACTTGCACTCTATGATGAGCCCTTGAACTTTTTTTTTAATCTATGGATTGCCTACGAAGTCTGTAACCCTTTCTAGAGAAAAATATTAGAGGTTGATATTAGAATTTTATTCCTATGATATTTTATGCAAGAATCTGTTTTCAGAAGTGTTATGTAAACTATATTTTATCCAAAGCTAAACAGCCTTTAACTGTTCGAGAGAACATACTTATTTTAGCATCTGGACCATTTTATTTGCTTATGTAGTATGAAGAATGTGGACATTTCTATGCCTTGTGATACGCAATTTCCATAGGTTCCTCAATCTTTTTCTCCTAGATACCAACAAGTTTTAAAAATGTTTGCTTGCTTGAAATGTATTTAAAACTATCTAAAATTCTCTCAGTGGATCAATACTTACTGCAGTTTGAACTTGAGTGCTTGTATAGCTAAACTTTCACAGAATCCTTCCACAGCAAACTTAGATGCAGCATAAACATCATTAAATAAGATACCTGATGGTACAAACAAAACATCCTAAGAATGCAATTCTATTTAAGATGCTAATAGTTTAGTTTTTAAAACTCTTGTATTTTCCCCAAATTTCTACATTCTTGCTGGGAAAACGTTAGAAAAATCCTTGTGTATACCAAATCTAAATACTGATTTTTTGCCTATGTTCTCAAAATTGCTTATTCTAGGAAAGGATGCTTGACTAACTAACACTTTTTCTCCTCCTAGCTGATCTCTTTGGATGATTTTAAATATTTTGTAGTCTAAGGTATGGAAGTGTCCGTACATGCAATACCATCTGCATTATTTATCAGCAAGACTTCAATCAGCTATATATGAACATAGAAGCAGAGTGCAGTGAAGGAGATACCATTATGCAAGCGATGCAGCTTGCATCTGAGTGATTTAGAAGAAGCACTAAATCAATACATATAGGTGGATGGGTAAGTATTGCATTAAACAATAGCAACTCTTGGAGTTTGAATGAGGACCCTTGCTCACCAGCATAATCCAGGTAAGATCAATGCCAGTGTTGTAATAATTGAAACAAATACAGCTAGACCAGCTAGAACACACAAGAGTAGGATCATCACTATCTATGGCTAAAATAGGAGTCTGTAGAGATTTATGAGATGAAAAACTATAACAAGATGGCACATTTGTCCAGGACACAATTGGATTTTATTCTGCTATTATGGTGCAGAGTGTAGTAAACATATTTGCCTATCCCCAAAAACTTTTCCAATAAGAAAGAGAAAACTAATGCTACTAAGCCCTGTTTTCTAGATAATCAAAATAACATTTAAAAAAAAGAATTTGAGTTAAAACTTGAAAAAAGAATTCACTCTTTTGTTTCACAACTAGGCTTTGTTGTTAAAACATCTGAAGAGTAGCTGTGTAGTAACATACTACCTCCATGCATAAAAAAAATCACGTCTAAGTGCTGTGCTTTTTATAGGTGGAACTTCAGCATTTTAAGCACAATAGTTAGATATGCTAGTGCCTACTTTTCTTTTTTTCAGATGAAAAACAGATAAGCTTTAGATTTTGAATACTGAACTCTTAGTTCAAACAAACAATCAAAACAAACAAACAAACAGAAAATCACAACTTTGCCTTGTATTCCCATAACACTGCTTATTATAACTATATGCCCGCTTTTTCTCCTCTTCATGTCAGGCAAAATCTCCTTCAGGAGTCGAACCAATCCAAAGAAATTGGTATCCATCACAGTTTTCATTTCGTCTATGGTCTGACATTCAATAGGTCCAATGAGCCCCATTCCAGCATTGCTAACTGCACAAAATAGAAGACAATAGTGAGCAATTAACGTCTGGAAATATTAACTTGTAATCTTTACTGGAAAGCATTTGAAAGTAAAATTAGGATTAAGAATTAAAGGATCCTTAAATAATCCTTAAAGAAAGGATGAAAAAATTATTAAGATGATCTTTCATGAGACCCCACCTAGAGTACTGTTTTCAGCTTCCATTGTAAATAGGACTATGCTTCGTCAATAGGGCAGAAAATCTTGTACCTGAACATGCCAATTTAGGCAAAAGCTCTCCTCTCACATTTACTAAAAACTATCATCTTCTCCAATACACTTCTCTGTGATCAGGTTTCTCCTCTGTAAAGAGGGAAAATAAGCTTCCCTACTTCATAGAAGCATGGTGAGATTTAATCCACTCAAGTCTGCATGAAGCCTTAAGAATCTCAAATACAATATACTATCTAATAATTATTAATTTGATAATTAAAAAAATACACTAATGAAACTTCTCTGGGGTATTTGAGAAGATGCTAAATGGAAAACTGGTATCTTTTCATAGCATACACATCTTGTACTTGCCTAGGACATCAATCCTTCTGTCAGGGATACTATTCACACAAGTTTTAATAGACTGTTCATCACAGACATCCAGTTGTTTAATTTCAAGAGTTTTGCCCAACCTGCGACCTACAGCTTCCTCAAGTGGCTCTTTCTTGGCCAGATTCCGCATCGTGGCATACACTGTGACAAACCAGAAGAAACAGATATCAGAAATAGAACTTTTTTTTATGGCAGTCTTACTGAGAAGTATTAAAGAATATTGGTTTTTACAACTATATCTTAAATATCAGTGATAGAGCCCAGATAAAAACTTAAAATAGAAATAATCCATTTTCAACATATATTGCCACTGATTTCCTAGAGTCTAGTTCTGAAATTAAGAAGTTCAAAAAGGAGAATTAAACCACTATGCAAATGAAGAACATGCAATACACGAAGATAAAATTATCACCAAAACTTTAAATAATAGGTATCAAGTTATACCGCTGAATCATTTTTTAGGTACCTAAAACCAAATTTTGGATTCTAGGTATTTTATTAAAAAAATAAATAAAATAAAATCACTGTCAACATGTTGAGCAGAACAATGATTTCATTAAGAAGTAGAAGACAGGTGTGTCCTTAAGACAGAAAAAAAAGTTGATATTTGCAAGCTACTTCTCAAAAAGAGTAATTAGTTTTATCATTATTGTAGCCTAATTACGCAGAAAACTATGAACCTGCATCCAGTCAGTTAGTAGCAAAATACTGTAAGTGTGAAAAAATGAATTACCACAGATTACTGTATTTGCCTTGCCAGCCATTTTCAATCTTAGCAAATATCCCATTTTGCAGCAGAAAGACAAATCCCAGCCCCTTTGTTCACCCTCTTTTGCCTACACAAGGTTGGAATAACATGCATGGAAACATGTTTTAAGGAAAAAATTGCAAATTTAGAGAACTGTTTTCCTAAATTAAGTTCTCTGGTCCTCCAACGGGCATGTAGGTTTCTTTCAACAAAGATTTCAGTAGCCAGAAGGAAAGCTAATTACAACTGTGAATGTGTATCCAAAGTGGCATAATGTGGGCATCTTCAGCTATTTGGTTTTTTCCTACTATTTGCGGGTTTTTTTGTATTTAGTTCAAGTAGCCATTCACCTGCAATACAGGTACAGAAATGTCATCTGTTTACAGAAAGCATTATATTTTCACTGTATTATATTTTCATGACAGTAGTAGGAGGGAAACTAACAAGAAATAATTCACTAAACTGAATACAATCCACCTGTTAAATCACAGAGGAAAAAATAGTACTGCCTTAAAGAATACCTTTTTATAAAGATAAATAACAGATACATTGTTACCTTTAAATCTTTTCTGTTCATCTTTTGCCATTTTTACAGCTAAGGCCAGTCCAATTCCCGAGGAGCAACCTGTAATGAGGACGTTTCTTCTTGCCATTCTTTCACTGGGTGGTTCAAGCCAGACTTCTTGTTCAGAGGAACAACAACCTAAATGCAGCTGCAGTGTAATGTCATTGGCCTTTAATGCTATCTCCAGCTTTCCTGAGTCAACAAATCTGAAACTGCATACCTGGACCCTGCGAGATTAAGGGATAATCTCCAACTAGATAAAACCAGAAGCAGATGCTCCTACATGAGTTTATAATCTGCATTATCAACACGGACTATATTTACTACAAAATGTGATTAAATTATTTTAAAGTGAGACACTTGTAAGCAACATGGATTTTTTTTTTTTGCTTACTACTGGCAGAAAAAGCCTTGCCACAATTACAGTCAGTCTGTAATGTCAGGTCCTCCACTCACATCTATGAAAAGTAAACTGCACCCAAACTGGGATCCCTCTGCCAAAGGTGTTCAGACTTCCTACATTTACAGCATCCTCCTCATTCTTTTACAATGGAATGACAAATGGATTTCTTCCCTGATGCCTTACTATTTTAAGAGTCCTAACAGGCTTTACAGAAAGAGTAAATTGAAAAATGGGATGTGGATTTAGAAAGAGACAAGTTGTTTAGACAGATTCCTCCCATTTCTTTTTGGCACTTCTACCAACTAAGACTAGAGAAAGTAAGCAAGTACACTGGCACTGAAGAACGGCCAGGAAGATGTCAAACAGACCAGCTTCGCTGCATTCTTTGGTAACACCGAAACCTCTCTGAACACTTTCTATCTGCCAATTGACAAGCTGAAAAAAAACCAAACTAATAATAGTAATAATAATAAAAATATATCCAAACTAGAATGATATCTGACTCAGTTTTAGTTTTTGGGAAAATATTCCACCAACTTTGTATACAAATTCTGAATTAAACAGAGGGACATTTGGATGGCTGATTTGATGCAATTCATGTTTAATATACAGTAACTGTAGGCATACTACTTTCAGAAAGAAAATCAGTCTCTTGTGAAATGTATAACCCATTCTGAGTGACAGAAAAAGAATCACCTTAATAAGCAACCAGCCTTCTGAATAGCAATCAGCTAATTGAAATTCCATTATACACAGAAAAATATTTTGCAGGATTCAATAACCCCTTGTTAATGCAATACAGTTCAGAAGAATTAACTTAGTGTTCCAGGATTTGCATAGAAGTAAATTGGTTAGTAACTCAAGAAAAGTAGGACGCTACAGAAATATTGACCTGAAATTATGTTAGGGGGAAAAAAAAAATCCTTCCTTTCCAAACTAAATACATTTACTTGAACAGTATAACAAGTAGAATCATTAACTTATCGGGCAAGCAACAAAATAGCAAGACAGCATCTGAAATTAATAAGAAAATGTAATTGTGATTCTACTTAATTATCAGGTTTGAACCCACAGTTTTACCAGAGAAGTTAGTCTCCAGATACCCAGTTTTAGTTCAAACGCTATTTAGCTGATTCAGATATTAGGCAAATTGCTTTTGCTGGTCATGCACATTTATATTTAGTGCATGTAGGAGGAGCAAGCAAGGCTTTATGTAACACTACCTTAGTGGAATCCCACTAGTGTTGTGATGCAACTATAATTATAGATTGGTTATATTTTCCCACTTGAAATCCTGGTTTGTAGGACTTAGATGTTCCTTTGCTCTAAAAAAATCTGTCTGAAATTTGATGCATGGCTTTCTAGCTTGAAGGCAAATGATCTGCCTAAAGAGAGGAAAAAAATTAAAGTAGTTTAACATTTGTCAATTATTGCACTTGTCAAACCAATTCTAATGTTTTTCATTTATTATTATGTAGAGAAACAAATAGCTTGATTTAAAACTCACAATATATTCATTTCTGTAAGCAGAAAGTATATTTTTGGCTACATCATAGTTTTCATATTTGAAAAGTAAAAAATCTTGAACTGCAGAAATACTTCAGAAGAGTGTATCTTGACCTTCTCAACAGTAGCAAAAATGTGTGTCTAGTTTTGTATAATCAAAGTAGAACAGTTCATTTGTGTAAGGTGTTTGTATAAACAGTGAGAGACCAACCTAGGACCCAAGTTGTTTAGCACACTTGCACCTGCAGAGCTGCTGAAACACAACAGATTGGTTTGTTGGCCGAGATACACTTTCAACATACAAAACACTTAACTTAGGCCTAATCTTTAAATCGCAATACATTCAATTCTGTTCCTCTGTTTTATGTCAAACTTTCCTATCTTGATTTTCCAAAGTATGAATCACGTGTCTTAATGCACATAAATCATGTTTGCATTAGTGACTCAGATTTAGGCCTCAATCATCTTTGCTGTTTCTGATGTTTATGTAAATATGGAAGTGTTAGAAACCGGGGCCACTACGCATTTATACCAGCTAAATTGTGTAGTAGCTTTGAAAAACTGGAAATAAATATGGTTTAGGATACATAGGTATGATGCCATTTTAGAAAACAGCAATTTTGGTATGGATTTTGGAAAAAAAACCAAGCTTTATGTCCCTGTCTCACATCCCTTTGCATCTGAAAGATACTGCTTGGAGTAAAGCAAGCAGGTGTTTTACCAGTGTCTATGATCAAATCAGTGTGCTAAAACATCTTACAAACAGGTCAGTTTTAATAGGATATTGTGTCTGCAACACTGTATGTCTAAAAAAGAAAGAAAATATTCCCTAATGAAAGTTGTTGATAAAGTAATATCATTGTGCTCTTAATCAGAAGTTAGATGTGCATACAAGTACACAGTGTAAAATCCTTGGAAAAAAAAAAAGACAGCTGAAATTAATTCCAGCGACTCAAGATATTTAAAAATAACATTTATTTCTCAAAAATAGATTAAGGTATTATTATATCAAGGTAATCATCTCAAAACCAGTTAGAAAAATAAAAAGGTTGTCATTTACGTCAGTACAAATAACCATACCCATTATTTACAAATACAGTTTTAAAATTTCCTCTTGGAATGCATCATTATGTCGCCAGCTACAGCACTCTTGGGTTGCTGCTTGTCCAACAGGCAACATTCCTCACTTCATAGTTCTTGCCCCTGAAACAAAATATCCGTGATCAGAACCTTCCTTTAAACTTTTGCACTCAGTTTACCGTAGCTAAATTCATTTGCGCCAAGATGTTACTTTTCATTATCAGGATTTATCTTAGAAATTGAAGAAAACTAGCTGCAGCTCTCAAGTGTATGGCTTCTTTCTCAAACTCCACCCCCCTAGACTGAAGTTATTAATGCGTTTTTGTTCACTGTTCATGTAATTGAAGTACATTTGCTTTCAAAATGAGCATAATTTACAAATTTTTCAACATCTATTAAGTTCTAGCAGATAAGTAGGAAAATATTATGCAGAGTATTTTGAGAAGAAATCTACAAAATTCTTACAAGGATTTGTATATAAACAGTTTAAAGGAGCACTGTCTTTTGAAATATCTGCTCTGTGTACAGCTTAAGGTTTCGGGTTGAACAGCATTATTGTGTTTAAGTTCCTAATAGCTTAACAATTCAGAAGTGTTTATAAAAGCCCTATCAACAGTATCAAGGTATCAAGTATCAAGAGGAAAGGAGGCTATGATTTCTACCAATACAAAGTGAGAAAAAAATCTTATCAATGTTAACCTAAGTATTCTGGATTTTCTACAGCAGACAGAAATAAACTCAGCCAGTTGGGTTTTTCATTTGCTTGTTAATTTCTAGAGGTTCAGCTTCTCCCCACACACACAATTTTACAAATCAGGGTTACATGCTGAACCTGACGGACAGCTCGTACAGGAAAAAAAACCCAAAACAAACAGGAATATTAGGTCTCTCTAGTATATGAGCCACAGCAGCTATGTTTACATCAGCCAGTACTGTGGCACAACAGAGGCCATACGAGTCAAAAATATTTTATAACATGGCTCCTGTTAATTTTAAATATAAAGGTGATTATGTTGTATCTGTTCATGCTTAGCTAGATGCTTATTCTTTGAGGAATGCTATAAATAGAGCACACAGACATCTCTAAGTAGTACATACTAAGCTTACAGCTAATGAATGAAAGACTATTACAATAGCTTCTGATTATTTTTATATTATGCATACTTTTTACAAAAATGTTGTAAAATTACTTTTTCCTTTTTTTAATCAATCTTTGCAAGCACCGATTTTTTCTTACTTCACTTACCTTTTTTAACACAATTTTATTTCTCATTTCAGTAAGGAACTGTGGCCACAAAAGATTAATTTGCTGTAAGTCAAATCAGCCTTTTTTTTTTGTTTTCAAAAAATAAAGGAAATTACTTCAGTTGCCCAGAAAAAAACCCACAACAAACAAACAAACAATGAAAAAGCCATTCTGAATGTTCAGTAAGAAGTTTCCAGTTCCTTTATCTGGAATATTTACAACTTCTAAGGGTAGCAGAGTGCTGTATTGCTACAAGATCTTCACTGCAGATTAAAGCAGAGTGAGAACAAAGAACAATTAATCTGAAAAAAAAAAATCTGTGACCTGGTTATTTCTTGAGTCCCAAAAATGCAGAGGAGACCAGGACAGGAATCAAGCCTATCTAACAATTCCTTCCCTGAAATAATATATTTCCTGTAATAAGTAAGTAACATAGCATATATTAAGGGGAAAAAGAATGAGACAGACTATACCTCTGAACAAAAACACACACAAACACGCCACCCCTTTTCCCTAGACAGATTATGTAACTGAGTTTTTAGAACTAGGCCAGAAAGTTTCTGTGGAAGATTGGCCAGTCAGTCTGCAATGCATTACTAAAGGAGAAAGTCTTTACTTGTATCACGTCAATATTCACAATTTTTAAACAGAGGCAACTATATCATATTCCAAGTGGAGTCAGAACCACTCTGCAATATATTTCAACTTTTATACAGAATGCTTCTGAAATCTCGTGTTTTATGTGCTTAGATACAAGGAAAATAAACGTGACATTCCACTTCATCCCAATTCTCTAAAAGAACATGACAAAGTAGGTATATTTTCAAAGCCTTTCTTTTATCATTCTTGGGTCTCCCCCTATATGATATTCCTCAGCAGAAAACAATACTAGGCAATGTATCTGGAAAGTGAGAGCCCCCGAGCCGACAGCTTGACCCTCATGATCCCTCAGCCTCATACTAAATATGACGTATATGGGATGGAATCCCTTGTTGGTCAGTTTAGGGTCACCTGTCCTGGCTGCTCCTCCCTGCAGGTGCAGCCTTTTCACTTTCTGCACCCCACAGTGTGGCACACAAGATCTAGCAGTGGCCGTGTTCTGCACACCAACCCTTGGTAGTAACTCTACACATGGAGTGTTATCACTGCTAGAAGCAGGCACTACCTGCAAAAACAGGCTGCTAATTTCAAAAAGTGCAGTTAGTTAGAAGAATTTTGCTGAAAAGTAAAATCACTGAACAGAGTTGTTCTGTTCTAACTCAAACCAGGACAACGGGTTTAACTTTAGGGCATTAAGATTTAGCAAACACGAGGGTATACAATGCAATTACCTGGGGAGAAGTAATGACACTTCTGAAGAGACATCATATGGTTCCTTTTAGGCAGTTGTAATAATGGCATTAAACATTGATAATTTGTTGTGTATCCAAGGAACATTTTACCTTTTCAAGAGCTTCTAGGGCTTGGTTATTTTCTTTCTAGTTTTTTCTTCAGCTGACTTATTTCTTGATCTCGCTGGAGTAATTCAGACTGTTTTTCATGAAGCTCATCTTCAGAATGTTTGAGTTTCTTCTCTAAACTCTCAATCTGAACAGAAAAAACAATTAAGTCAGAACAGATTCTTTTTTTTTTTATTGTCCTTATTTCAGTAAAATAACACCTCTCACAACTCACAAATAATATCAGTATCACCTCTGACTTTGGATTACCTTGTCAGTTTTTATTTTAGCTTTATTTTGTCAACATTTTACTTTAATAAAGAGCAGTATCATCTCAAGTAAAAAAATTTTCATTTTTACACTGGTACTTCCTTGCAAAATTTTTAGTTTTAATTGACAAAATATAAAATATTTTTGCTGGTACATTACTAATGTACTCCCTTCCCTCTCCCCACAATAAGGAACCAGTTTTACTCTTCTAGATTAAACCTGACCAGCTATTGTGTTCTAGAACCAGACTTTCTCATAGAATTAGCTGCCCTTTGTTATGAAAACTGTTTGTTGGGGTTTTTTTTAAGTATGAATTACCTGTTTATTGCATTCCTTAATTTCTAACTCTGACTTCTCTAAATTGCACTCTAATCGAATTATTTGTTCCTCCATTTCTCCCTTATATTCACAAACTGCCATATCCAACTGTGTAATCTAGAGGTAAAAAAAGGAAGAAAAGGAAATATTTTATTTTGAACTAGGATGCAGATTTTAAGAAATAATATTACAAAATACGACAGCAAAAGGAATGAAACTAATCCTTTGTAGTGTCTAAATTATTCTCTCAAGCAGCCATTATAAAAATGCACCCTAACTATCTTGTTTAAAAAACAGGGGTCAAACACACATAAAAAAGGGAAAAACTGGGAAAAAGTCCATAACTGAATGTTTGGTCCTCAGAGATACAGAATACAAACCTAATTCTCCTTTTAAACAGAAAGTAATGAGTATCTTAGTATGCTAATACATCTTGTTAGAAAGTGGGGGTGTTTGCAAAATCAAAAAAAAAAAAAAAAAAAAGTCCTACTGCTTGGATGAATTCCTGGAGCAGCTCACAGGGTACTGCAGCAAGAATACGTTAGAAGGTCTGGCCTCCTTACAGTGTCAGTTCCTTGAAGGGTTTTATTTTTATTTTTTTTTTTCAAATCTCCAACCCTCCTTTCTGCAGCTCAAATATTCTGGGATACAAAGGCTGGTAACTCCTGCAGGAAGTAGCTTTTGGAAGGCTAATTAGAAGTGACAGAATAATTCTTCCATAATGGATATCAAATCCTGAAGCCAGACCAAAAAACTGAAAATATTTTAAGTGAGTTACAGAAATTTATTCACAGCTTAGTTACTGCTTCACACTTAGAGGTGCTTTAGAGGGAATCAAATATGCTCCAGTGCAAACAAGAAAAGGAATCTTATCATTCCAAGCAAATTTCAGTGAAGATCTTTCCTTTGTTTTATTAAACACAAATACAACAGCTGTCCCGTAACTTCATCACTAAGGAATAATTACGGGACAGGTTTGCATGAAGCTTTTGTTCTATCAAAACAGTAGCCTGTGGTCCCTTGCGGGAGCACAACCTAATTTTCCTGGAACCATAAGGCTTCAGCAACATACAGCTGGTTTTGAGGTTGACACTGTGGCTGTATTAACTGTACAGTTTGGAACAATGTGTGAAGGCAGTTAAACCTGGCAGACTCTTTATAGGTTGTCAACTAGGTAACAGGAATAACTGTCAACAACATACTTAAAATTATCTGACCTGAGCTGCTCTTTGCTTCAGTTCCCAACTTCTTTCTCTCAATGTTTGGTCCGTGTCAAGGAGTTCTTGTTTTTTCTCTTCAATCTCGCCCCTGCAATACCTGAAATTCACGTATGTTTAACTGTTTAATTCAGTTACTTAGCTTCAAGTATCCAGCTTGAAAACCTTGAGATCTTAAAGCCAAATTACTCTAAAACATGAATCAACTAATTGACTGCATAGAAACAAACCCAAATGTAATAAGTCTGTTAACTATATTCCAAGTGGAGATTTCCCAATAACTTCATTATTCAAGTTATTTAATTCATTATCAGGACTCCATGTACTTAAAAAAAGGATAGTACAGAAGAAAGTAACATTAAATTTACAGTGAGAAAGGAGAATGGAAACAGGACAATTTCACTATGAAAGAAAGTAATTGCTCTTGCAATTATTTCACAACTTTGAGATTCAGAAAATAATTTTAGCAAAATAATTTTAAAACAGAATTCTCAAAAAATAACTCAGCACCACTTTTAGAAATTAAAAGTAAGCTGAGGAACTACTATATGAAGTTATCTTACAGCCACACATCACCTGAAAATCATAGAGAGCTGCTAAGAAGACAAAAAAAAGACCATTCAAACTACTTGCTATTCCTAAGGAAAAAGTAACACAACTAAGTTTTCGTAATTGCAAAGATATCAGCTTGCCTGAGCTCAGTTGTTAGATCCACAATAGCAGCATGCTTCTCTTCCAGAGAGGACTGTGCATTCTGTAATGTATCTTGCAATTTCTGAAGCTGTATTAAAGTGATTTTTAATTCTCCATCAGAACTCTGTAATGCAGATTCTAGTTCTGCTATTTTCTGTAAGGCTTCCCTGTGGCAAGACTCACTTTGAAGAAGCTTATCTTCTAAATAGTCCACTATTTTACACACATACACAACACAAAACACAAAACGTTTAACCAGTAAGTCAGAGTCTTTATGCAACACCACTGCCTACTAGCACTTATGGTCATAAACAATTTTCCAGTATTTCATAACAACGTTTTCATGGCACCTAAATACTTGCTGGCTTTATTCAGCTCATTATCTATAAATGACTTGAAATATGAGGATATATCTATAAACATTTGGCCAAGGAGAAAGTACAGAGACAACATAGTAACTGAATATGTAGAGCTATGAACAACGCAAGCAGAATTTCTAGTACGCCTCTGGTTTAAAAGGATAGTAAAATTAAATGGAGGAGGAGGAGTTTAGAAAGTTTGTTATTTTCATAGACTCTCTTGTGGGGTTTCCTGTTTGGTTTAAAGAGTTGAACTTTTGCAAATAGCACATGCCTTTACTAAATCTATGTGTCTTGATTACCACACTAAGAATCTGCATTATCTATCTACAGGGAAAACTACTTATTCATTTCACCTGGAGTAAAGATACATCCCACAGAAGTGAGAATTTGCAAAGGTATGTTAAAATATCTTTGTGGTTTTTTGAGGTTCGGGGAGCAGCGGTGTTTCTTTGGGAAGGAATTAGGTTTCTGTCGTGGGGTTTTGTTTCTTTCTTTTAAAAACTATGGAATTACCGACACGTAAAAAAAAAAGACTAACCCCTCCATCAAAATTCTCATATTTTTACTCTCATGGACTTGATTACAAAACAACAGGAGAAAGAGCAAAAATGTAAATATATACAGAGAAATAGCACAATAAAAGGAAGCCTGAGAAACCAAATTGCAAAACTACCTTCATTTGCCTTTTCACTGAGCTTGAATCGTGCTTCTTCCAAGGTAATACCCAAATGATTTATTTGCACTGCTTTGTCTTCACCATCTCGTTTTAATTGCACTACTGCTTTTTCCATACTGGTAAGTTCATTCTTGCACTGTTCCATCTCCAATTTAATTTGTCTAAATCAAAGAAGCAACCAGAACTAAATGAAACTGGCAATAAAAAAAGCAACATATGTATGTCCTACCAAGCTCTAACAACAAGCATTTTTAAATAAAATGAGAGTCATGTTAAGTAGGCCTTTCTCGCAAACAAAGCCATATTCTTTAAGACTACCATGCCCTTCTAGAATCTACTATCTAGAATTACAAGCAGCTTGATATATTTTTGAATTTAATTGCATTATGAAGTGCCGTCTTAAGGCTAAATACATCGCCAGGACACACGTTAATTCCACTGGAAGACCATTCCAGACACTCATGCCTCTGCTTGTTAGAAACTTCCCTCCTGATTTCCACTCTTTCCTCATGTGGAGACTGAATTGTATGACTATGTAGCTGAATACCATAGCAGACAACAATCTTTTTTATTGAGATGTGTATCTGTAGGACATATCTCTCAGTTATTCTAAACATACCTGATTGTACTATTAAGTTCATCCACCTTCTGTTTGTTTAAATCTGCTTCCTGAACAGATCGGTGAAGTTTCTCCTCTACCTTTCTCAACTCATCTTCTGCATATGTTTTCTGCTTCTGAAGCTCTTGTTCCAAATTGGATACCTATTTAAAATGGTGTTTTAAAATGTTGGTACTTTTAAGTTACATAGCAGATAAATATACATCCTTGTCTTGCAACTCGCATAGCAAAAATTTTAACAAAACACTTTTTTTTGTAGTCTAAAATTGTATATAGTTTAAGGCTAGAACTTTGCAGTCACATTTGGAAGACAAGTAGTTTCTAGTAAGTATAACAAGATTCAACTTTCTGAATTTCGATAAAGCTCTCCTTAATGTCAGTCTAGGGTTTGATTTTCCACTCCAATGCTAGCTAGAGTTTCTGATAGCACAGAACCTGGTTTAAGACAAAACAAACCACTAAACTCTAAGAAACATTCAGATTTTAAAGGCATTACAAAAGCATATGAAAGCATTTAAGTATCTGTCTTTATGCAGACACTTCTCACCATGCTGTACCTGTTTTTCAAGTTTGATTTGATTATCTTCCAGCTCCTCATTTCTAATAGTTTCTTGCTGTAACATTTGCTGCTGATGATGCAAAGTCTGTTGTAGGAAAATATTTTGTTCGCTTGTGTCCTGCATATTCTGAACTTTTAGTTTTATTTCTTTCTGTAAATAATGAACCTGAAAATATATTTATTTTCAATTACAATAAAACATTTTCATTTGTACTTGCATCAGCATTTCTCTTCATTCACAGAATCACACCTAGGATTCAATAGAACTTCTGGCTTTGAATTTAGCTGCATTACAGTTTCAACAGTACATGACACATCTCATAATTCATCACTGAGTTGTGCTTTATAAGGTGAGGAAAGTAGCAACAGGAACTTCATTAGCCCCAGTTTTTGTCTTCTTGCTTTCTATATAGACCTGAGCTGGTCAGTATTTTAAAAATATATGTAACAAAGATTTTTCATGTCTAAATTACTGAACTACTTTCTGTCTCTCTTTTTACTTCTCAGAAAGTCCTTGTTTTCCCTCTCAGGTTTTATTCTCGGTCCCCCCCTTTATTTCTTCCTGTCTCTATGACAATGAAAACCAGGAATTTGAGTGCCTAACTTCTCACACGTCGAATGGCCTCATTTCTCAGTGATGAATGACAAGAATTTTCTGAAAAAAGGAAAGGATCTTTAAAAAATATATAATTACTAATTGTTCACTCCAAAGTGGAAGTAGTAAGTCTATCACTTAGGAAAATATCAGTCACAATCCAAATCTCACTTTCTACCCTCAACTTTCACACAGCATCCAGTCTCTTCATATGCAGTATAACGACAACAGATTTTAGGGCTTAGAAAGAAGCAGTAAATATCACAGGTTTACACTTAACACAGATCATCGATATCCATCCAGTTACTCCTCTACAGGGCCTAGAAATGCAGCACTGACATGAACAGCCTACTACGATGATTAGTTCATGTGGTTAGGCATCAACACAAACAAAAGTTCATACTAATAATATTCAAACATAATTCTTTGTTGATTTTATGTAGTAGTGGAAATGATGATAAAGCTCAGAGACCTGAAATAGAAGATTTCTTATGCCCGGGATTTCTCCCCCATGAAGATACTTGAAATACAAATCAATTATGTGCACCTAAGTTTAAATTGCAATAGTACTCTCTCAATAATTTTTTTCCAACATAATAATTTCTTTCACTTAATTCTGATTTTGTTTCTTCTTTCAACAATTCATTTATCTTGTTACTTCTTTTCCTTAAGTTTATCCAACGTTTCTTAGTTATGATTTTCCTATTTACCCTCACAAAAATGTATAGTCTTTTGCAGCAGGAACTGTAAATAACTAGTAAGCTGGGAAATGTTTTGTCTCTTATTTCACAAACTTTTAGATTAAATCATTCATAACAAGTGCTCTCTGCAATACACAAGAATTGTTAAAACAAGCTGTTACCTCTTCAGACTTTTTCTGGAGCTGATTTTCAAATATCTCCTTATTTTCTTGCGATTGACTCAAGTACAGTGCAACTTCTTCCTTACATAAGTTTAGTGCTGACTCAAGTTGTCTCACCTAGTTGAATGTAACAGATCACTTAAAATTGCATGGCATGCTTTTTTATTAACTAGCTAAACAATGTGTTCAAAAACATCTTTGTTTAAAATGTCTGAAAAGATACATTAATCTAAGAGTATATCTGAAGAGTATTAAAACAGGCATGGAACTTTAAAACATTTCGGTTTTCAAATTAACACTCAGTATTCAGAAATTAAATTTCTCATCAGCGAGAACTGTGCTGAATTTAGCTGCAGATTGAGTAATGCCTTCAATGCTACCAATTTTCAAAACCGTATGAGATTGTATACCTCTCTCCCCTTCCAAATGAAGAGCTTTTTGGAGAGGAGTGATAATGGGATGTTTTCCACAGATTTAAAATTGAGACCTAAGTACTACAAAGCCACTTGAACAGAACACAAGTTCCAACACAAGTTCAGAAAGAGCATGCTACCAGCTAAGTCCCCAGTGTCTTCTCCTAGTGATATCCCTAAGATTTAATACTGTTTGAAAACTGGCTGTGGTAAATCACAACACGGAGATGGTTTATTAAAATACTGTTGCAAGTGCTGCATGGAACATGTTTATCAGGCAAACATTAAGCAGGGATATAGACGGCTAAAAACATAACCAATATTATAGTATCACAAACATATAAAAAATACAATATACGTAGAGCAATACATAGCATTATATTTGTTAAACAACATTTTACTTTAGGAGTAGAGCGAGCACAAATCTGCCTTGTTTGTAACTATGGTAAGCAATTATGCATTGCATAATCTCTTACTGCAGTTTTCGCCATACTGCTTTTAACCAAAAAAAAATAAAAATTGAAAGACTTCGGGTTAAGGACTTCTGTAATATTTATGTGAGACAATTTTCTATAAAGCAGCCTTAATATAATTTTTTCTACAGAGGATGAAAGGAAATACATTATTACTGAAAAATTTAAAACTATTAATTAAAAATTACAAAGAGCTTACTAACTTTAGTTGTTTCTTCTGTTAACTGACTTTCCAGCATTTTCAATTGTTGATCTTTCTTGACATTTTTATTTTCCATTTCCTGTTTGTACAGATATTTTTATTCAAGAGAACAAAATGTAAATATAATAACAGTAATTTAACTAATAAAAATTCATAATAAGAATCAGGGGGAAAAAAAATCCATGTATTTAAACCCCAATTGCTTGCATACTGTATTCGTGTACATCATTCTCTGAAGTGAATTTCATTCCTGATAGATGTACCTTTATATTCTGCAATAGCAGGAATTAACAACAGGAATAAACCGCTGCCATAATAGAACATTCTTGTTCTTTTGACTAGTGCAGAATAGATGCAATTGTTCTTTATCCAGATCCCTTCCTTTGGATTAGAGGAAGAAGCCTGAAGGGCAAACCAGAGGCTGAGACAGAAAATAATGAAAGGTCATTAAAGTTTGCACAATATATAGTAGCAGTAGGTGGGAACTACACTAGATTACTCAAACAAGAATTAAGAAGCAAAACCATACGTATTCTTCATTTTCTCCAAATTTTCCCCTTGTTTATGGACATGCTTTTCATCATTATTAGTCATTTGTTTGATCTGCACATTTAAAGAAAGTCAAGAGCCATCCTTACCTCTCTGCTTTCTATCAGTAGCCCATCCAAAGATTCAATGTGATGCTGTTTATGTATAACATCTTCTTGCAAAACAGATATTAGTTTTTCTTGTTCAATGAATTGTTGATGTTTCTTCTCCAGCTGTGTCTGAAGCTGTCCGTAAGTAATTCATGGTTTATTGTTTTAATAGGCTTTTTCAGAGAGTTTGTACGTCTAATTATGTCATTCAGATCTATTCACCCATCACTTAAAGAATGAAAAGTAAATATATTCCTGCCACAAGCAGTATTGCACGGTCTTAAAAATACCAAGAAATCCCAAATGCTTAATATTTTAAAGCAGGAGAATCAAGAGAATGCAGGCAGATAGAGTGAAATTGTCTGTCATCAGCCAAGACGGTAAGACACGCACACATTTTTTAGTAAAACACAGCTAAAAATAGCCACAGTTATATTTCTAATCAGCTGAAGCAACAGAATTCTTCTCTAAAGACTGAAAAACCCACTGACAGTTCTCCCTTAATACAGATGCTCATAAGGCTCAGGCTCACGGAATTTCAGCAAGTGAGAGAATATTGTTAGAAGCTGT
Source organism: Baryphthengus martii (assembly GCA_013396935.1). Classification (NCBI taxonomy): domain Eukaryota; kingdom Metazoa; phylum Chordata; class Aves; order Coraciiformes; family Momotidae; genus Baryphthengus; species Baryphthengus martii. The sequence goes on along the minus strand of VWZK01008561.1, from coordinate 93,029 downwards.
CATGGTTTAATCCTAGTAGAGAA
>VWZK01008561.1:79585-92970 GCA_013396935.1 Baryphthengus martii | reverse complement strand
AAAAAAACTTCTTTTTTTTTTTTTTTTTTTTTGCTAGGTGTTTGGAGCAAAGAACATCAGCACTCTTCCCCAGTACGTATTTCTCTTCAGTTAAGCACAAAACAGCATATGAATATCTCAGAGGGAAATCATGAGATCCTGTAGTGTTAGATAGAAAATGAACTAAAACTAAGGAAGTGCAGGGAGAAGATACAACTTTTTAACTGGACATCTGTCTCTGAGTTACTAAAAATAAAAAGAAATTAACGTAGGAAAAAAAAGTTATCAAGTACATCAACTCATGCATACTAGCACACAAGGAATGTCTTACAAGTTCAATCTGTTTCTCCATCTCTTTGTGCTGCTCAAGGTGAAACAACTCTGTTTTTTCAAAAGCAGAAGTTACTTGCTCGTGTTTTTCACTGATAGTTGTTTCCAACTCATGAATGCGTCTGTTTTTTCCCTGAGAAACACCAAGAACAAAAAGGACTTATGAAATATTTTTATTTTGATGATCTAGTTCCTAGATTCCATAAAAGAACAACACAGAAAACACTGAAGCTATAAACAGCATGATTCATCTCAAAGAATGTCACACCTGTAACACAGGTACAGAATGCCACTAAATGCAACCACTGCACAGAGAAGAAGTGTTTGCCAAGGTGGATTACTGGCACTGATTATAGTAACAGAAGCAAGGAACTTCCGACAAACACAAAAAGAAAGTCTGCATCCGCACGGAATATTTAAAATACAGATTTCCATTTGAAAGGGACTACATTAATAGTTTCCTTTTCTAACAACTTTAGACCCCTTCCCAAAACTAGAAGTTTGTGTAACAGTATCTAGGCTGGAATTTACAGTGGTCCAAGTGTTAGATCACATTCTTCATTTATTACCACTTAGAAGACTTTTTCATTTCTTTATTACTTATTTACTTGCATTTCACTGAAATAAATGGCAATGCTACACTTGATTTCACAATTGATTTCAATAGGACCAGATTTTCATTGCATATATCACAAGGAAAAAGCAACATGTCCATTGATATCTTACTATGTTCAAAAGCAGGAAAAAAAGTTTTATTTGAACTAACATTCAGTTTTTAAAAACTGCAGATGGTTTAGCAGATCTGAAAGTCTATCCATTTTGAATATGTGGAATAGTACTGTTTAAGTTAAATTTCAATCTCCACTGATGTCTTTTTACATAAATGGAGTTTCTCACTGAAAACATCTTACCATGAGTTCCCGTTCCAACTCAGTATTTCTTGCTGCAGCAGTGGAATAAGCAACAGTCTTTTCTTCCAACTGTTTCTCAAGTGCAGAAAGTTGAGAAGATTTCTTTCTTATCTGAAATCAAAACACAGCACAAAACAGCATGAAGATGACCGGTTTGGGTTTACTCAAGTATTTGGATATACTTTCTTACCACCAATTCCATTTTAGCTACTATTTCCTAGTATTTTTCATTAATTGTTCATTTTTGTATGATCTATTAAACTTTTACTTACAGAGAATTCAGAACAATTTACCATTAAATTTATCCAATTCACTGTAATTATCACGCCATATGAGAGAATTACAGATCTATAACGTTTATGGCCATTATTAGAAAATACAGCAAATCCCATTACACTGGAATGCTATAATTCTATACATTAGTACCAGAATACAAATATTAGCACTTTAACTTGTTCAAGCAGGTAAGAGCTAGCTGAAGCTTAATTTCTTTCTTTTGGGACTCTTCAGTAATGATGTTAATCTCTGGCAACTCTACTAACATTTAATGAGGAAAAATACACCTGTTCCTTCAACATCTATTTCTTAAGATTACACATTAATTCAATCATATCAAAGCAACAGAACTGTGCATATTTTTCACATAAATCAAAACAGTATTGCTAAAGCGCACTAACTACATCACCTTTAAAACAAGATTTCTGACAATGGAGAAATCAAGGCTGCTAAGCTTTTCTGATTGCTTTAAAGTCTATTTCCATTTTTTCTTAAACAAGCCAGATTTTAAAATTAATATGGCATTTGCAGCTTTTCCATAACTACTGTCTTAAGAATTTTTGATTATTGAACTAAACAAAAAGTGACTTTCTTCTCAGTGCTGCTAAAAACTTACTTCTCTCTCTAAGCTACCAGTTTTTGAAACCTTCTTCAATAGATCTTCCTGTATGATTTTAAATTGACTGGCTCTCTGAGCCATGCTGGTCTTCAAAGAAGAATTCTCATCATTTGCTTTTGTTAGTTTAGCACGTAACACTTTTATCTCTTTCTGGAATCTTTGCCTCTCCTTTTCAAATTGTTTGCTGATAAGTTCCAACTGTTGACATTTTCTTCTCTCTCAAAGTAGAAAAAATAAATGTAAGATTTATAAAAGAACATACAAACAAGCACTCAAGCAAATAATCACACAAGCCAACGAGAGGAGAAATACAATTTAATGACAGCTTACTGAACTAACACACAGAGTATTCAGAAAAAAAGGCTGTTTATAAGTGAAAGCTGTGTGTCATGAAAACAAACAAACCCCACTGCCCAAACAAACAAAAAACTCCCTGACAAACGGAAAAAAAAAGACAGCAACATTATATAGGTGCCCTGAAGTTACTTCACAAACCAGTCCTAATAGTTATTGCAGAAGTGATTGCAGAAATTCTTCAACAGCAGGATAAAGAGGAAAGAACCAAAGAAAATATGGACACCTTGACATAACCTGCATTAAGAATAAAACACATAGTTCTATTTCAATACAAGTCATAGCTTGGATATTGCTGAACAAATAACTTAACTAGCAAAAGGAAGAAAAGTATTGTTCTTGGAGAACATGACAATTTCCAGAATTCCAAGGTGGCAAAATGCTCTCTGTTCACCCAGACCGTATCTATTAGCTCAGATATATTTTAAAAATACTGCTAAAACAAACGAACAAAAACCAAACAACTTAAACTCCACCAAAATTTCCTATTCCGTGGATTAATCAGAACTGCACAGCTATTTCAGTAAGCTTACCTCCTTGACTTCTGATCAATTTGACTGGCTCGGTTTCCAGGCCATAAAATCTGTGATTTTCTTGTCCTTCATTACCATTAGAAAGATGCTCAGTTGCAGCACAGGTAGTTAAGTTTGTACAAGGCTTCTGAATTTCTGCTTCTTTCATTGCCAGTTCAATGCTGCTATAAAGGAGGAGACAATTATTTAACATTCTTTCTACATGCTGGTTCCAATACCACCTTGTTGTCTGTGTATTCTTGCCATAATTCAGTAACCAGAAAGCTATACCTTTGGTCTGCAATCAAAGGTTTATTCAATTCATGAGAAGATTCAGAGAGGCCTTCTTTTGCTGAGGATTTGGATAGTTGGTGTTTCAAGTGCTGCCATTTAAACTACAAATTAAGGGAAAAACAAAATCAATGCCAAATTGACATTTTATTGCTTCACGGCATGATTAATTCATGTGTTACACCAGCATATCAATTTTAAGATACATATGTCAGGATGTTAAAAGTCTGGATAACTTGATCATTAAAATTATTCTAAGTTGTTCCTTGCAGAGCACTGCAGGTTTGTCTCACATTAGTAGAAAACATCGACATTAAGGCCCCCAGAAACTGAGACCACTCCTTCAGATATCTTTAGACTAGTACTGAAGCATGAACATTTTTGCTGTGAAAAATGAAATAAATGGAGATATTATCAGTAATTCCACATTTTGAGTTTCTCAAGTCATGCTTCCTTTCAGATTTCGATGACTGCATTTAACATCATTTTTTCCACAAGTTACAGAGGGCTTCTGAATATTTCACTAAATCACTAGAATAATTCCACTTTTTTTTCCAGAAAATGAAAATGTAAGGGGCCCTACAAGAATTTTTAAGGCTCTTCCAAATAAATGTTTATTGTCACAGTAGCCCAAAATACCATTTTATACAAAATTACTAAATTCTCTTCAATAGAAGTGAATCTAGGAATTCCAAAATTGTACAGAAGGCATACTTTTGGTTTTGTTTTCATTGCAGCTGCTCACATTTAGACTTCCAAAATAAAGATATCTGATGGAATCTGTACTCCTAACCTCATACATCTTTCTCACCCCTCCTGAATTTCCAAACAGTTCCTCCAGTAACCTCCGTCAGTTCACAATTTTGGGTTTTTTACATGTCTCTCCCAACCAGAGTCTCTTTAGTGATAAACTTTACTAGGACAAGCTTCAGGCTCATAAGCCAGGATTCATCCTGCTAAAACAAAAGGCCAGGGAAGGTGTGTCTTCTCATTTCCAGCAAAAAAACCTTCCCACAAACATCACTCCTGCTCTAATTTCTGGATTGCTGAGGTTGACACATCGACTCCAAGTGACACAATGTGTCTGCCATACGGGAAATGTCACACTGTTCTACTGAGAAGAACCTCTGTAGCATATAATGGGACATCATCATGGTTTAGAGATTACATCTACATCTGAAGCATCAATATATAGAACAGAAGAACAGAAATGTCATTTTAAGTGCTTGCTGATTAAGCAATTCCAAAGCATCTATTCCCTCTTCTTGAATAAGACAAAAGTAAAATATTTAAATTAAGAAAACATGTCATCCAAGAATCTTCAAAAACAAAGATATTTTATGCAGATTATTCCTCAAGAACATCCCAGGATTTCCATGCAATGTCAGCTGTTTCAGAAACAATACAATTTTTAAGGATGTATCAGTTACTGTACCTCTTCAGATGCACTTAGAGACAACTGGGAAATAATGGTTTCTAGTATGTTGAGCTCTTCCCTTGATTCTTCAATTTCTTGATGGCATAATTTCAAGCGGTTATGTTGCTCTGCAGTAAGTGCTCTCAGCTCTGCATTTTCACTTTTTAGAGCATTTTTCTCTTGAAGTATTATTTCTTTTTGGCTAAGTTCACTCTCAAGCTCAACCATCTTCTGATCAGCTTGAGTCAGCAATGATATCATTCCAGTGTTCTTTGCCTCAAGAGTCTTAATTTCTTCCTTTGTGCTATGGTTCTCTTCCTTTAATTGCCTAAAAAAGTATATCCATTTAAAAGGTATAGCTCAACATAGAGCACTTTCTTTATTAAAGGAACTAGAAGAACGCACCATCACTATACTGTTTTACTAGTTTCCTCCCTCTAAAAATCTAGTACTAGCTCTATAAAAAGGACAGAAAAGTTTTTGCTGCTTTACTAGGCTTTCATTGTTCCTAAGGATAGCAAATTGCTATCAGCAAACAAAAGCAAAGAATAAACTACTCATTCTTCAGCAATTTAGTAAAGTTCCAAGCACTATCAGGAGAGGCACTGGTAAGAAATATATCAAGGCAGCTTTAAAGCATGCTGAAGCCAAGGAAATTTAAGAAGAGGATGAAATAACTATACAACAATACCTAAAATCACAATGGGATAAGACAATGTACTAAGAGTGAGCTAGTCTAGCATTCTGCTACTGAGAAGAGCAGGAGGGTTGCTATTTCTTCTCTCTCCTACAGCTGACTGTACAGTGAGCCAATTGCATTTTTAGCTCATCACAAGTTATTTACCTTTGTAAGTACCTGTTGATTTAGAAGAATGAATTAGGTCAGCAAAGGTACTGATGAGTGTCAAACCCAGTGCAGGTTTGCAAAGAAGAGAGGGCAGTCTAGAGGAAAGACCTCCAGCAGCAGCAAGCTGTTAAACAGGCTCAAGCCAGTATAAGGGTGCAGCCGCGCTGGCCACCCTTGCCAAAATGGCCTAAAGAACAGTTCTTAAGACTAGAATGTGAGTGTGGACAGGTACGTGAAGGGGATACCCAAAACTGTCTGAAAAGGTGTTTGTCCAAATCTAATAAAGCTAAAGACAACCAGCTGATGGTTGTCTTCTCTCATTAAAGTAATGAGGAAATTACCAAAAGAGTTCTGAAACAAAGGAGGGTTCAGCTTGAAAAGAAACATACAAGGAGCATAAAAACATGTAACAGTGGGAAAGGACCTTGGAGTAGGAACAGAGTGGCAGTGAAAGCCAGGTTTGACACTTCCTAAAGCTGCAGCCAGCATCACAACCTCTGTTGAGGCCTGAGTGCAGCCTTTCCATTGGGTGCTACAAGTATCCCTCATTGTAGCTACGGGCTGACAATATGGTGTGCAGCAAGGAGAGGCTCGCACCTGGCAGTGTAAGAATGCTCACGGGATGCCTTCACACTGGCACGTGCAAGAGCGGACGGACTGCAGGCAGCACAAGTGTATGTAAAGTCAGAATACCCACAACTCCCAAGAAGCAGTGTGCAAGCAAGGGAACCTCTGCTCCCAGGCTTGTTGGGGTATTGTTTGTTACTGTGAACATGCGGCGGCGTGCGGGGTTAAAACTTTTAAGGATTAGTTGTAGGAAATAATTTATGAATTTGTAAGTGTATGCTAATATTTGTTACCTGTTTAGTATTACTGTTTGTCTGTTGTATTGCCAATACTGATCCTAAGTGTTCACTGATGCTAGGCCCGACTGGAACTATATGAACTGAGCAGCATGTTCACAGTGACAGTTATGTGCATTTTCTTGTCCAGTAACTGTACAGCAATTTTCAGAAGCCTTTGCATTACCTTAATTGCTCTTCCAGGATGTCTAGATCCTTTCTGTAGCCGACACACTTTTCATTCAACTCTTCTTTTTCTTTTTTACAATTAATTAAATGTTTTCCCAAGACTACTTCTTCAGATTTAACCTTAAAAAGCAATTTTTTTTCATTATTGTACAATATTAATCTAAGTTTCCCTGACCGACAGGCTTTTTTAAAAGAATACTGTAAACACTATGTTGTTTCTTTTTTATTTTCTTTCTAGAGATCCTGTAGATAACACTGTTTAACACTGGATAACTGAAGTTTATCAGCACTAACAGCTGCTTACTCTGTCCCACCTCTCTTAGGGCTTTGCAACCAACAAGCAGAAATAACTGACCCCCTGGTGAACCCATTGCAGTTTACTGCATAGCTTATTGGAAGAGGTAAAATCCTAATAGCGTGGCAAAAACAAGTGAAGAAAAAACTCTTTTACCTTTTCTAATTTTTCAGTTATTTTCTCTTGATATTTCTTGAAAGCCCTTGTCAGCTCCTCCACATTCAACAAAGCTTCATTTCTTTGCTGTTCTGCTCTGCAAAGAAGCATAACAATTTTTAAAATCACAAATTTCAGTCATCATATAACTATCTCATCCAATTCCTAAGAACAACAACTAAATTAACTGCTCCAGGTGACTTCTTTTCTTCTTCCAGCTTTCCAAGCCCTAGGTAAAAAACTTTACATGAGGCATATACTGATTTTAAATTACATTTTTGCATAAACAAAACTCCAGTAAGACTAAGACCACTTCTGATTCCCCTTCGAAAAGGGTTTGATTCAAATCATCCTCCTGTCCCTACCAGTAAAAGCTTGTTTTAGGGATTGAGATAGCACACGTGATAAGGAAGCAGAAGACAGCAGTGCTTCTTATAATACAGACTGCTTAAAGGGAACTAGAAAAGATTTTGATACTAAAGGGCTCTCATGATGGAATTAGACTGACAGGAACTGGTCAAAGGATAAACTATTTGGAGGACAGTGAGGAGATGGCATCAATAATAGTAAATGAAGCTCAGACTGGGATGGTATTAGGTGAGCAACTGTTCAAAGCAGCAACCTAGATTTCCTACTATTTATTTCTCTCCAACATCACTCTGCACTCCTGCCCCTTTCTTACTTTCCCCACTCACTACAGAAGAAGTTGGAATAATAACCTCGGCACAGCCCGGCTATGCAGTCTGTTCAGGACACTCAACACAGGCACACAAGAATTACCACTGCTCAGTAACATTTGCTCCTCTTCCACTAAGGGAACTGCGGGAATGGGGCAAGTGCCTCATCTAAGCACAGCCTACCCTCGAGTCGTTGTTTCTCAGCCTGCGGACCGCTGCCCATTTGGAGATGGCAAAAGTATTCAGAGAAGGGGAGAAAGGGATTTCAGAATAACAAACAAAATGGAGTTAGTTTAAAGCACTTCAGTTTTCTTGGCCAAGGAAGAGTAGGTGATTGTAATTACTGACTAAAAGCAAATTGGAATAATTGTTAATACTAACCATAATGCCACATGTTGCCTAACACCTGGCAGAAGCTCAGTTTTTCTGAAGTACCAAAATATTTACATTTGCAACTAGAAACTAAGTACAGCTCGTTCTAACCCCACACGTTCTGAATGAACAGTGAACATAAATCAACACATTTATTCAACAGTAGCGCAAGCCCCGCAGTATTACCATTTGTCTAGCTATAGGAAGGTTAGAGGTAATTTCATGAGTAGATAGACAAGCTAAACAAGAGGTTTGCATTCAAAAAGCTCAATAAACGCTTTCCTAAGTCATTAAATCAGTCAATTTTTGCCTCAGGTAATGCAGTTAAATGAACTGGGCAGATAGGAATCTTTTTATTTATTCCTCTTATTTCTTTTAAATCATACTTTGGATGTGGTAAGATTGTGTATGGTGACTTTCAAAAAAATTACCTAACTCTCCCAGCAGCCACACAACCACTAGGCTAAAGGAGGCGATAGGAAAGAGAAATCGGGGACTAGGATGGAATTACAGCACCTTTTCAACAGTACCGTATAGACAGGTAAGATTAAGGACAACATAAAAATGTTCTCTCAATTAAGCTGTGCTTCTGTCGCTTCCTTCACACCAACCCCAAAAACACAGCACTCAGTACTGTTAAATATCAAGTACTGAACATATGTTGCAGGTTCTTGAAAGATAAAGTCAAAAATAATTCAGGAAAAATATATCCTGGATACATTTCTGCTCTCCACTTCAGTACATCTACTCTGAAGGGAAAAAAAATAGTTGATAAACTGGTTACTAGTGTATTATATCAGCCTGCAACTACCAGCATACTTCAAGATTTTAAGTGTCTATTTAAACAAGTATCTTCACACATAATTTCCTCATTTAAAAAAAACCCAAATCCTTAAAGCAGAGAAATAATTCTGCCAATTGAAATAAACTTATGCACTATTGTTCTGCATTCAATTTGTTAAAATTACTTAGCTACCTCTTTACTTGCTTGCTTCGTTCGATTAACTCAATTTTCAGTGTTTTATAGTCCTTTTTATATCTTTGCAACATGTTTTCTCTTTTCATTGCTGTTTTCCTGCTTTGATCTAGTTCATCTTCTGCACATCTAGCAAATAAACAAAGTATAATTAAAAAAATACAAACTTTTTGGTAAAGAAATTGATTTTTTTTTTCCTTTTCTGCACATGTTTAAGAAGCACTTGTCAAACATGCTGCAATTCTCAAAACTAGGTTTGGAACACCCAGTCTCCAGATTCCCCAGCAGTAGGTCTGCAGTCTAGAGTGGTGTTCAAACCTCATCAATAGGCACCAGGTGTCACAACTGCCAAGAACCCAGATGACTGACCTGGTGTCATGAGATCTGAACATAGATATCATGATTTTTCTGGTCAGGATACACACATGGAAAACATCACTAAAATCTAAATTAAATAAGTGTTTTTACTTCTTTTGTGAAGACAGACTATTGAGATATTAATTGAATATTATAAAGCACAAGATTGTAAGATAAACTGACAGCCAGGTATGTCTTCCTGACAGCCTCTGGACAGTTTACATTATTTGTTCATTTGCCTTGATTAATCATAGAATGGTTTGGGTTGGAAGGGATCTTAAAGTTCATCTAGTTCCTACACCCCTGCCACAGCCAGGAACACCTCCCGCTAGACCAAGTCATTTAAGGCAACATGGTCTTGAACACCTCCAGCAATGGAGCATCCACAGCTTCCCTGGGCAACCTGTTCCAGTGTCTCACCACCCTCCAAGTGAAGAACTTGTTCCTAATTTCTTATCCAAAGCTACCTTCTTCCAGATTGAGGCCATTAGCCCTTGTCCTATTGCTACAAGCCCTTGTAAAAAGCCCCTCTCCAGCTTTCCTGTAGGCCCCCTTCAGATACTTGGAGGCCACATAAGGTTTTTCCAGTCTTCTCTCCAGGCTGAACAGACCCAACTCCCTCAGCCTGTCTCTGTAGGAGAGGTGTTGCAGCCCTCTGATCATCTTTATGGCCCTCCTCTGGACCTGCTCCCATGTCCATGTCTTTCTTGTGTTGGGCACTCCAGAGCCGGATGCAATACGCCGGGTAAGAATCCTTCATGCTACACGCTGCACAGTCATGTTTGAAGAGATGTGTGCTTGTTTACTCCAGAAGATATGCAGTCAGGTAGCATACAACCACTCTACTTAGTTATAAGGGTACATTCATGTTTAGCATACAGTATAAACGGGCTTCTTTTACCAGTCTTTATTACTTTTCCTCCATTTCTTGGAATTACATTCAGTACAAAATAAAACACCTCCCTCCTCCTATATATGGCTCCAAAATGAAAGTTTCAAGCACCAGATTGTATTACCCACATGGTACCAGTAATTATGTCATCCCAAAGAAGAGACTGGACTAGCATGCAGACCACAATAAAATGTTGATTTAAAAGTACACCTATTACCTCAGAATTTTGTCTTGAGCTGAAATTTTGGCTTCCAAGTTTACGATCTGTTCTTTCAACTTCGGAATACTAGCTAAACCTGTACCTAACATCGATTCAAGATAAGAAATCTGAAATACAAACATATTAGGGGTTTCATTAACACTCGCATATATACCCTTCAGGTGAGACACAAGAACAATCTGCTTACTGAATGACACAGTACTCTTAACCTTACTGTAGAAAATGCTTGCTCGTCTACACAAACTGACCTTCAATTTTCTCTCATTTAACATTCTCCCAGCTCCCTGGCACTGTTCCAGTGTGATATGCTGTCTAGCAGGATGGTTCCTTTATATGTTGATCTTGTCTCTTGCTTTTCCCTCAGAGTATTTATTCCACTATTTTGTCTTTCCATGCCAGACAGTCAAATATTTTGTTTATCTACATATTTGTACTGCCTTGGAGATAACATATCTCAAACAAAAAGCATTAAGCATAGCTATGTTTTATTCTGTTACATATAAACCAAACACAAGAATATAGCTGTCCTGAAAACAACTGTACATAAAATGGTACACTAAGTCAGTAATGATTTGTTTCATTATTTCAATATTTCTTCCTAACTCACCTTCACTTTTTAAAAATAGCAATATTAATCCAACCTGAAAGGTCAACACATTACTTAATTTAGCTCAGACACATGAACATCCAGTACTAAATAAATTACTGACCTATTTTCTTACATAATGTACTATTCATTCTATGACTTAGTGGCTTTAGAGTAAACTTTGGAATACGAATAGATAGAATTCATAATTAATATAGCTGTTTTCCTCATGAATAAGTAGATTCCAAACTATTCTGTTCCAAGACTAATGCTGAATGTTATAAAAACCCAGAATATTAAAGTTTAAATATTAAATTTAGGCAGATTAGGACAAAAAAATAGCATGTTCTGACTGGAATTAGACTCAAGTCATGGTCATTGGGGCAGTTTTTTGCATTTGGGGGTTGTTTTTCTTTTTGATGAATACACTAAAGATACATACTCTTGTTTTTGACTGCATCAATTCCAAGTTCATTGTTTCCACCCTGTTCTTTAGGTAGTGGTTCTGAGAAGTCAAAGATGTGTTTTGTTCATGAAGGACATTCAGCTTTTCCTTAAGACGTTCATTTTCTTCCACATTTTTATCAAAAGTTGTGGACACTGAGTAAGACTAAACATAAAAAAAGTTTTAAATATATACATACACGTTTGTATATGGTTATGAAAGTAATACATACATGAATGGAAACTCTGCAGAACAAATGTATTTTAAATCATATTACTTTTAAGAGTGCTCCATTGATATAACTGCCCAATGCTAGAACATATAAACTCCAAGCTCTAAAAGCAAAAAAAAATATTTATAAGCATAGCAAATAGAAAACCAAAGTAATCAAAGTGCAATATTTACTTCAGATTTTCTTTGAAAATCCTGGTAAGATGTTTTACCAACATTCTCCTTACAGCTGGAAAAGTCTTGATAATTGCAATTAGGCTGAACGTGGTCCTCCTGAGGGAAGTCTACAGCCTCATCGAAGCAGCGGCCATAATGTTCAGTTGTACTAATGCTAAGATGGAGAGGAAAAAAGTTGCTACATCATTTTTTCTTTACTATTTTTAAATTGCTTGATAAGAGCATTAAAAAGAAAACACAAAAGGAGCTACTTGCAATAATCCTTTACGCTCAGTAACAGAATTTCATGCTACAAGAGATAGGCCATTCTCCTTCCCAAACACATTCATACCTGGAAAGCTCTTCCTCTACAGTTTGTAGTTTTTTTTCAGTTCTCCTCAGCTGATCACGTAATGACTGTACATTTGCAAGAATGTCTTCATCTGCAGCACTTTTAGAGCAACTCCATGTACTGCATTCCATTGGTACCACACAGATGGCTAAAATAGTATTTATATTAAACCACTGTTGAATGTAAGTGAATACTGTTCGCAAATATATCAAAATAAGGCAAATATAGAAAAAAGGAAAAAAAAAACCATACAAAACAGGAAACACTGAATTTCCAAATTTAAACATACATTAAACACACTATCTCTTCCCATGCTCACTAGATGAAGATTACTTTGTATGTTTGGGGTTTTTTTTGAGAAAAATAGTTCTAGAAATATTTATGAAGTACGAAAAGCTTCATGAATTGCCACTTATGAAAACTGGGGGGGGGGGGCAGCATTCACCAGAGCGAATAGGACTTTGTAGATGGGGTTTGAGCTATTTCGACAGGAAACGGTCAGAGGATTCAGAGAAACCAACGGTCCCGGGGCGAGGCGCTGAGGCCGTCCGCCCTTCCCCAGGGGCACGGGAGTCCCTCTGTCGCCCAGCTGCGTAAGCCGGAGCTGGCCGGTTACCTGGCCCAGCTGCGATTCCCCCCTGTACCTTCGCGCCACGCCGCCCGCCTCCAGCCACAGCTGCCCCGGGCGGCCAGAAAGCACGGCGCGGCGTGCCCCCACCATGGAAACGAGCGCCAGAGCAGCGGCACCCGGCAGCAGAACGGCCGCGCTTCAAGGGCCCAGACCTCTGAGGCCCAGGCCAGCCGAGAGTTGGCGGCGCCGGGTGCTCACCTGCCTCAGTGCTTAGAGCTCTGCACCCAGCAGCCCGAGGCCGCCAGCCACCCGTCCTGAGAACAAGGGAAAGACGGAATAGGGCTACCCCGCGGCTCCGAGATCCGTGGCGGTACTCAGCGCCGCCTCACAGGTGTCTTCGCAGGAGTCCCCAGAACCTACTCCTCACCCGCCTTCAAACAGCGCGGGCCTTGGGCAACACCGGCTCGCGGCGCATGCGCAGCCCCCCACAGCACGCAGCGGCGGCCTCCGCACCCGCCCGCCGCGGTGCACT